>CM044448.1:778471-809730 GCA_024363595.1 Xenopus borealis | reverse complement strand
CCAAATGCAGCAATAATAATGCAACGAGCATTCAGAGCACGTCCCTACCTATTAAACAGAGTGCTTTGGTGGAACACACATAACTTATGTGCAGGGAGATGCCAGTTATACATTCCTGCCCCGGCAACTACAAGCAAAACTTAACCCTTTTATGTCTGCATGTCTCCGTAAGTAAAAACAGACGATTTTCTTTAAAAAAATACAAGGAATTTGCAAACATTTTAGCCTGTTAAATGATAGATAAAAAATAAATAAAAAAAAGAAAATTTTGAAGGGGGGCTGTACTAATACAGACGCACCAAACGCAGCGTGGGACAGGGGATGCTGCATTCTACCTGTGTGCGTCTGTGTGAGTATCGCCCCCTTAACAATAATTGAGTGCGTTTAATCCTGCGGCTTAACGGAAGAAAGCGCAACGCAGGGGAGCATGGGAAACACTCATGTATAAGAGCCCTAAGTGTTACTAAGTGTCATCTTCTCTATCCGGTAATCTGTGAACACCTGTAACCCCCCAAAAACCTCAAAATGAATCATTTATTGGTGTATTTATTGAAGGTACAGGGTTGCCACTTATGCAATCCAAATATAAATAAAGGGGGTAATGATTGGGCAATAATAATGATGACCTCCAGGGTACTAAAGGGGTACTGTCATGGGAGCACAAGTCACATGACCAGGGGCAGCTGGGAACATGACAATATGTCTAGCCCCATGTCAGATATCAAAATGAAATATAAAAAAATCTGTTTGCTCTTTTGAGAAATGGATTTCAGTGCAGAAGTCTACTGGAGCAGTACTATTAACTGATGTGTTTTTTCCCATGACAGTATCCCTTTAAACATGACATAATAAGACTGACGAATGATTTGCTGCAGAGAATATTGATCTATAGGGGTGCAGGGTGCTGAGTTGTGTTTTTAGGCTATTGATAATCAATAGAAGGCTATTATCCATAGACTGGGGATATGTGGATACAATGAAAGGTCTGATTGTATTAGAGTAGTACAGAAAAGCTATATATTCATTATACACTGTTAATATAAAACAGAGGGTCCAGTTGTCAAGCTAAACACAAGTATGAAGTTGTATAAAACACTAGTGGAAGTGGAGCCAGGTATAGTGGCAGCACTGAGTGGGCTGTATGATTTTGGGTGGCAGGAGTTAAAGAAGCAAAGTGTGTCCAACATTGAGACCTTTTGCTGCTTCATTCCAAGACTCTCAGCATTTGGCTGATGGGGAATTATGGGAGTTGAAGGCTGTGTTTGGGGGAAGGTAGTTCTGTACATGTACAAACAACTCCGATATCCTGGAATATATATACCCTGGAGAGATACAGCATGAAACCTGTGAGAAACCCCAGCAGGGAATTTCAGCTTTAAGCAGACTTACTGTTTCCGTCAGTGCCTGTCTGTGCCTCAGATTCCCAGAGGTTGAACTGGACGTCCCTGTAGCAGCCAATTGCTCTCTCTTGTGTCCCGGCCTCTCCCTCCTGTGACCAGCTCCAGCCCTAAGGATCTCCGGGAATCTCAGCGACTCCTGGAATGAGTGAAAGGAAGATGTGTCGGCTTGTTCCCAAGTTGGACTGTGATGGGAAGGGCGGGTACAAAGGGGAACGACTGTGAATGAAGAACAGGGATAAAGGGAAATAAACACTGATTTCAGTTGAATTCTAAAAACCTTAAAAACACTGTTACATTAAGAGCAAATGTTTATTGGAATGTTCCTAAGAACAACCGTCTGGGTTTTACATTCCTGTTCAGATTCAGTTTAACTCCCTCTTTCTCTTTGCCTGGAGCCATAATAACGGATTATGTCAGAAGGTGCAATTTTTGTATTGCTGTTTTGTTAACCCATTATCCAGAAAGCTCTGAAATACAGCAGTGATGGCGGGGGCCCGTGAGTACCCCCTGATATAAAACAGGCGTCAACATAGGGGCTACCTAATAGCCAATCACAGCACTTATTGGGCACCCAAGGAACACGTTTTATGCTAGTGTTGCTCCCCAACTTCTTTTATTTATGAATGTTGCTCAAGGGTTCAAAAGGTTGGGGATCCCTGCGTTAGAATGTATTCCTATGAGTTTCCCATCTGTGAGAGGGTAAGAGACAATAATGACTCCACTCATTGTGCTACAGTACTTCACCCAGGAGCTGCCATGTCAACACAACTCTGCCAGTGGATTGTTAACTAGAGTGAGTGTTGAGATGTGAAAGAAACAAACAGAACAAGAGAAATGTGTATACACACACACACACACACAAAGTCACACCACTATCTCTGGGCGCTTGAATCTTCACCGGCGCTGGGTGGCACCACCTCTAGGTTATCCTTGTGTATTCCATCAATGGCTTCTAATTGCTTGCCTGCCCGTGCCCTACAGAATAATGGCTTTTAACCAACTCCTCCACCTGGCCTTCTCGGAATAACAGGCCATTGTATGAAAGCATGAGCCTATACGAGTGCAAATGCCTAGCAGGCACCAACTTGTTGGTCAATTTAAGTTGTTTATTCATTAGACGCTTCCATTTGAGAAGTATACAGTTACCAATTGGATTGAGTGATGTGATGACTGAGCTGTTTAAGAGTCTGGAAGGTGCCCGGGCATTGCTACTGATGCCAGTCTGGATGATTCACATGTAGGTGTTCCCCACCACACCCGCCTGTATGGGCACATACCTGAACAGGCTTTGAACACATCCGAGTCCTACTAAATCACTGGTTGGCTTACTAATGGCAAATGTCTTTTCTTGGGGTCCCATATACCCCGTTATAGGAACATATTATTTTCACTAAGTCTGCATCATGTCTAAAGGAGGCCATACACCGGGAGATCCACTCGTTTGGCAATGTCACCAAATGAGTGGATCTCTCCCAAATCAATATGCCCACACTGAGGTGGCTGATATTGGGCTTATCCGATCGTGGGCCCTGGCATCAGAATGGAAGAGAAACGGGTGGTCGGATAACAGGGGTGCATCAACGCACCAATGCAGCCATGATCAGACAGGGTCAGATAGGGATGCCCCAAATCCAGGATTCTGCACCTTTCAGCAGGATTCAGATTCGACCGAATCCTTGTGCCTGGCCAAACCCAATCCAAATCCTAATTTGCATATGGTAATTAGGGGCGGGAAAGGAAAGCACATAAGTTTTTGTCATAAAAGAAGGAAGTAAAAATGTATTTTCCACTTTTTCCCTTCCTGACCCTAATTTGCATATGGTGATTAGGGGCGGGAATTACATGACACTTTGCATATGCAAATTAGGATTTGGTTAGGTATTTGGCTGAATCTAAATACCTAAAAGGCACAATATTATTATTTCCCTTTCCAAGGGTTTCTGTGGGCAGGACCTGTATTATTGGCTTCTCTGAGCACAACATACTAGGTGGGGCTTTGTTTAGCCAACAGAGGACAAATGAAACTGCAACACACACACATATAAAAGCCATGACATCTGCTTCAAGAAAACACTGTATGTGTACAGTATGGCAATAACTGCTGTATCAACTCGATCTTTTAGTGACTGTCTATTGGACAAGCCCTCAAGGCATTGCCAGACACTGGTATCCAACCATTCTCCATAGAGACCATTGTCTGCTTCAATACAAAGGCTGCATTATATTACAGGCATGATGTCACTATCAACTTGGGGTTCATTAAACAAACCCCTGAAGGGCTTCAAGGAACAGCCCTGCCACCTGCTACACCAAAAACCTTCTGGAAGCGCCTTGTTCTTTAACAGAAATGCCCCCCATAGCCGAGATGTTGCTGCAAGTCAAGGGTATCGCATGTGTTATTCAATGGATGGTTTACTTTTAAACTTCAACCAATAAGCAAACAGACATGGCCAGACTTGTAATTCATCAAGAGTAACTACAGTACGAAAATACAAGTTGTGCATGAAAGTGAAATAGATCATGTTCCAACATATATATCAGACTGCATGCTATCACAATTCAACATAAACATCTGGGCTAAATAAAAAGTCCAGGCGCTGATAATACCAGGGACAATGTAGCATCACATAAGAAGCTCCATCAGTAGTAAATCAATGAAATGAACAACCAGTGCCACAAAGCTGAAGACCCTGAGATTTAGGGCAAAGCTTGAGGGTAACAGGTAGGCCGTGCAGTCAGCATGACAAGGCAGAACGTTGCTGAGCTACAGGACAGGTGCAACTTCTAAGTACATTGGTACACCCAAAAACTGTGACTGAAGGTGAATTGAGTCTAGGTGGGATTCGAAGTAAGACGGGTTCAGAATGTACATATGAGACAATGACAGCAGAACGGTCAGAGAGCTCCAGCCCCGAGGCTATGTTCTTTACAAGGAAACACACTTCTCTTTCATTCTTTTGTCTCATTCACAGGGAGGTTATTTGACTTTTACTGCTTTGTCACTAGCTTTGAGAAGGTAAAACAACCAACTGGTAGATCGGTGCTTTCTTACCTGGCCTGGTTCAATGGAAAGGCCATAGAAAATAGATTTTACTTGTACTTTCAGCTGGTCTATCTGCATACTGGTGCTGGTTAGAAGTATGTAGAGGGATCAAAGGTCTAGGCATGAGAGTAGGATTACTAACTAATTAATATCAAATGTAACATTGTAAGTTAGGTTGAAAATAGACACACGTCCATCAAGTTCAACCTTAAGTCTATAAATAAACCTGCCTAACTGCTAGTTGATCCAGAGGAAGGCGAAAAACTCTTTTGAAGCCTCTCCAATTTGCCTCAGTGGGGGAAAAATTGCTTCCTGACTCCAAAATGGACTAGTCCAAATATACCCATCATACAATAGACTGGGGGGTGGCAGGTTCTATTGTAAAACATTGTCCTTAAGAGAAACCAAAAACTCTCCATTGCCTTTTTTGTGCATGGTTATCTCTATAAGTGTTCAATGTCATCGTCTCATTGGTCAAACCATACAATCAATGCCATAAAGAACAACAGGACTGGGGCTTAGCATTAGGACACACTACACAATTTGTAGGATAATGACAACTAAGAATTCCTGGGATTGGGATAAAATTATATAAAATGCACTCATTCAAACTCATTCAAACTGGTATGAGCCAGTTCCTGCAACAGAAAATGCAGGGCCACATATATTACTGTAACTAAACATGTTGTGGTGGGTTTCTAGTGTTTTTTGCCCTTCCATGGAAAACCGCAGTCCTAAAACTTTCCAAACACTGCTAGATACACTCAATTTTGGACACACAGGCAGTATCAAATCTAGCTGATCCAATCACAAGCCCTGGTGTCAATGATCAGATCATACAATGAGGCCCACACTGAAGACCTTTAAAGATCTAAAGATAGTAAATCAGTGGAATAAACAACCAGTGCGACTTCTGCCACAAAGCCGGAGACCCTGAGATTTAGGGTGAAGCCTGAAGGTAACAGGTAGGCCGTGCAGTCAGCATGACATGGCAGAACGTTGCTGAGCTACAGGACAGGTGCAGCCTCTAAGTACACAACATTGGTACATCCAAAAACTGTAGGTGAATTCACTCTAAGTGGGATTTGAAGTAAGGTTCAGAATGTACAGTTAAGGTGACGACATTTCGAGAGCTCAGAATTCTCCCAATTCAATCGCTCCAGAGATTTGATCTTTACAGGAAACACACATCTTCTTCATTCTTTTGTCTCATTCACAGAGAAGTTTTGCTAAAGGTTAAATTACTTTTACTGGTTTGTTGCCAGTTGCCAACCCTTATTTTACTGCCCATGTGTTCTACAGCATATGAGTCTCCCAGTGAGCAGATGAGTCTGCTGGCAGGAATAGACTGCAGCCCAAGGTAACAAAAGACAGCTGTAGTTACAGTAGCACAAAGCTGCTATACGTCCATAAGCCTTGCTTGTCCCAGCGTAGACCCAGAATAGCACCCAGAAGTCTCATATATGCCTTAGTTAAGACAGAAAGCATCAGAGGAGACATTGGGATGCTTCTCAAACTTGTCTTTCTACAAAAAAATCATACAGCTTTAGCATTGGTAAACCACAACTTTACTCACAGCATTCCCAGCCTTCCCACAGACTTGACCTTAACCCAACTAGAACTTCACTGGAGACACCCTCTTGCGTCTCCACTGGAGACACCCTCTTGCGTCTCCACTGGAGACACCCTCTTGCGTCTCCACTGGAGACACCCTCTTGCGTCTCCACTGGAGACACCCGCTTGCGTCTCCACTGGAGACACCCTCTTGCGTCTCCACTGGAGACACCCTCTTGCGTCTCCACTGGAGACATCTTCTTGAGCAAGGGCAAGACTGTAAAGCCAACAGGCACCCCCCTGACTCTTCAAACATCTAAATCTGACAGCGAACGATCATTGTGTCACCAGTAAATCTCTATGATCAGTGCCATAATGGAAAACTTAGATCAATAAGATAAACAATTGCTGAATAGATTTACTGCCAGTAAAGGAAACTAGATAAATAGCATTAATCACAAGCCCAACGTTCTACAACATTTTAGCCATACGAGACCAGATGTGGATAGAAGGTTTGGTGAGCCCAATACCTGGGTGTGTATGGAAAGCTTCTGGTGGGGGGGAAACAACTCCACTCATACACACACAGTTAAGTACAATAAATGCGACAATATTCATTGTACAACAGGCAAAGTTCCTTGACCTGAGGAGGTTCCAAACAATAAAGCAGATGAGACACTCAGACTAAATAAGGGTGTGTGGTGCAATTGTATAGTGCCGCTAATAGGACAATTTTAGAAAGTACTTTCTTTATAAATTCCATGGACAAAGGGCATTTTCCAGCAATTTAATGCAAGCAGCATGTGCAATACGAGTTCCCTGCTGTTGTTGTTAAAGAGACACTGACAACAGAAACGAAGTAGCAAAAAACAATCACCGTGACCTACAAGGGACTTTTAACATAGATTCATAATGAAAGAGTCGTTTATCAGTGCTAGTGCCATTCCATTGTATGTGTGATTGTGTATAAAGCACCACAATATCCCCCGTGTGTGGCTCTACATTTCCTGTAACCAGTAAGAAATCACAATGCATATACAGGATCCATTATCCAGACACCCCATATCCAGAAAGCTCTAAATTACAGAAAGGCTGTCTCCCACAGACTCCATTTTTATCAAAATAAACCAAATGTTTTCTGTGTAATAATAAAACAGTAGCTTGTACTTGATCCCAACTAAGATATAATTAATCCTTATTGGAAGCAAAACCAGCCTATTGGCTTTATTTCATGTTTATATGGTTTTCTAGTAGACTTAAGGTATGAAGATCCAAATTACAGAAAGATCAATTATCCAGAAAACCCCAGGTCCTGAGCATTCTGGATAACAGGTCCCATGCCTGTAATAATAAAACAGTAACTTGTACTTGATCCCAACTAAGATATAATTAATCTTTATTGGAAGCAAAACCAGCCTATTGGCTTTATTTCATGTTTATATGATTTTCTAGTAGACTTAAGGTATGAAGATCCAAATTATGGAAAGATCAATTATCCAGAAAACCCAGGTCCTGAGCATTCTGGATAATGGGTCCCATACCTGTAATAATAAAACAGTAGCTTGTACTTGATCCCAACTAAGATATAATTAATCCTTATTGGAAGCAGAGGAAAGTGTAGATGGAAAGGAGAAAGATTTCTGAAGGCCAAGGCTAGGCTGCAGAGCTAGCAGTCGATGCCACTAACTCCTTGTGGCTTTTTGCCACAGAGCTGCCACTCAGCCCGCACTGCGTGTTCCACCATCAGATGCTACAGATGTGAGAGAGAGGGGGGAGACTAAAGGATCTCACCTGTGTGCAGAAGTAGCAGCAGCAGAAGTAGTAGTAGCAGCAGCAGTAGAAGTAGCAGCAGCGGGCGCGGAGGAGCTGTCAGTGTCCCAATAGGAAGCGCCTGTCAGTCCTGTGTGTAACTAGCAGCAACCTTCACTCTGAGCGGAGTCTCTCCCTCTGGGCAGGTGGGGTGGGCGGGGAGCGGCCGAGGTGCAATCTGGGAAATGTAGTGCCAGTCGCGGCAAAGAGTGATTGAGCCAGACTCCCGCATCAACTACAAATCCCATAAGCGCTTAGGAGAAGGGCTTGGAAATACAAAGTTCTCTGGTTACGTGTTGAACAAGTGACTTCCCAGTTCCCACCACAACACGGAGAAGCCCAGTGTCTCTGGCTGTTATTGTTCCTCACACAACTTCCTTGGGTGTCATTTCCCTCACACAACTTCTCTTCCCCCCGGTGTCATTTCCCTCACACAACTTCTCTTCCCCCCGGGTGTCACTGTCCCTCACACAACTTCTCTTCACCTAATCCCCCCGGGTGTCATTGTCCCTCACACAAATTCTCTTCCCCGGGTGTCATTTCCCTCACACAACTTCTCTTCCCTGGGTGTCTTTTCCCTCACACAACTTCTCTTCACCTAATCCCCCCGGGTGTCATTGTCCCTCACACAACTTCTCTTCCCCGGGTGTCATTTCCCTCACACAACTTCTCTTCCCTGTGTGTCTTTTCCCTCACACAACTTCTCTTCACCTAATCCCCCCGGGTGTCACTGTCCCTCACACAACTTCTCTTCCCCGGGTGTCATTTCCCTCATAACTTCTCTTCCCCCTGTCACTGTCCCTCACACAACTTCTCTTCCCCCTGTCACTGTCCCTCACACAACTTCTCTTCCCCGGGTGTCATTTCCCTCATAACTTCTCTTCCCCCGTGTCACTGTCCCTCACACAACTTCTCTTCCCCGGGTGTCATTTCCCTCATAACTTCTCTCCCCGCCCCCCGTGTCACTGTCCCTCACACAACTTCCCGAGCTGCAAGTGCACAAGTTGTAGAGAGAGAGAGAGCAGAGCACGCCATTATTTTTCTCCTTCTCACAGGGCAATGCCAGGCTCCAGGTCTGGACTGAGCGTTGAACTAGGCCCTGGTATTTGAGGCACACAGAGGCCCCACCATCCCACTAAATACTAACTGTGGCACCTTATAGCAGCCCCTCTGGCATTTGCCACAACCCACCCACAAGCCTGACTGGCTCACTTCAACCTGTCGCCACTCACTTTTGCTGGGTTTTTATGGAGTGAACCCTTTGCCTGCCCTCCTGTCTCCTCTGGGGAATTCCCTGTCTAGGGTTGCCACCTTTTCTAGAAAAAAATCCCGACCTTCCTATATATTTACCCTTTTTCCCTATTAATAACAGTGGGGTCAATCATCAAAAATACCAGCCAGGTGGCAACCCAACCCTTCCAGTGGCACAAACAGAGTGCAAGCTCTGCAGTAAGAAGCCAGTAGTTACTTCTGTGGTGATCCAGAACCCCCTGTTCCAGACAGCGCCTCATTACCAGAAGGTCAGTATGTCCCATAAGCTGCATTTTAAGCAACTTAATTTCTTCCTGGTGCTGCTATAAGAGCTGCTGCTCTTACAGGCTAGGGTTGCCAAATTTTGTGAAAAAAAATACCTATAAATATTTAGCATTTTTTCCAATTAATAACATTGGGATCAACCATCAAAAATACCGGCCAGGCCTGTAAAATACCTCTCTGCACTGAACAGCCAAAAGAAGAAACAAAGTTTCTAACGTAAATGGCTTTTGGCAGAGAGCCCAGAGCAGCTAACAGGTGCAAATAAGATACTTTGTAACACATTTGAGATAAGAAAATAAGTAATTGTAACAGGAAAATATTTTCAAACTTTCATAATCTGCCAAATTTTGTAAAATGAACATGGTAATAAGCAGGTGTGGCCACAAAAACGGGCATGGTCAAAACATTTTGGGATACTTCCAAAATGTTGGGAAGTATGCCAACCAGTCCCCCACCAGCCCACTAAATAATGTCTATGGCATCTTACAGCAGCCCCTCTGCCAGAACTCACATATTGCCAGTCTGGGCCTGTGTTGACCCCTGAGTTCCCAGTTTGACTACAATGCCCCTTGTACCCAATGCCACTACAATGCCATCCACTGACAGTCAAGCAGTTTCCACAACAATAGCCAATTGCCAGAAAATAGGTATGCACCTAGGCCACTATTTGGGATATGGCTGAATCTTTAAATCCTATGTCAAAGATTCTGCCAAATACCGAACTGAGTTCTAATTTTCATATGCAAATTAGGGTCGGGAAAGCAAAAAGTGTGATTTTATTTCACTTCCTTGTTTTGTGATATGAAAGCATGAATCCTGGATTCAGTGCATCCCTACCAGAAACTACTGCGGATGCTTTGGAATGATAAAAAAAATGTAATTTTTTTTTCCAGATGATGAAACCCAGAAAGTATCTGCTGAAGAAAGTGGACACAGGGCAACCGCAGTGCATGCACTCACTCCTGAGGTATGACATCACCTGGGGTATTTCTGCTCAAACACAATTATACAAAGTGTTTATACATTATCCCACTCAGCTTCTGCTCTGTACACTGCTGTATATATAGATATCTATAGCACCACCACATACCACAGTGCCGTACAACACGGCGATCCTCAGCATGAGCAACAGCAGCAACAATTGTTTTATGGAGAATTGTACCACACTGACGATGCACCCAAATGGTTACGCAGCCACTTCCAGTAATGCAGATCATTATTTGTTAACAAAGATTGTTTTACTCATTTCAGGCACTGCTTTATTATTATACCCCTGTCTATTGTGACTTTGCTATAAAGCAATTTTCATTTATAGCCAGACATTTGGAATTGTTGATAAAGGTGTTTTCCTTTGCACAATGTCCTTCCGCCTTTCCAGAAAAAAATACTTGCTTTTCCATACTCTTATCTTTCTTCCTTATTAATAAGATGGGTGTGAAGCATCATTTTTATTACCCAGGCCAGTAAACAGCAGCCAGGTAGCACCCCTCTTTGCTCACCTTGCTTCCTTGTTGCAGGGACAGAGAAAGAAATAAGGCAATTGGTTTCCTTAAGAAAATGTCACATTAGCAATATCTAAAAGGTTCTGTGACACTTCAAAGGGTTCATAAAGGGCAACTCTTACGTTTGGCAAACTGGCATATTTCTGTTTGGCATATTTAGTGATTTAGGTTTAGCTGCTCCAGTAATGACATGAAAGCGCACAGCTTATGTGTGTAACTTATTACATTACAACAGGCCTGGACTGGCAATCTGTGGGTTCTGGCAAATGCCTGAAGGGCTGCTATAAGGTGCCATAGAAAGTCAGTATTTAGTGGGCTGGAGAGGGCTGATAATGCCAGGGACTATTTTAATTCTCAGTCCAGTCCAACAGTAAGACAAGTAATTTGTGGGTGAAAACAAATGTGGGTCTGCCAGTTCTGGACATGCTTTTTTTATTCAGGAGTTATTCGGTTTGAAATATGATTGATAGCTTTATCACTTGCAATACCACTTCTGAGTGAATAAACTGGAACCTGGCAACTGTCCTTAAAGAGATACTGACACCAGAAATTAAACCTTTTATTACATTTGCCATAAAGTTGACTTTGCATGCTATGTATAATTTTGCCATACATTATTTGCCCAATGCTTTGACATTGCCTAACTGACTCCCTGTGTTCATCTATGAGGGGGCTGCCATATTTGTGCAGCAGGAGTCCATCAGCATTAGAAACTGTAGCTTACAGGCTGAGATGGGACCGTCAAGTTGGCCAGGTATAGGAAGTTCAACTAATAATTACTTACAAACTTCAAAATTACCTATAGGCAACTTTTAATGTACAATTGATAAAAATCAAACCTCCCCAATCAATATCTTAGGCAGATATCCATTGGGGAGATTCGTTGAAAGCCCCTTTACACTGGCAGATAAGTTGCTGAATCCATCTAAAGAACCAATATCTGCAGCTTTAATCTGCCCCTGTATGGCCACCTTTACTCTCAACTTCATCGATCCTATATATGTAGAAAATGATTGTGCCGTTTGTTTCTAGCTCAATTACAGAACAGTATATACAGTATATAGTAGGCAAAATAGTCTGTGCATACTTTTACTTAAATGACATAGGAGAAATGTTTATAGGAGGAGTGGGAGTGTGGAAGTTTAGGGAGTGCGCAGATAAAGGAAAATGAATAAGGGCTTCATTCTGTAATAGGTTACGGCAGTTACAAGAAAGCTTTACTCTCACACACTGTGTGGCTGATACATTATTCTCTTCTGCTTAAGCAAAAACAGGGATCCTAGGCCCCTATGTAAACATTATTCTTTGGTAGACACAAGTGGGTGTTGGCAACATCAAACATTATATTGAGAAGATCATGTACAGCTTTGTAATCATCATTGACCTGCTGTATAGCCTGTTAAGTACAGCAGCTATTTGTATGGTCTTAAAACAATTGGTGCAAACACTCTCTCTAAACGTATAAGAACACTTGTACCTGGTTAGGTGAAAACGACATCCCATAGGTGAAAGCATCACACAACCACTCGTCTCAGTGATATTGGGATGGGGGCCACACTTGTACCTTAGCTGCATTGCTGAACCAACAGCCACTCTGAATGTCTGACATGCACAGAATTGAACTTATTGACTGAAATATGAATTGACAGTGCAAAGAGCATTGGGTTTATTTTGGGATTGAAATGGATTTCCATATTCAGAACTGCTTTGCTGCTCTTTGGGGATTGTGTCTAATGGCTGATAATAGAGAGGATGTGCTGCTCCATACAGATAATGCTGCTCTTCTAATTTGTACTTTATGTAAAAATAGTCAGTAGAAAAGAAACCCCAGCCAATGTGCCTCCTTCCCCCTGCCCCCCCCCCCCCCCCCCCCATGCATACAGAGCTACCAGTCGCTTGTGTATTCAAGAAAACCATGGACGAGTGACTTGCACTGTGCTCTGCCTTCAGTAAGATCTTCTGGCATTTTGTACTGGGCCAGGGAACTACTGTATTTTGTATATAGGAATATGGGATCTTCAGGTCTGGCAGAAATTACGCCTCTCTGTTGCTTGGTTTTGGCAGGGCCCTTTATGCACATTCCACTACTTGAAGTGGCCCACAATTTGACCTGCATGTTCCTGCAACCGACCTGCAATAGGGCAACTAACTATCCAACCAGGTGGACACGCAAAACCAGAAGTCATGTCACATTTGGCCGGAAGTGGTCGTTCCTGTGCCAAATCTTTGAAAAAAATAAATAAAATTGGAAGAACCACAAGGGAAGGCCAGGTTACCCACAGATGCCCACACAACCAAGGAATCGGGGGCTTTATACCCTGAAGCCCAATCACTTTGCAGGTACCCAACCTGATGTAGGACTCTACCTTGTACCCCGAGGGGGTGGAGATGTAATCAACAGAAGTCTGCACTCTCCTACATCTAAAAAAGCCAAACTTCTCTTCCAGCTTCATGCTTTTCATGCTGGCACAGAGAAGCTCTCCTGTAGGAAGATTTTAGCCTCTCTGTTGCCCAGGACAGTTTACGTTTGAGAGACAACTGCACCATCATGTTCCGCACCTCTCGGTGTTCATGTCTACCTACAATTTCACAGGTTTCTCAGTTATATGAACAGATGCTTTTAGGAAAAATTCTGCATCCTCTCTTGAAATGTGGTTTTTGGACATTGCATAATAATACACAGTGTTTGCTTCACATACAGAACACTTCATGTGTACATTGTTAGGAAGCAGACACACACAAACAAAACAAGTTGCTAGCACTCTCTTAAAATTATTTTATCCAAAAAAAGAATCTAATTTATTAGAAGAAACAATTACAATATTTTACTTCTCTTTTCTCTGATAAAAGCTAATTTTTATATCTAGGAACTTCCAAAGTTTTTTGTGATTGCCTGTTGCCCCCTAGTGGCCCACGTTGAAACTACACCTATACACTATGTTCAGACATGACCTTTTGGGAAAGCATAGTGTATTTTTTATTAACATGTATTTCTATAGCGCCAACATATTGCGTAGCGCTTATAGATAGGTGTGGTAAGGGGAATCAAAGAAATTAATGGGGTAAGAGAAATGACACGTGGTGCTATTTGTAGCCCACAATTTAAAGGACAAGGAAAGGCAAACAAATAAAATCCCATTTTTACTTTCTTGAATGAAAAAGAAACCTATCTCCAATATACTTTAGTCAAAAAATGTCTACTGTTTTTATAATAAACCTGATTGTATGCAGTGAAATTCTCCCTTCATTTACATCTGTGAATAGGAATTGTCAGACGGTCCCTTAGGGAAAAAATCATACTTACTTCCCAGCAGCTTTGTTTGTAACCTAATCCAAAATTCTTCAGCATTTCTCGTGTTTGCCTCACACCCCATGTCACCCCTCCCCAAGTTTTCTATTGCATTTGGGGGGCCATAACATCCATCTTGTTGGTGTGGAACCAACCATATTGCTCAGTTACTGGTGTGTTTGGGGCTTGTTGTCTTGTTGAAACCCCCCCCCCTAAAAGGGCATTTCCACTTGGACATAAGGCAACATGAGCTCTTCAATTATTTGTATTGAAACTGATCCATGGTCCCTTGTATAAAGGGATGAATAGGCCCAACACCGTAGTATGAGAAACATCCCCATATCATGTTACTGGGGCTTCAACTCAGTGTTTGGGGGGTGTCTGACAAACTGTGGCCCCTACACCCAAAAAGAACAATCTTAATTTCATAAGTCCACACAAAGTTGTGTCTTTTCTCTTTAGGCTAGTTAATGTGTTCTTTGGCAAATTGTAAGCTCTTCAGCACTCTTTTTTTTCGGCAATGGGACTTTGGGGCTTGTTGCCGATAACTTGACTTCACATAGGCGCCTTCTAATTGTAACAGTATCACAGGTAACTTTACTCCTTCTTTCATCTTCCTGGAGCTGATCATTGGCAGAGTCTTTGGCATTTTGGATATTCTTCTATCCATTCCAATTGCCTTTTTCCATTTTCGTCCATGGCTTTCACGTCTCAAAGTCAGCTGTTCTTCTGAACCATTTGAGTGAGAGTTTCAAGGAGAAATAATCTATAACCAGCAGCACAACATTTGGGCTTTCCTTCAATAAGGGCCTCAGCTGTTCCCCACTAACTAATTGAATTCCCAACTGCTATTATTTGGAGCAAGCTATTATTATTTGGAACACTGATATTATTGGGAACAAGCCTCAATGAATGATTCAATGACACAGAATCAGCATGCATGTCACTTCACTGTTGGGTCTGTTGGGTTTCTACTACTCTACTACACGAACTAGTAAATTATTTGCCATATAGAAATAGAATTTCCACCAATTTGATAGAGATGTCGGACTGCTATTATTATGAGCACAACTGTATATCATACAAGGCTAATTAGTAATAATAATTAGTAATAACTTCTCAAGAGCACCCCCGGAGCTTGTGCAGTGCCACTGACACTCACAATTTGGCCAAACAATATCCAAGATGGTGCACATTACTGTTATATGGCAGTTCAATTTAGTATATAAAAATACAAAATCATTCTATAGAAGGATTTAGTTTTCCTTAAAATGCATATAAAAAAAAAAAGCAAAGACAAAGGCAACACATAAACAGAAAACAATATACAGATTTTTATTTTTTTCCACAAAATGATTACAATCCAATAGAAATCAGTGTGCAGGTCAGCAGCCAGTAAAGGCCAACAGTAAAAGGTGTCTGTAACGCAGCATGGCTTCTTTTAGTAATACCATGTTACATTTACTGAATTGGGGATGGTGCCTGATAGAAACAAATTAAAAAATAAAATGGCACATAAAAAGGGCATATTCTTGGCACCATATTAAAAAAAAAAAAAAGAAAAAATATATATTTATAATCTATGGAAAAGAAGGCAGTAGAGCAAAACAAGCTTTTGGATGCGGCAATCTAAATAAAAGAAAACTATTAACCTCAAAAAGGTGCAGCGTTTGGGGAGGTTAATATTTAGCATTACTAAAAGCCAGAAAAACCTGGTGCTGAGGGACATTTACAAAATCCCACCCCAAATAAAAACTCTTGGAAAAGTGAACGTAGGGGGCTGTGAAGGGCAAGGAGTAGCAGATCCACTGTAGGCACTTCTGTCTTCAAAGTTTCTTCTGTAGGAGGTGTCTGGGAGGGAAAGGAGAACAGATAGTGGAGGGTTAAGCATTTGTTTCACCAGATAATGATTTATTATAACTAGCGGGGAAAAAAAACTTTTTTCTTACTCAAAATCAATGGGCATTTTTTCTTATGGCAACTTTTTTTGTCCTAATGCAGTAAAGTCAATGGGTGTTTTTTTCTCTGCAAGATTTTCGTTTTGGGGAAAGAATTCATGGCTGGCGAATAAGTTCACTTATCATTAATTCTAACTGATCTGAGGTTATGTCTGAGGTTGAGGTGTTTATTTGATTTCCGCACGAGATGCCCCCCTAGGGTTGCCATCTTTTCTTCAAAAAAATACCGGCCTTCCTATTTATTTACCGTTTTTTTCCTATTAATAACATTGGGATCAACCATCAAAAATACCGGCCAGGCCGGTAAAATACCAGCCAGGTGGCAACCCTATGCCCCCCCCCCGCCCCAGCATTGGTTTAATTAGATAATGATTTATTGTAACTGATGTGGGGGGTTTGAGTTGTACAGCTGAGGGTGAGGTGATTTCTGCAAGAGATGGGGGGCTTCCACACACAATGGGCTCAGCCTCTTAGAACTTGCCAATTAATCCTGAACTTATTCTAAATCCTGAGAGTCCAGGACATCTGTGAGAGCATCCCCTGGCAGTGTAGAACTATACAACACACACATTATAATATATAAATACACATACACTACATTAAGGGGTCTAAGCAGGATTTAATAAATACATAATCACATATAATTTATGTTTTCATTATACAATTTACAGTAGCTTTTTTTTATTTCTATTTAAGTCAAATGTAGTGAGGAAATATTTCTAGTAGTAGATTGTGTGCTGTGCCACTAGGTGGAGGCAGCGGGAATGAAGAAAGCTTTCTGCTAAAATCCTTGAAAATAACATTGTTTCAGAGACCTAAATTACAATTAAATATAAATGTTGACACAGCAGTGAACTCTCCAATGATCCATTCAGAATAAGTTGCTGCAATAGATTACACCAGTGATCCCCAACCAGTAGCTCGTGAGTAACATGTTTCTCTCCGACCCCTTGGATGTTGCTCCCATTGGCCTCAAAGCAGGTGATTATTTTTGAATTATTGGCTTAGAGGCAAGTTTTGGCTGTATAAAAAACAGATGTCCTGCCAAACATTCTCTCCTGTAGCTGCCAGTCCATATAGGGGCTACTAAAAAGCCAATCACAGCCCTTATTTGACATCACATGGACTTTTTCATGTTTGTGTTGGTCTCCAACTCTTTTTTACATTTAAATGTGGCTCACGAGCAAATAAGGTTGGGGACCCCTGGATTAGAGGGAGAGCCGAGTGGTACCTTGTACAAGAGGGTTTATGCCATCATGTGGTTATCAGCATAGTTGCCCCTCATGGGGTGGTCACTGTAGCCATCCATTGTGTATTCCACGTCCATCTCTCCCCCCATTGGTTCTAATGGAATATCTTCAGGGTACATGGCTCTGTAATTGTCCATTTCTGCAGAGCCACAAAACAAAAAAATGTATGTATATATACTCACAATGATTCCGTACAACACCATTGTGCCTAGGGCCATAGATTAAGAGTTTACCCAGCTCTGCCCATTATGAATTCCATGTGAGCTGCCATTGTAACTAATCAGCATAAATGATATTTTTCCATTCCAAACTATGTTCATTTCACTTACCATCAGGATAAGGGTCACTGAGAGGAATCATGCTCTGCGCCTGTAAATGAAAACACAATCTTGCATGTAATGTGCGTAATAAAATGCAACAATGCATCTCTGAATTCTGCTGATGAAAAGCCAAAGAAAGAGGACCCAGCATGTGAATTATCATAGGGAATCTACATCTATGGTATCTGGCATTTCTCAAGAGTTTGTGACCCTAGTTGAGCAAAAACTTTGGTTGTTATAAGTTTAAAACTGCAACTATAAAAAAACCCACTAAAAACAGAAAATGAATTGAAACTGCAAAAGGGCTCAGAAAAGTTTGCAGAGATATTTTATGTTGATTTTGAGGTTTATAAACTTGCCAATAGCAATGAATGAATGGGACAAATACTTACTGCTTCCCACGCGGCAGGGTCCTGTCGGAAGATGGCGTTTGTGAGCTCCACGGATACACGTTTCCTATAATCTGCGTTTTTGTCCTCGGATATGCGGAAAAGAACAGCAGCAGCATATGTGGCTAAAATAGAAATGGACTAATGAATCGAGTGGATTGTCTTCTACTACTTA
Source organism: Xenopus borealis (assembly GCA_024363595.1). NCBI lineage: Eukaryota > Metazoa > Chordata > Amphibia > Anura > Pipidae > Xenopus > Xenopus borealis. The sequence continues at coordinate 791,505 of CM044448.1, read as the reverse complement.
TCCCACCACATACACCAGAAAATACCCACATGCCCTATCTGATCATATGGTGAGGCTCTGTTAAAGCAAACACTTCTACCAATCGAGGGCAACTGGTTGGAATGCCTCAGACCAGAATAGTGCCCAATAATGTTCCACAGCTGGTACATAACTGGGCGCAGTTTTGATCCATGACACATTGAGGAGACGCTGTATATTCATGGGGCATTTGTTAGGCTGGTGTGTTGCTTCCCCCCTCACCTATGCCTTCATTGCGGGAGTGCAGCAACTCCATGAGTGGGGCCGACGCTCCCTCTGCATCAATGGTGTCTGCCGCTTCTTTATCCTGAGCCAACTCACACAGCACGCCAGCAGACACTCTCTGAATGTTCTCCACCGGGGAATACAGGAGCTGCAATGGAAAATCTCTGAAAGTCATTGCTGTAGTTCCATATAAGATTCAGAGGCATAATTTAATATTCCTTTAAAGCTGTGGTCGTTGGGCTTATGAACCCCATTGAGGCTAATCTTTTGAACAGGGTCCTCCTAGTTTATTAAGGTTGTAAACCTTGACCTCCAAGTTGGGCTTTTAAGAGTAGAAACATACTCTCTTCAATTCAGGCTTTGTCCCCCAAGTTGGGAGCCAGTCCAAGAGTTTGGGAACCAGTGGTTTAAGGAAAATGTTTCAACAAATAAATCCAAGAAACAATGCTCATCATGTACAATAAGGAATATGACCATTATAGAATACAAGAGAATCCTTAACTTAAAGAGCAATCCCCTGGTGCCCAAGATTGATTTCAAACACAAGTAAAATACATTATGCTCTGATATAAAGCAAGTTAATGGAGCCAATTAGCTGCACTGATGACTAATTAATGAGACACAGCATCCCCCTAAAGGCTCCCATTACAGTCACATGTGTGCACTCAGTTTGGAATGCTGAGCTTATAAATGACATCCTATTTCACAGGAAGCAGACAAGCCCATTAGTCTTGCACCTTGGCTAATAGAAAGGGTCACGGCCCTGCAGGTCAGGAATGTGGAAGTCGCATCAAGCTGAAGCCATTCCCGTGGGACTGGGATCCGAAAAGTCAGTGCCACTCAGAAAGCAGGTACAAACACTACAACTCTAACTGCCTGCTCCTTAGTTCCATTAGAACAACATATATTCTTTTTATTAACTCTTTCCATGGGCTTCATATCTCTCCTTATACATCAGAAATCCCATTATCAGAGTCTTATAAAATTGGCCAAAGCCAAATCCTCAGTATAACTAATTAATACAAGTTTAGCTTAAGTAGCTCAAAATGTGTGATGAAGGGTCATACTCTCGTCAAGCTGAAGAAATTACAGTTTGTGTTCTTCCTTTATAGAGAAATCATATTCAGTGTTAATTTCCCAATAGTTTAACAATAGCAGGTCAGGAAAAGGCTCAGGAAGCGAAGGGAGAAGCTCAAAAAGGAAACTGGCTTCCCCTAAACCATTGTATGGCCCTGGATGTGTGTGTGTGTTTAGGGAAAGATTTCAGGTACAAAGTTCTGTTCATTAAAGAAATGTGGTTTCTGCAAATATTTTAAGCCAGGGTTGCCCTTTTAACATATATTGATCTCCTCTCCTACAGGAATCATCTATTTTTTTTTACAGTTTATTACCTGTTAATTAGAAAAGGAAGTGCAAGGAATGTTGTGCTTTATATGATCAAAATGACAGTGACCCTTTACCTGCAGCCAACCACAAGCAGGATCATAGCAAGAAGCTGACAGAAAATAAGCAGAGAGAAGCAGAATAGATTTAATTTCGATTCTACATTTCAGGATAATAGACCCTGGTAGCAAATAAAAGGTGACCGTTTTGCATTCAAAACCTTGAAGGCACTGGTCCCCCAAATTCTGGCACTGTTGTCGCTCCCAAATGAACAATTGAGAAAGGGGGTTGATCCCCCAAACTGTTGTGTATAAATATATTGATTAAATGGAAAGCATATTGGCACAATTGCTGGGTTGGAGTGTCATCTGTTACTAACTATATATGATGTCTCTCCCAAACTGGCATAGTTAGAGGAAGGGACCCAAATGTTTAAAGAAGGAGGAGGTATAAATAGCACCATTTGCTATTGTCTTTCTTCCTCCAACGCGTCTCCTCCATGCTCAGTACTGGAGTTCTGGAGAAGGTTCTGTGCCCCCAATCAATGCAACGTACCTTATACCGAAGCTATAGAGCTAGTGTGTATATGCACAATGAACAGAACCCACCTGCACAAACAGTGGGATGGTGTTCAGCTTGTAGATGTCCATACGATTCACAGGATCCCTGGCAAGAATATGCAGAGCCCCAGTGCAGCCTTCCACAATCTCTTCCATCTTCACTCCATCCTACAGAATGGACGATCGAAAGACATTAAGGGGATATCTGGGAAAGGACAGCAGACTGGCAATGCCAAATGCTTGGTGTCACATTGAGGGACATTTTGTAAAAGATGAGGAATGGTAAAAGCAGGAATTCTCACCATGTAGGGTTGCTGTGCCCCAGAAGCAGCATGCCTCTGTGCATCTTGGTGAGATTTAACCAGCAGCTGGACTAGCCGGGGGATAACCCCCGCATCATACAAGGGAGCGTGATTGGCTGGACACAGGGCCAGGTTTCTGATCAAGCCGATAGTAGCCTGTAAGAGAAGATTTAAATGGCCTTAAAGCAAGATACCATCTCTTGGATATAGTATTGAGATTATTCATTTAATGCACATAATTGTAGATGATGCTTTTATAGCCATGAACCTACTAGATCACATATATATATGTACCTTGACCAGTGGCCACTGGTATGGTGGGTTGAGAAGTTTCACAATGGCCGGAATGCCGTAGTGAAGTCGCACAGAATTCTGGGCCACCTCAGCATCCTGGTGGCGACTGGTGAGATGGCGCATGGCACAGACCGCAGGCTCGGCAATGTCGTCCTTGTCACTTGCACGGAGGATGGTGTGAATAAGAGACTCCACCCCGTTGCTCTGCGTCACCAGAGTCTTGTTGCGACCGTTGTTGCAGGTTAAGTTGGACAAAGTGCCAGTGGCACAGGTGAGGACATTGACATCATCGGAGCTCAGCTGGTTCACCAGGATCTTCAGAACATTATCCAGGCCCTCCTGTGAGTCCAATACAAACTCTGTTAGCACTGAGCATAAACTGGCCAGTTAATGCATGCCCTACGAGTTACATATTAATGGACTGCAGCACCCAACTCAGTAAGTGGCACAATGTTGCCTTGCTGTGCCGTGGGTCCTAGGTTCAACTCCAGCCAGGCCACTCACAAGAGTTTGTATGTTCTCCCCATCTGTGAGGATTATTAACCACACCCAAAAACATACAATAAACTAACCCTACTGTGTGCGGAAGTGATACGGACCTTAGATTGTAAGCTCCACTGGGACAGGAAATGCAGAGAACCATTTATAATATCTGTAAGAATAATAACTGGTCTTCATTTCTAATTTTATATGTATGGGTTTTTGTTTTTTTGCTCCACGGCTTGGAATTTAGACTGGCATGAGCTGCTGCAACTTAATTACTTAATGACTTCTCACATTGCTTCTATCATCTGAACCTGTTGAAGGATCCCAAACCTATAAAGATATAAATAAAACTATACACTCATTTACTTTATGTGCTATCTAGTGTGTTAGTAAGGAGGTGGCTACTACTAGTTCGGCCTCAGACACATTATATAACAGGCTTGGAAGGAGCAGAATAGGAGCAAGAAGAGTAAATAATCACTTGGCCTACTATCAACATCCGAAAATGTATTGTTGAACTCCCCCTTTCAACATATAGTTAAGTGCATAGGATATTCCTCTTCATATCGGTCATGTATTTGTAATGTAAAACATGCAGATGAGGTCTTCCCCATCAAATCCCATTAAGAAGCAATACTCATTAATATGTACTGAGAAATGATGATATTGCTTTTGTGATACAAAAAACTGATCATAATTGTGCCAGATTACTACATTCTTCGGTTTCAGGGTTATAAAAACCAACATGTAAATGCCTGAAAGAGTCGGTGTGTGACAAACTCTTAAGGATAACAAACAGGGCCCAAAACATCGCTGTAGTAAGGCAGTGGCAATGTGGGAAGAAGCACATCCCAAGTGACTCAAATGTTACTGTTTAACAAGGGAATGAAGTGCTGAATAAGTTGCAGAATGCAGAGGTGTGGTGCCTAATTAAACGACAAACCTCAATAGTCATCACATGGGTGTGCGTGTAACATCTTGCAATTGTACACGCCTGTGTTTTCCTTAATTGCAACTCAGAAAGGCCTTCCAGAACCAGGCTTTAAAAGGTAAAACACACCCATTTTACAGGGCTTGGACTATACTCCCTGATATATATATTTATGGTTTAGTCTCTGAAGAACATCAAATGAAAGCTAAAAGTAACAAAAAATACTTTATAGACATTTTTCCATGGCCATACATCCCATATGCCATAAGCTTAATCATTGCTACTCAACAAGGTGTACGCTACACATAAAATGGGTGCTCATGGTTTCCACTGATCCCATAAATGGACGTAGGTTTAATTGACGCAAGTGAAGAAAGATGGATTTCCTGAGTCGATAGAAGGTGCAGGAAAGGGATATGCGCTGGCTTCTGGCTCACAGGAAGGCCACACAGGGAATAACATTTAAACACAACCAGCAAATGTCTTGTTTCTGTCCAAATCTTATTGTTCAACAGAGTTTTGTGAAAACAAGTTGTTTGAAACTGGACTGCTGATAAGAAAGCGACATTCATGGGCTGAGCTGCCATTTATCACACGCCAATCAATCACACAGGTGCCAAACACATCAACAATTCTCAGTAAGTGGCTGAAAAAGGACATTTTCAAACAAGACAGATCCTGTGGGTATAGACCAAACTGTCTATATTCTCTGAAATCTGGTTATTGATCCAAAGGAAAACCAAACTGCACATACAGCGGGAGAGATGGTTTCATTTGAGACCTCGGGATAGCGTCCCATCCATACACAAAGAGCAGGCAGCAAAATAGATCCTTGTTACGGAAACAAAGTCTTTACCTCTTGTATCTGCCTGGTATATACAAACACCCTTCTCTTGTACAGCACTGTGGCATATGTTGCTGCAAATAATTGTAGGAATAATAATAATACTACAAACCTTGGCAGTTTTTCAGAATGCCTGCATATTGTCAGTTTGCACCCCTTTGCCACATGCAACAAACAAATCTTGCTGTCCCTTCCCTTATGGCTTTGTCTACTACTAGCCAAAGGCCAGTCCAGAGCTGCCACAGGGAGTGGAGAGAGCCCTATTATTTGTTGTATTTATCCAGCAGGATATACTGAGCTTATGCCGCCCTTCCCTGAGGCATCCTTCTATTCTTCCAGCCTCTCTCACCACACCTTGTGCTTTTGTTACAAAAACATCTTCTAAATGGGCACACATAGGCTCTCGTATCCAAGCAATGCAAAGGGCTACTATTATTTAGTACAGTAGCCCATTAATCTGCACCCTGCCCTGAATGCATTGCTTACAACTTATATGGAGCTCCAGCTCACATGAAAAATACTAGATTCAGATAAATACAGCTAACTAGTAAACCAACTTTAGCCAAATGTCTCCAAAGACAATAAGACTTGGTATCAGCTGTTGGAAAGTGATAAGCCAGTTTCATGGGTGTGTGCCTCAGCCATGCAAAAGCCTATTGGGTACATTTTGGGTATGTTTGCCTTGACTATGCTACTATAAATGTGCCAGTTCCTTGTAGAGGTTCAAGACTTGGGTTGGTGGAACACTGGTCCTGAAGGTGCTGTTAGGAGTGTGTGAGAAATGTATAACATAATAATAATCTAGTGTTAGATTTCCCACTAGAAAGGTAGAAATGCATTGTGTGTGGCAATGGCTGATTAATACGAATAAGAAGGCATAACATGTGCAGGCTCCACAGCAATTTCTCTACAGCAAGCATTTCCCTAGAGCCCACCTGTTTCGTGGCCACATCAGAGAGATTCCTTAATGTCCACAGGCAGTTCTGTACAAGTCTTGGGCTGTTGCTGGTCAGATGTTTCCCCAGAGCTTGCATTCCACCTGCAGGGAAGAGAACGGATTACACAAAGTTATAAGCTGCAGCCTAAACAGGTAGAGACAAAAGGGCCGCAGGCTGAGAAGCAGGACGTCACCCATTAAATGTAGACTGCAAAGGTAGAGGGTTCTCCGAGCCTAACCCATAGTTTCACTGTACAACAAAATCTGGACACTAATAATCACTAAATCCATGTAGGTTAGGGGAAGAAATGCTTCCTCATCTAAAGCTGATGATGATAACATGTGACATAATGTGGTAAAAGACTAAATGAGCAGAAACACACTCCCCAAGTGCAATACAGTCAAATGTGCAGTAAAAATTTATACTGGAATTATATAAATGGAAACTGAAGAAGGGGGGGTCCATTCCTAATTTTACTCACCAGCTTCCACAATGGCTGGCTTATTGCTCGGGCATACAGACAATACTTTTAGCACCCGGCTAGTGGTCCACAGAAGCTTCTCATAATTGTAGTTCCTCATGATCTGAACCAATCCTTGGGGGCCTCCATTGGCCAATATAATTAGCTGCAAAAACAGAAAGGGTTTACAGTAAATCAAGTCATAAAAAGAAATATCCACTCATTTGGCCACATCACCAGACAAGATCTTTGGGTTACATCACTTTATTTGGCTTTCAGGCTAACCATGGGGGTCGTAAAGCCTCATCAGCTGCAGACAATACTTGTATGTACTGTGTATGTTTCTAAGGTATACAAGATATTTAGCAGATTTCCTTCTTACCTTGCTCTCCTGATTTCCGTAGGCCAGAAGTTGCAGACAGTCTGTAGTGATGGCCAAGAACTTGGGGTTATTCTTATTAAGCAAGGGCACCATCTTTTGGAGACCATCTGCCAGACGCACTGCCATCTTTGCCCCTTCCTGGTAGAGGAGCAGGTTGTGCAAGGTGGTGATGGCATAGAATAGCACAGATTCTACTGGAGAACTACACCAAATTAAAAAAAGAAAACAGTGTAGAAGGTGACTTGGGCATTAATGATATCTATAGATAACCTCATCCCAAACAGAAACCCACCTGAGCATGCGCACCAATGCAGGGATGCCACCTGACTTGAAGATAGACAGAAGCCCCTCACGGTGGTGGGACAGGTTGTGCAGAATGCTGGTGGTACAGCGAGCCGTGTCCATGTCACTTGTGTGTTGCATGGTGCGAACCACGGCTGCTACAATCTGGGGGGACTGCATGAGCGCTTTGCGAGACGCTTCTTTCTTGGACAGCTGGTTTACAATCATGGAAGCCTTGTTCACCACCATCTGAGCAAAAGAAAAGGTTTCAAATTGGTCAATATGAGAATTTTCCATTCTGTTGAGCTTTTCTGGATGCTCATATTGTGATTCTTGATGGCATTTGAAGGTAGTACCAGAAGTTGGCTGAATGACAGAAGCAGGTTGTTTGAGTAGGTGAAGCAGAATGATTTCATGACCTTCCTGTACCTGATGCTGTAACCATAACCCTACCCACCCTTCAACCATTGCTCCGTTCCCAGTTAGAGTAGATCTTGCACCTGCCATCCACTAGGCCCAGACAAGGAGCATGCCACAAAAGCATGGTTGTCGAGTCCTACCAAGCACACCAGATATATGTTAGGTTTAGTTGCCTGTTTAAAAACTATGCAGCATATATAATGGAAAAAAAGCTTCTGTCTGAAAGAGAATGTGTGTGACGTTTGCCCTGCTATAAAGAAAGCTAGAATCTCAGCCATAAAGCATGTCATGACTGCAGTGTGTTGAGAGGGGATAGGAAACAGGACAGTTTCAATACCCTTCATAGTTTATTGGCAATTGCCTTCTAACATTTTTACCCCAATACCAAGCACAACACACTACATTCAAGCACAACAAAAATGTATTTTTTCAGCTGCTTCTCTTTAATTGTAAGACGTTCTTACCGGATCCTCATCATTCAGAAGCTTGGTCAGTTCAGGAATAGCACGGGTGGCAAGCTCAGCATCGTCCTGGTAGTTGATAAGGTGGATGATGGCAGATTTTAACATTTGGGAGGGTTCTGCCAGTTTCTGCACATTTGTTTGCTGCCCTTCTATCTGGGTGGTGAGCAGGTATGAGTGGTCTTCCATTGTTTCCGGATACATTGCTGCTCGGACCCGCTGGGCCCGAGTCATGTTTAAGTGGGATTCCATGTCTGAAAAGTCAAGTAGAGAAATGGTCATTGGTTGATTTTTCTAACTATTGATCAGCTAAACCACAAAGACCACCTTAGAGTAGACACTGGTATTTTTCCAATTCAATTTAACAGGAGGCAAGGCTAAGTTATATTTATTGTAAGCACTGGCTGATTTTTTTATTTTGGTATATTAAAGATAAAACAAATTGTCCTAAAATGAATTATTGCTAAATCTGTCTTTACTGCAAGTTCCCACAGTGTTTTCATCATCAGCAACAAGAAAAAAGCATTTTATTTCATTTATAGGTTGGGGAATTAGAAAATAACTTGCTCTCTGGTGCCATCATAGCTGTACGTGGCATTGTATGGCCAATACAAATCGTAACAATAACTCTAACATCTAACTGGATTGTTCCCCACACGAAATGCCGATGTGATTCCAAGCGATTATGTTGCACACGTCAACAAGCAAGATGCTTCAGCCAAATGCTCATTATGTCAGGCATTTAATACAGCTAAGTGCCATGCACAAAACCAGAGGGAAACTATCCATATTATGCAGCTGTTTTTCCACTACAGAAGGAGCCACAGTCATACATTGCAGCAGTCAATCTCCCTTCTAAACAAACAACAACTTCCCTTGAGAAACATCAGAATAACTCTTTGGAATCAGGCCCAGACTGAAAGACGGGCAACTCTGCCAATTCCCAAGGGGCTGCTTGAAGGTGCCATAGACTGGTGCTTTATATCAGTCAAGGATGAAACGGTTAGGACCTTTGTATACTTGAAATGCCAGGGCCTACTCAGAATCTTAGTTGTGACAGGCGAGATCACTTACATTTGCCTAAATAAATGGGTGACGGGACCTTGCTGGCACACTAATGTCTAGCACCGCGGTCCCCAACCTTTTTTTATCCGTGAGCCACATTCAAACTTGCAAAGAGTTGTAGAGCAACACAAGCATGACAAAGTTCCTTGGGGTGCCAAATAAGGACTGTGATTGGTTATTTGGTAGCCCCTGTGTGGTCTGGCAGCACACAAAAGGCTCTACTTGGCACTATACTTAGTTTTCATGCAATTAAAAATTGCTTTCAAGCTTGGAATTCAAAAATAAGCACCTGCTTTGAGGACCCTGAGAGCAACATCCACTGGTTGAGAGCTACTGGTTGGGGATCACTGGTCTAGCAGAAAGCAAAACCTGATTTACATTCCAAGTGCAACGTTCCAGCTCCTGAGCCAATGATTATGGGGCTCACGTCACCCGTACTCTAGTCGTTTAGATAATGTGGGAAGTTCAATCCCACCTGGAAAACACATCTTAAACATTTCCTTAAAGGCTGATTAAAACTGAATAGCGATGTACTACAAAAGATTAGTGACGGGCATTCTCTGGGTTCATTAAGCCTGCAGCTAGCATCATGGGAAATCCTGATGAATCTCAAGGCATCTTTTTAGAGATTTCTTAAATATGCTGTATGCAAGTGCAAGGTAACAATGGAGTCTTTCTTCGCCAGTCCAAGGACAGGATCATTGCCATGCTTGGGCTGCCAGCCAAGCAACAAGGAAATGTTACAGTTTCCTCTTGGAAATTCTCATGGCCCAAATCTGCTATCAGTGCAAATACACAAACAACGGATTGCAAAGCTAGAAGTGCTGGCAGAGCTTACTCCCCTGTAGAGTTGAGAAGCAGTACTTTATTGCTATAATACCCCTTATTCCACAGTAGCGTCAGACTGACCCACCAGTGAGGCTCTTGTTGGGCCCACGAGTCAATGGTCCTTCCTGCACACCCAGCCAGTTGACCTTACATACAAGGAGCAGAAATGGAGGAAAGTATAGTGGATTTACCTGGATTCTGCTGCTGTGTGTATGTTGTGGTTTTGACAGTGGTGTAAGTGTTGGGATAGGCCAGGCCCTCGTCCTCGATCACCATTTTCCCATTCAATGATGGAACCGACGTGTTCATCCCAGAGTTGATGCCCGAGTCGTAAGTGTAGGTTTTCTGCCACTCTGTGACCTTCATTGGCATTTCCACTACGTCTACCAAATCCATTCTACTTCTGTGGAAACAATGCGTTATGGATTAGCAAATGGTCATTGTTTTTATTCTTTTACATTAAAAGATAAAAGTTGTTTATATTTAGTCTCAATTTCACTATATGTCTCCCTCTCCTGCATTATCAGTAAACCCCTGTCAATCAACAAGGGGCCTTTTAATTGCCAAATAATGATAATGAGTGATTATCAGCCAAACACAGTGCTCAACTACTGTGCCAAAGAAAAAGCCATAAATACAAAGAACAAAGAATCCAGCTTGGCAACTAGATTTGCTGCTGATTTACATTTATGATTAGAATTACTCAGTAAGGACTGTTGTTTTCTACTCATTTTCTTAGACAATAACAAACAATGAAACATGGTGCTCAGTGTGCAAATGACCTTTGCTTCCCATGAATGTTATTTCACATTATCCCTGATATAGGCGGCTGCCATGTGAACTACAACTGGAGTGACCGCAGCTATTAATGTGCAAGACAGAGGGATATGATAGAGAGAGCAAATATTACTTCATTTATTTACAGGGTTGGAATGGCAGATGCATGGCACATGATTAAAGACAACTGAGGAAACACACGACAATAGGTGCGGCGAACAGACAATAGCAGAGGAAGTTTGTGATTTATAATGGAGAAGCAGAAGGAGACAAAGAGAGGCCCCACAGCTTAAATAATGAGAATAAAATAAATAAAATTCAGGGAGGGGCAGTGGCAATGATAACAATAAACAGGCAAAGACAACACTGGCTGCTCTCCTGGTGCACCCTGAACTGGAATGTCACCCCATGGCTTCCTTACAAGCAGGGAAGTTGGGGGGCGATGCACACGGAATACAGGAGAGGCAGGGGCTAGATGGGCAGTTGGTGCCGATTCTTCTCCTTGGGTCTCCTGGAATCCTTCATGGACATCTAAGGACCCAACCTGTGACTGTGCTCAGACAAGGAACATGTGCACCAGTGCTGGATAATCCAAATCACTGGATACAGCAAAGAACAGGAGCTTCACTCTTTTTGCTTACTTTTGAATATCATCTAAATAGAAACATATCAAGAAACATACCAAGAGCTGAACTTGAATCTATGGGCCAGGACTGAAAAATGGGTCGCCATAATTTTTAGGGTGTCACCTTATTATGCCTATTAGTACAGTATTAATTTCCTAACCCAGACAATGGTTATAGCTTTCATAACTTATTCTAACCCAATTACTGGCTTGTGGAGCCAACTTCCAGGTTTGGCATGGTGCCCCAAAGAGGCACTGCCCTTAATGCAGCTAATAGGGACTCCAAATGGGTCAGATTCTTAAAATTGAAGTCTTTAGCCTCCATGAGGTCAATTTAACACAGGGCATTCCGAATACTCTGATTAGAAAATAAATCTTAAAGGTCATATACATTGGGCAATGAGGTTGAGCCTGGACATTAGTGGTTCCCAAAGATGTCCCACAGGCCTATCACATTCTTCTCCTTCATTTGTGAGAACAAGTACTGGGCAAGAGATCATGAGCTAAACTAGATTGGCTCTTCAATACAAATGGGCCATTAGCAGGGCAGAATATCCCTGTTTAGGTTTAGCATATAAAACCCTTGACTAATCTCAATGAAAATGCTGCCAAGAGTCTGTATTTTGCTCAGCACAATGTACAGGTTCTACTGGTTTCCACAGACACACCCAGACCTGAAGCCAAACAGTGTGGAGATGTGCTTGCTATACGACTCAGCTGCAATAAAATATGTCTGAGCTCAAGGGAACCAGTATCTTCTAAGTCGGAGACATCAAGAGTGTTTGTCTAGCTTTACTATCTCATATAAAAGATATGTCAGACAGACACAAAAGGAACCCCTTATGCTCTTAAACCCTGAGAACCCTTAGTAACAACTGCATACAAAAACAAAATCAAAGGGAACATTAAGGCTGGAACTACTTTGCAGTCTCCCTCTCCTCTCTTGTACTTGAGACTTTCCTGCAGCTTGTGACACTGTCACCATCCACCAACGTGATGGGATTTGATGGCTCTTCCCAAGACGAGCAAAGAGGTCGCCTGTCAAGCACATTACCTCTTCCACTGCATTAAATAATGTACTAACTGCCACATTCACTTTCCATCTCAGGCATCAGACAACAGGGCAGGGAAGGAGAAGGTCTCTTTTGAGAGTCTGATTTAGGTTGACGACTTGAGCAGCACATAATAAAGAACCAAATTAGTGCATGCTCCCTGTGAGGGAGGGCAAAACAATATGATTTCCCATTAAAATTGTTGTTTATACAGTGGAAATGCTGCTAAGACACAATTCCCTTGCAGTAGATCAAGCAGTGATCCAAGCATTTATTTTGCATTTTCCACAAGAACGAAGGCAAAGGCGCATTTATAATACAAAAGAGCCATAAATAACCTGGAGTATAAATGTCTCCTTATAAAGGGCGCTTAGTGATGCCTTTGCAATTTTTATGCACTGCTGGTTATGACTTTTCAAATAACTTAGCAGAAATCATCTCTCTTCCAGTCAAAAACCGTGGCACTGCCCTTTCTGGGAAGGCAGTTGACTCTCAGCCTGAAAGTCACTTAGGAGATTTGGGGAGAAAAGCTATTTGCTAGATACATCTCATAACCCATCTTGAGGGTCAATTTAGATTTAACGAATAATTAGCTAGCAGCTACTTTAGCTATGGCTGGTACAGCAGTATGTTTCTACATTTGTATCTTTGTTATGAGATAAAAAGGCTCTGACCAAATGCTGGGATGCTGGGGGGGGGGG
>CM044448.1:766487-778394 GCA_024363595.1 Xenopus borealis | reverse complement strand
GGGGGGGGGGGGAGGTCTTGAACAAAGAAAAAAGCAACCCCCGTCATCTCTGTGTTCCAGAACATGTCCTTAAATGACCAGCTTTGAACTCCAAAAGAGGCAAGAGTTATGACTGGCAGAGGATACAAAGTGCCCCTCTACGCCAGTCAGTATCAGGTCTGTTGCAGTCCCATTAATTCCTATAATTCCAAAAGCCAGAGTTTCTTTATTCTCTGCATTGCAGCCTGTGGTGACCCCCATGCAGAGCTTCCCCATAAAACACACATACCAAATGCAGGTCTTGTGAGCTCAACAAAAGGCAACCCAGCAATACATAAACACATGTGCAAAGTCACAATTATGAGATATAAAATGACTTTATGAAATGAAGAACCAAACTGTCTGAAAAATGAGGGAAGGCAACCCTTGGAAACCTTAATAAAGGCTTACATTTCAGTAGGGACCACAGAAAGATGTCTCCATCATTTCCAATAGCCGTAATTGGCTTTCAGAGTAATAAAACATTCACAACAAGAGAGTGGAGTTTTAGCCTGCAAGTGATTGGCTCTGTGCAAGTTAGTGCAAGTCCCATTATTCTCGTTAGGACACAATATTCCCAAGGAACCATCTTTAACATTCGCTCATTTCAGCTGTGAAGGTCAGAGAGAAAGTGAATAACTGAGCACCACTGATAATAGAGGAATTTTCCATGTGAAAGAAGGGCAAATGCTTGCATTGTACTTGTTATTGTCCTAGAATCTCTATCTATTTTACTGAGCCAAGAACAGTTGTGCTGGAACCCAGAATCTCCCACCAACATTAAAAGACAGAAGGTCCCTAGATATATTGAGCTGGCCAGACACAAAAAGACCCAGTCATTTAGTGTGGTTCATATGGCCACCCTCGGCCTAAACAATCACATTACAATGACAGTGAAGGCAGGCTTTTGGGGCAAGGACTCAATCAATGATGTAGTCCTTAATTCCATGGCCTATGTGACCATTTGGGACAGTCACAGTTTTGTTGTGTACATGTTATTATGATAGGCAAGATGCTGAAATTCAAGGGAAAGAAAAGTTCAATGCTTCAATGGAAAAGTACAGTGAATGCTTCTTAGAAACAGATTCTATTATGTCTGGGTTATATATATATATTTGTAGAGCATAAAGCAAGTGTTTATTGTAATTCCAAGCACTGCTCAAGCAGTTCCATGGAATGATCCACACGGGCTCGTTTGGTGGAAGAGATATGAAACCCTAGAGATGCAAAGTTAATCCTGACAACAGTGCCCCAATATCCCACAGCACATTGTCGCTTGTTTCAATTATCTCTTTAATTGCAACAAAATGAGACGGATTTACTGTAGGACATGAGAAGGAGAAACGGAATTCTGGAAAATGAGCAAGGTCAGCTGTCTTCAAGCACCTCCTTTCAATAGTTTCTATTTAAAACATTCATTGCCTTTTGTATTATGAACTTTAACATTGCTGCTACTTCTGCAGAACCCAACGACTAAGCCTGCTCCTTTACAAACATTACTAGGCTAACCAGATTTATGGGTCAACTATACAAGCAACATCTCTTTTGTGGAGATTTCAAGAAATGATTCCAGCAAGCAATGGAAGCACCATCACGTCAGCCTCTGCCTTTTTGGCAAAATGATGAACAATATATGGGAGTCATCAACATGCTCCGCAGTTTTGCAGTTGTGGTTTGAAGGGCCAGGCAGTTTCCTTATAATGTTGGTTATTGCTGCAAGGAGTGGAGAGATTAAAACAAGCAGAAAAGTTCTCTAGAGAGCAAAGTACTGCAATTTTCAGCGTTGAATCACCCTGAAACCAACGTTACACTTGAGCACCTCCAGTCAACTGCATAGTAACAGGGCCAGCAACAGTCTAGCCTGGAGAATTCAACAGGCATCCAGATTTATGTGCTCACATTCCATTGCCCCAAAGCTACTGCAGTTCTGGAAGAAGATTGTGCCCACCAAAGGATTCTAGGTGTTAAACATTAAAATAGGCCAGGGCAAGCAGACATTGAAATGGGAAGGAGTTGAATTCCCATTTAGTTCAGCCGATTCCATTTCTCAACAAAAGCAGGTTTTTAACCAAACGAATACAAATGTATACAGACGCGCTACAATAAACACACTTGATACTTATCCCAAATGAAGAGATATTAAAAAGCACCCATAGCCATGCAGCTGCTTTTGCACAAGCCTTCGGAATTCGGATGTATCCGATTACTATGCTTATGGTATGCCCTGATCACCATATACAATGATATATAATATATTAGAAATAAGTTGGCGCTATAGAAATACACGTTAATAATAATTAATAATATATTACAAAACTATCGTACCCCAACATTCCTTATATGCGTCGCCCCTTAGAGTGGGTCAGAAGCAAAACTGGTCATCTGCCATTGAACAAATGATGTGCTTCTTCAACATCAGTTGGGTTTAGTCTTCTTAATGCAATGAGTAGAGGTCCACAGGTCTAGCACCTTCACAATAAGGAACAAGCATGATGTGCAAGAGGTTTAGAGTTCGGATCAGGGAAGAAGGTCCCTCATCAAAGTTTGGGGGGCTATACCACCGATGTTGCAAGTTTCTCTCTAAGGACCCACTAACTGGGCGTCCAAGGGGAAATAAGATCCGGCAAAGGCTATAGGACACAGAGTTTAGCACTATCCCTCATCTGTAAACAAAACAGTGCATGTATGGAATCAATTATACAAAGCCAAATGCTCCAACAAAACAACAACAATGCAATCTCCCACAGAGTAAAGAACTCTTAACCTCTGGGTGATAAAGTCTTCTAACACAAGGCAATTGTTTGCGACCTAATCCAGCAGAAATAAATACAGATGGTAAAACAACTGTATTGACTTTTTACATTTTCAGTTTGTTCCAACAGACCTTAAGCATACAAAATACAAGTGGGTGGGGCTTCTGAACGTTTGGGACCTGGGGCTTTCCGTAATTTGGAGCATTATTGGGTACAGTTAATTCTTCAGGTGAAGGTTATTACGAAGCCCAAGTAACATAACCACCAAATAAGAAGCTTGCCGTGCAAACAGAAGACAAATATGAACGTAAATATAAAGTGAAAGCAGTTCAAGTTTTCAGCTGAAAAGCAAAGGTTCAGGATAATTGCTCCTTAGCTGAAGATTTTCTTTTTTTTTACTTGAGCTGTAGAAATTACGGCCCCTGGCACCACGTGAACGTCAAAGCTGAAAGTTCTGGGCAATTAGTTGGCCATACACAGCGGTGGGGAGGCATGGGGTCAGTGTGCATAATCTTCGTTTCTATGGGACACAGAGGGACTTGGAAATACAGGAGCAGCTTTCCAGGCCTTTTGTGCAACAATACAGAATACAAAAAGCAGGAATTATAACAGGATGAGTCAGCGAACACAGAAAATCTCTGTATCCTTTAGATAAGGCCGACTGCAGAATAAAAAAGGGAAATGCAACGGTAACAATGGGCAACAAGGCTCTCTGTGGTTCCTCTCCACCAGCCACTCATCATTAGAATGGCTCATTTTGTATTTTACCAATAACAGACTAAAAATTTCAACCCTCGTTTCGTTTCATTCAAATTTTGGAAAGATTCTTTCAAATGTCCTCCAACTGCAGTAAATGTTAGAAGATCATTCATGTATATATATTCCCTCCACAATATGCACCTAAACAAATACCTTGGTATCACCTGTATATTTCCCCTTCCTGTAGATAGTAAGCTCTTGCAGCTAGGACCATCTAACCCTTGCTTATTAAGTTATTATATGTGCTACGGCTCACAAGCCATTCCCATTAAGGCACATGCCTACAGCTGTGTGATCACAACAGAGAAATGAGAACTTGTCACTATGCACCACCTCCATTTCCCAACTGAAAGGACTTACGGCACCACAGAACATAATCTAGGTCTTTTGTTAACAGCCTTTTATAGAGGTCTCATAAGGTCACTGCAGCCATTGTTCCATTACAGTGATCAGTAGTCACGTACATGCACTCCTAGACTGCACCCAAAGCAGCCACTCGCCTACAGATGTTTGAAAGCAAGACAAATACAGAACAAACAATGGGGTCAACAAAATGACCATCAAAAGTTCTAAACCAGGTATAACTAGGACTTTCCAGTGTAGGCTCTACCGTTACTGCATTAGATTCTATCCCCACATTGTTATATTTAAATTCAAATATTTGCTGCTATGATCTCCTGGTCTTCAGCTCGTGATTTTCTGGTAGACCACAATCAACCATAATGAACTAAACCAGGGCTTCTATGTTCTTCACTGGAGTGGATTGTTCTGACCAGGACTGACCTGAACTCCAATGGCCACACTAGGAAATGTGATCAAGTCAGGAGGACACGAATGACTGGTTAGACAAGTCCATTGGTATTTAGCTGCAGTTGGTCAATGAGGATAGACAGGGTATAGAGGGCTTAAGGTGCAGTCTGGGCCAGACTGGGGCAACTAAACAAGTCAAGGGGTGCACCAAGACATCAAAAAGCAGGAAAGAGATGAGGGTTATTGATGGGAGAATCCGTCCTGTTCCTCTACAACAAAAAAGGAGCAGATTGCATTGAAGTCAGTGGGTGTTTTTCTCAGTGACTTTTTCCAACCAAGTCAATGATTTCAATAAAATATATACTTACAAAACAAATCAATGATGCAAAAAAGGTTTAATATACATGTACAGTAACCTCCAAGACAGGCAAATCACAATAAATATAGGCTGAAAGGGATGGTTTATCCCAACAGGAACATATCTTATTCCTCCTTATCAGTCGGGTTTCATGCTGTTTATGTACATCAGTAATAAGATCATACTCCTGATGTGCATTAACCTTCCGCTTACAGGAATGTAGGACAGGAGCACAGTGTATATATATATATCTATATCTTATATAGTTTTACTTTGAAAGCAGCAAGTAAGTGGAAGGTAAAAATTAGTCCCTGTGTAAAATGTATAATGAAGTAATAGAATTGTTAATGAATCAAAGTCAATTTGAGAGTAGGACTGGCCAGATATGGGATGACTTTGATGTAGTTGTTCAGCTTAAATATATTGTAATATATGGACAAACAATCCCTGTTGTTTAAAGGGTAAGTCATATTTAGTAGCTGTATGTACAGAATGTCTCACTGTCTTAAATATATTGATAATGGGTTGAGTGCAGAGGATCTTGTATTTGTCTATATGTATTTTGTGGTCACAGCCTCATTAGTGGTGAGCAGAACTTTCCCTTGTTTGTGATATATATCTTATGATAACCTTTATATAACTCAGTGTGATACACACACATACCAAGGAACAATTCCTTTCCCACTGATAGAAAGTGCATGTGATCTGCATTTCCCAGGATTATCCCCTTTGTTGTAACATGTTTTTTATGCTTCTTTGCAGAACTGCAACAATTATCTTCTGGCGTGAGACTTTATCAGGGTAAGAAGACTGTTCAGTATCTCTTGATTTCTAATCCGTTACATATTGTGCAGCGCTCTGCAGAGATTATACATCATTCGCACCAGTTCCTCACGCTTACAATCTAAGGTTCTGATAAACTTCCCAGTTGAATCAAGAGCCAATTAAGCCTCCTGTATATGTTTTTGGATCAAGTGTGATATAGATATGGATAATTGATTCTTGACTCTCAGGAAGAATTCTAGGCTTTGATCTAAAAGGGTGATTTAATTGGACACAGAATCAATTAACAACTGCTTATGACTTAGACGTCAATGTGCTGCAAAGTGAATTATTTAATGGCAGCGCTGCAGGAGCATCAGCTCATTATTCCCCAAGTGGGCCTCAATCTGTCCTGAGATGGAAAACACAAGGCGTCCCACTGTACTCCGTACAACTTGTAACACATCATCCTCCTAGTTGTATATAGATTTAAAGGCTAGATCTGTCCATGCAACTCTTATTCTTCATAACCTTCCAATATACGCAAAACATGTTCAGCGGCTTTATTTGTGAATGAAACGGCATCTTTTTCTCCCTTCTGCACTGCTCATTCTGACTCTTGAAACAATGTAGCTTAGAAATACACATGGTTTTCTTATATACCAGTTAATATCCTTTAACTATTACCTGCTGTATAAATCGGGGTCATATATATATATAATTATACTAAAAGTGTCCCTAGTAGTAAACAGAGGGGGATTTGTCCTTTGCAAAAAGAACATAAATAAATGTTATATGGGCCCTTACTTTCTTGTGTAGGTGATTTGTAGAAAGTAACGTGCCCCGACAGGCCAAACAATGTGAACTCACCAGTTAGACACGTTATTACAGAAAAGTAAGATCAGCTTTGCCTTTAGGCGAGAAGCAATTTTCTCCCTATTCCTTTCCATGGTTTCTGCTTAAAAAGAGGCGAGGCAGGGTTCCTAATCAGCTGTTGGAGCACAAGCAATAGTGTGTGTGGTATAGAATTATAGAAACAATCCATATACTATGAATGCAAATGACCGCACTCTGAATATTCAACATTTGCTACTCACCCCTCTGCACAAATGTCCCTAAATATTCACAATATTCAGCAGTGGGGGTGGCAGGAGGAAACACACTGTATACACTTATATCATACATTATTTTTATTTATTTATTATTTAGTCGCAGTCCAAACCAAAAACATAAGAACAAGCAACTTTCCAAAGAGATTAATTCAAAATGAGAACATTTTAAAAATGATTTGTATATGTAATTGCTGCTGAAAGCACGGTATCCCTTGATATTCTTTTTACTGATAGTTACAATGTATCACTGGGTTTCACTAATGAACCTTGGAAGGATAGAGGCAGCAATCGGTGGGCCCAGGGAAAGATATTATAGGGAGACCCCCTACATTTTACTTGCTTCCTCCTCAGGAATACCAATAATAATCCAACTTCATTTGTTTGTAAAGCTGCAGCAGGTAAACCACAGTTTATGCAGCCAAAACAGTAGCGTGTGAAGCTGTTTCCCAAGACATAAAGTATAGAAAACAAACAATGGGCCCGGCCAGAGCGAGACCCCTGTAAAAAGGAGAGGAATTTAGTTGTTGACACTGCAGGGTAAATGTGGCCCTGCCTCTCTCTCTAGAATGTGAGGAATGCGACTACAGACAGATCACAGGTTGATATGAGAAACGACTCTGACTCTGCTTTCTATCCAGTTAAAGGTGTAGTACTGTGTTAGCCATTCGAAAAAAAATGTATAAAATGTAAAGTTTGGTGATACCTTTTATTGGCTAACTGAATAAGTAACAATTGCAAGCTTTGTGCTCCGAAAGCTTGCAATTGTTACTTATTCAGTTAGCCAATAAAAGGTATCACCAAACTTTACATTTTATAAATTTTTATCCAGTTAAAGGAACACAATATTACAGTGTTGTACCCAGTGAGCACATTATAGTGTCCTATATTTTAGGGCACAGGTGTAGAATAATGAATAATAAGCGCTCTATAGAGGCTATAAACATAATTATAAATGCCCCACACAGTAATGTCACTGCCCCCCAGCAGTTTGTCCATAGAAGCAAGTGGTAATGTCAATCTCTGGGGCACAGTAAGAATCCAAACTCTCCAAGAATCCAAACAGACAACAGCTCTGAGACAAGCTAGTCACTTGTGCCCCAGCCATTCAATTGTACAGCCTGTAGGCTCTATTCTATATTAACAAGGGATGATAACACCATTGGGCTACAGACCAGTGGCGTAACTACCAGGGGTGCAGGGGGTGCAATTGCACCAGGACCCCCCACCTTGGGGCCCATCAGAGCCACGAAAATGGTTATGGCAGGCAGTTATCTAGGGGGAGATTATACATCACACATGCCGTCAACACTCCAGCATGTGATTTATAGAGGTAAGGGCAGGGGGGCCCCAGTGCCCAACCTGTCCCGGGGCCCACCAAGGAATAGTTACGCCACTGCTACAGACACAGGTTTCTTCATCCAATAGATTTTAAAACAACTGCTTCCCTCACCAGATACTGATTCCGGATACTGATTGTGCTTTCAGGCTCAGAGCTGCCAGTTTTGGCCCTTTCAGGCAGTTGATATCATGGCCGTGGGGAGGTAACAGAGGTTCTTTTGGCTATTTCTCTCCTGGGTTAAATGGAGAAACTGCCCTATGTTGCTTCCTTCTCCAGTGTAAACCAGCAAAATAGCTATTTACCTTCTCTCTGGTTCCACTGCACAAAACACACAACTATTTCACACTGTGACTGTACGTCTTTTAATAAACACTTCAGGCACCTTTGTTCCCATAGTAAAAGCCAACAGGTTGAGGGGCCAAAGCTTCTATAAAAAGGTGTAATACAAATATACACACTGTGTACTGTGCATTAGAGGACTTGGCCTTTGCAAAAAGAATCTTCCCCCTTCATGTAAGTCACACTGGCATTCTGCGTGCTTGAACTCCGGCCAACTCTTCCTAATGATCTAAACCCCTACGGCTCCCAGCTTATTGCACTGATAGACTTAACTATATCTCAGCTTGAGTCCTGAGAAATGCCAACAATATATTCAGGAACTCTTACTGTGATCAAACGATGCCAATGGTGATTGTTTGCCTTAAAGCGATATATACCGTCACTCGTCTCCAACCAGGAACAACACAACGTACAGGAACAGTCAAGTGTACCCTAAATTCTACAGTCCTGCTTAGTGATTCATTCACAAGGGAAAGAAACAAGAAATCCATTGAGTGAGACATGACTAAGTATTCACTACAGAAGGTCTGACTCATGAACAAGTTATCAGCTGCTACAGTTGCTCCCACCACAATGAAACGAGAGGGCAGAATTGATGATCTCTGCGGAAATCAATAATATTTTCTCTAACAGCAGCTCAAGCGTGCATAGACTTGTATTATAGAAAGCAGATTGTAATATCTACACATTGAGAATATTTGTTGTTCACTATTCAGAGCAGAGAGTTAATGAAGAGTTAATGAAGGTTTACAACTGCTTACACTGCGGAAGCACCAGAACATTTCATTAAACGTCAAGTGGCTGGACATTCTACAGTTTGACCCAACAAGACAAAATCCAAAGGAACATACAAGTTGCCAATGGTCTTATTATCAGTTGGGTAGAAATTTCAGGTTGGTCCAAATTAGTCAGGTCTGATCCCTGTAATATCCAACACTAGTGACATCACATCAGAGCACTAGTTGGCAGGTACTTTTAGTTCAAGCTCCAGCTGAAGGTCCAACCTTTGGTCATGCCCCCACTTGTGAAATATCAGTCAAAACATAGAGATAAGAAAATCTAGGGCAGCCAATATATATTCATCCCAAATATCACACTAAATAACCTGGACTTTCAGGTGGATCTAGAAGAGAAACTAATTCTTCTCTCCAACTCTCACCCTGGACTTGAGGAGCGTTTCCTACAATGGATCATTCAATAATGAGCTTTGCCCCAGCAATACCTGCTGTACTTTGTAGTAACATTCATGGGGGGTCTTACATGGGGGGTCCCACACAGCATTCTTGGCTGCTGCTCATGGCAAGCAGATTTAACCCATCTGGACCCAGACTATAAGAAGATATTTTTTCCACATATATTTAGTTACTTCAACCAGTTATTATTCTGCTCAGAATTAAATCTGTTTTGACAAGGTAGAGGAGAAGAATAAGAAATAATGAGAATATAAAAGGAAGGGGTGACACTCGGCCCATTGAGAGGAGAATACAGTGTGATTCCCAGTCATAGAAGTGAGGTGGGATGCGAGAGACACACAATAATCAATTTACACTCACTGTGACCTTCAAGAAACACAACAAAGAACGCAAGAAACATGCGAGAACAGCCGCAGCCTCGATGCATTTGTATCTGAACAGCAGCAACAATGTTAAACAGCGGCGTCACATTAAAGGGGTTGTTCACCTTTGAGTTAACTTTTAGTATAATGTAGAGAGGGATATTCTGAGACAATTTGCAATTGGTTTTCATTTTTTATTGTTTGTGGTTTTATAGTTATTTAGCTTTTTATTCAGCAGCTCTCTAGTTTGTAGTGTCAGCAATTTGGTTTCTAGGGTACAAATTCCCCTAGCAACACTGCACTGATTTGAATAAGAGACTGGAATATGAATAGGAGAGGGACTGAATAGAATGATAAGTAATAAAAAGTAACAATAACAATACATTTGTAGCCTTACACAGCATTTGATTTTAGATGGGGTCAGTGACCCCCATTTGAAAGCTGCAAAGGAACAGAAGAAAATTGCAAATCATTAAAAAACTATGAAAAATAAATAATGAAGACCAATTGAAATGTTTCTTAGAATTGGCCCTTCTACAATATACTAAAAGTTAACTTGAAGATGAACCACCCCTTTAAGGAAACACTAAAATGTCACTGACCAATAATGCGAATCATCACAATACAAAGGGGAAGCGGCTCAGTCAAGTTTATTTTTAAAGCCCGTCAGAGTCATGGAAATTCTATTTATTTCCCCAGACTTCATTTGCAAAACAAATCTGCTCAGATGCCCCAGTAGCCAGGATAGGATCCAACACAGGAGGCGACGGTAGAAATAATAATAATAAAAACTTGTGAGATCCCCAGACGCAACCAACACGCTCATTGCTGTGATTTTACCTGCCGTAATTGGTGGATTCTCCCACTGCCGAAACCTTCTCAATAACCCCAATAATGCGTCGGGTTTGAAAGAAAAACAGACTCCTGAGCTTCTGTCTCGCAGATTCAGGTGAAATACTTTCAGCACACAGGGAGGAATGACTTAAAAGATGGAATTTGTTCTGTACAAGTAAAAAGAATTTCCATTTGTGTAAAAGTCAAAAGGATTCCAGCTGGTAGAAGAGCAGTGATAGACCAAGACAATGAACTGGGATGAACCTTCATTAATAGAGAAACATAATGACCTGCTTCAGCAACGTGAGGTTTTACTACAACTCCCAGCCAACCCTTGTGTGGGTATCAAGTGCTAGAGCTGAATGAAGTCATCAGTAATTATGGTTCTTTCCTCCTCCCAACACAAATATTCAGATGATCCATCATGTCACTTACAGCCCCGTCATTAAGAGAAGGGACAACAAACACAGGAACCCCCCCCCCCCCACACCTTATTAACAGCAAAGTCAAGAAAAACAAAGATTCACATGGAATCTCAACCCTAAGATTCTCTTGCTCAGCCTCTGGCACTTCAACTCTAACTGTCACCCCAGAATCTCAAGCCCATATACACCATGTAGTAGAAATGCATTGCTTCACGTAGCCACTACAAATGGGGCCACTACAAATGGGGCCACTACAAATGGGGCCACTACAAATGGGGCCACTACAAATGGGGCCACTACAAATGAGGCCACTACAAATGGGGCCACTACAACCAGATACAGTAGCCTCATTTCTAGATATTATCTAGCAACACCCAATTGCTTATGGATTCTTACAACACATCTCTAACTAGGCTGCTAGCGTCTCAGCCTCGCCCAAGGCCCGGCCCTTGTCTGATTGGCCGACAGATTGAAGCTTTCCCATGACACAGTCTGGCTGGAATATCACACGGAGCATTGTCTGAATTCAACATCAATACTGCTGTTATATTACAGATACTATATTACTATAATGTGATAGAATGTTGCAGCAGAGCAAAGATTACACTTCCCACTCATGTGTCACTGGCAGACTTGTAAAGAAGGAAAATCCTAGCAGTGTGCAAGGCATTGTGGGAAATGGAGTCCTGGCAGGAGGAGAGACAACAAATAGGGGTGCACTTTAAAACACTTTTGGTGTTGCTTTTCCATTAAGGATAGGTGAATAAACACTTGAATTCCCACATTGTTCTTAAAAGTGTAAATTACAGATGTTTCCAAGAGTCAAGAGAGACCATGTAATCGTTGGACCTAGAGGGGCCCTAAGCATGTAATCATTGGACCTAGAGGGGCCCTAAGAATGTA
>CM044448.1:705389-722365 GCA_024363595.1 Xenopus borealis | reverse complement strand
TTAATTAATGGAAAGTGAAATGAATCCTAGAACCTGGCTGAAATCTTTAAATCTGGGCTGTTGTTCCCGGGGAGGTGCTGCTTGTTGGCTCCTGGAGGGTCTAGAAGGTTAGAAGGTGCCGGGAAATGAGCACCACTTTCACCATACTTTAGTGCGACAAAGTTAGGTTGTTGAAAAACTGGGGGGATTAATTTCATAGAAATTGAATAAATCTTAGAGCCAGATTGATAGCTGTAAATCTTGGCTGTTGTTCCCGGGGAGGCGCTGCTTGTCGGCTCCCGGGGGCCAAGAAGATTAGAAGGTGCCGGGAAACGAGCTCTGCTTTCACCATTCTTTAGTGCAACAATAAATTCAGGTTGTTGATGTTTAAAAACTGGAGGGACTGAATTCATAGGAATTGAAATAAATCTTAGAATCTGGTTGATAGCATTAAATCTTGGCTGCTGTTCCAGGGAGGTGCTGCTTGTCAGCTCTTGGGGCCGGGAAACGAGCACCACTTTCACCATACAGGTGATAATAATAAATTTAGGTTTTTGAGAAACTGGGGGGATTGAATTCATGGAAATTAAAATAAATCTTAGAACCTGGTTGATAGCATTAAATCTTGGCTGTTGTTCCCTGGGAGGTGCTGCTTGATGGCTCCTGGGGGCCAAGAATTTAAGAAGGTGCCGGGAAACGAGCACCTCCTCCTCCCTTTAGTGCGACAAATTCAGGTTGTTGATGTTGAAAAATTGGGGGGATTAAATTAATGGAAATTGAAATAAATCTAAGAACCTGATTGATATCTTGCCTGTTGTTCCTGGGGGGCCAAAAAGGTTAGAAGGTGCATCGCCTTCTCCTCACTTTAGTGTGACAATAAATTCAGGTTGTTGATGTTGCAAAATTGGGGGGATTAAATGAATGCAAATTTAAATAAATCTTAGAACCAGATTGATAGCTGTAAATTGTGGCTGTTGTTCATGGGGAGGCGCTGCTTGTCGGCTCCCGGGGGCCAAGAAGGTTAAAAGGTGCTGGGAAACTAGCTCTGCTGTCACCATTCTTTAGTGCAACAATAAATTCAGGTTGTGGATGTTTAAAAACTGGGGGGGACTGAATTCATAGGAATTGAAATAAATCTTAAAATCTGGTTCATAGCATTAAATCTTGGCTGTTGTTCCCGGGGGAGGTGCTGCTTATTGTCTCCTGGGGGGTCTAGAAGTTAAGAAAGTGCCGGGAAACGAGCACCACTTTCAACATACTTAATGCGACAATACATTTAGGTTGTTGAGAAACTGGGGGGGATTGAATTCATGGAAATTAAAATAAATCTTAGAACCTGATTGATAGCATTAAATCTTGGCTGTTGTTCCCCGGGAGGTGCTGCTTGTCAGCTACCGGAGGCCAAGAAGGTTAGAAGGTGCCGGGAAACAAACACCACTTTCACCATACTTAGTGCGACAGTAAATTTAGGTTGTTGAGAAACTGGGGGGATTGAATTCATGGAAATTGAAATAAATCTTAAAATCTGGTTGATAGCATTAAATCTTGTCTGTTGTTCCCGGGGGAGGTGCTGCTTGTCGGCTCCTGGGGAGTCAAGAAGGTTAGAAGGTGCCAGGAAAGGAGCACCTACTCCTCCTCACTTTAGTGCGACAATTAATTCAGGTTGTTGATGTTGAAAAATTGGGAGTATTTAATTAATGGAAAGTGAAATGAATCTTAGAACCTGTCTAAAATCTTTAAATCTGGGCTGTTGTTCCCGGGGAGGTGCTGCTTGTTGGCTTCTGGGGGGTCAAGAAGGTTAGAAGGTGCCGGGAAACGAGCACCACTTTCATCTTACTTTAGTGCGACAAAGTTAGGTTGTTGAAAAACTGGGGGGATTCATTTAATAGAAATTGAATAAATCTTAGAACCTGGTTGATAGCTGCTTGTCAGCTACCGGTGGCCACGAAGGTTAGAAGGTGCCGGGAAATAAGCACCGCCTCCAACACACTATTTTTACCACAAATATGAAATTACCATAAAACACTGTTTGTTGATGTTGAAAACTCAAAGATTTGAGGGGAGAGGCTCAAAGAATCTTTCATTAATGGATAAGACTTTATGCAACAACAATCCATTATGCCCATGGCCTTTATATGGAATATTGTTTGTAATATATTTTCATGTAGTTTATTTGTAGATTCTAGATCAGTGATCCCCAACCAGTAGCTCGTGAGTAACATGTTGCTCTAGAAACCCATTGGATGTTGCTCCCAGTGGCCTCAAAGCAGGTGATTATTTTTGAATTCCAGGCTTAGAGGCAAGTTTTGGTTGTATAAAAACCAGATGTCCTGCCAAACATTCTCTCCTGTAGCTGCCAGTCCATATAGGGGCTACCATTAGCCAATCAGAGCTCTTAGTTGACATCCCCATGGACTTTTTCCATGCTTGTGTTGCTCTCCAACTCTTTTTTACATTTAAATGTGGCTCACCAAAAAAAAAGGTTGGGGACCCCTGTTCTAGATTGTCTGCTATTTTAACTCATGGATTAGTACTTCTAGCTATTTGTTCTTTTTTTTAAAGGGGCAGTGTACCCCGTTTTTGACATTTGATCAATGAATAGTGTTTGTGCTCAGCATATTTATTGGCCATTATATATAATAACAATAGCTTAATAAATATCTAATAATAAACCAGACCCAAGCCCCAATATGCTGGGGCTTGGCACATTTCCAGGCAACAGCAGTCCAAAATGACTAGCCTGACTTTCTAATGAAGTAGATGTTTTGCTGCATGCTCCTATAAGAAAACAGTAGTAGTAATAATGCACTGTGGCCTACAATTCCAATACAATCTTCTAATATCATGTCCTGGAAATACGGTTGCCACCTGGCCAGTATTTTACCGGTAAAAATGATGGTTGATCCCAATGTTATTAATAAGGAAAAACCATAAATATATAGAAAGGCTGGTATTTTTTCCAGAAAAGGTGGCAACCCTACCTGGAAATGGAACCGTTTAAACATTGCATTTGTGTCCGTTTCCCTTGTAATCATAATGTAAAGAAATAAGATATTTCACCTCCTACTGTTTTCTTTACTTGCCTGTGAAAAACATTCTGCAGCAGAAAGATTGAGAGCGGATAATACAGTCACTGAGCACATGAATGAATGCTGTTCCCGTTTAATAAATACAGCTCTCAATACAAGTTAATGTCACAGTTTTATCTCTACACATATCAAAATAAAACACAGAACCAGTACATGAAGCGGGACATAAGGAAAACAAATAGTGTAACATTAAGACATGAAACAGCAACTATGACTGAATGCAGGAGCTACTGCGGCAATGATCACAACACAAATGCATCTTTTCTCTGGAGTGTCTTTACATAGTCATATGCTCTGGCAGAACGTAGGAAATATCGTCCCATGGATGCCGATATAGTCCTTGCTTCAGTCGTTTTTGGTCCAAATAATGCCCTGAAACCAGAATATAAAAATCAGACCAACAGTCTCCCGTGTGTCATTAAGTCAGAAATACTCTCAATACAGTTTAGAATACTGCATCAATCTTACCAATAAAGCCCATGCTTCTTCCCAAAACAAAGATGCCATTCAGAGCTCCAATCTCTACGTATTCATCCGCTTCCTCCCTGAAATAAATCGGCAATAAGAGCTTGTGTAAGCTTCCATGCATGTCAGATGCTATAAACACTCAGCATTAAGACAACTTATTTGTTAGGGCAGCCCCCCCCTATTGCCCCACATATCCCCTCCAGAGATAAAAAAATGCATGCTTCTATACCTCCTAAGTGGGTAACCATTCTCCATCCCCCCCCATGTGCATTATTGCGCAACATACAGAAACCTCAGACCCGTTTTTATGCATAAGGGGAACCAGTTGTGCTGCTATATAATAGTATGACTAGTTGGGTACACTTCAACCCCCTTGGTGTTTAGTTCTCTACCTGGTGTATCTAATAATTCTGTGATGTTTATCTGCCCAGATACGTTGAAAAGCCTTTTTCATCATGGCTATGAGGTCACAATCAAGAACAGAAATAGGCAACATTCTAAACATGCATAACAATTTAGTTTAAAGGTTCTTCTTGAAAGAGTTTATTCTTCCAAACCTTCGAACAGAATATTTTCACTTTGATGGTGTATTAAAAAGCAACCCTAAAATGCAGGGATCTCGTCCTACCGTGTGAACGTGCCACAGGTCCTAAGTAGATCAACAAATGCGACACCGATAAGGCCATCAACGTTGAGGATGAGATTCGGTTTCTGAAAGAGAAAACGTTTCATTAAAGGAGCCTCTGCTCTCTTAAACCCGGGCAGTAAGTTATAGCAAGCAATGAAGCAGAAAAACGAAAGCAAAATTGTATATGGTTGCCACGGGTAATTGCCCAGTGTTAATAAACAAGTTCAACTTTCTGGCTATACTCATCACAAAACATTTGGTTTAAACAATATTTTAACTATAGTTCACATTGCAGTGCTTGTAACTAAGGTAGCACTAAGAGAAGAGATGGTGTCCATGCAGTTTGTGACAATGTCCTACCTTTGAAGTTGTAATTTTCTCCACCTCAAGGGCATAGTCCAGCAAAGGAGTGGCTGGGAAGTTCTGCTTCACATAGTCTTTCAGGATTTGTACTCTCATGTCTGGGTTATTGATCTGAAAAACAACATAGGCGATACAGCTACTTCAATTGGGTTCATAATTCAGGTATGGGACCACAATGTTTGGGGCCTGGGGTTTTCCGGATAATGAGTCTTTTTGTAATTTGGATCTTCATACATTAAGACAACTAGAAAATCATGTAAACATTTGATAAAGCCAATAGGCTGGTTTTGCTTCCAATAAGGATTAATTATATCTTAGTTCGGATCTAGTAAAAGCTACTGTTTTATTATTACAATTTTATTAAAATTTGGATTATTTGATTACAATGAAGTCTATTGAAGACGGCCAGATAACGGATCATTCTGAAAATTTGGATCTTCATACCTTAAGTCTACTAGAAAATCATATAAACATGAAATAAAGCCAATAGGCTGGTTTTGCTTCCAATAAGGATTAATTATATCTTTGTTGGGATCAAGTACAAGCTACTGTTTTATTACAATTACTCAGAAAAATGGAAAAGTGGATAATTTAGATAAAATGGAGTCAATGGGAGATGTTCTTTTCTGGAATTCATAGCTTTCTGGAAAACTGATTCTATACCTGTAATTAGGTTCAGTGTAAACTAGTGTAAAAGTATTTAGCGTGGGGCAGGCACCACAGCATCAATTGTCTAATTGAGGGTCCATGAAAATAATTCAGAGTGGCAATGTTGATGTATGTCCTAAGCCCCCCTTATGTTTGGCCCCTGCACCCCCACCCCCCCCAGTGATCTGCCATACAGGAACCTGCTGTTGTTATACGTGCTTGTGCAGTGATCAGCACATGTGTGGGTGCTGATTGGGAGTGGGCAGAAGTTAAGTGTGTAGGGCACCACTGGACCTCAATAGAGCCTTGGCCCTCAACAAATGAAAATGTCCTTACAGATTTGACTCTGTGACCGATGCCCATGATCAGCTTGCCCTCCTTCTTCATCTTGTTAACAAACTCCATGGGGATAAGGCCGCTGTCAAATGCTTTGCTGAACATCTTGGCAGCTGCATCAAGAGCTCCTCCAAAGCGATCCCCCTGCAGAGTAAATGCAAGGAGAATTAAGGCCAAGAGTTACCACTTAACCAGCTTTACTGTAAACAGTTAAACTCAGTTGTTCTAATGTGTGTAACTCTATTCTACTACCAAGTACATTTTACATTTACAGCTATTTTCTATTGCAATGGCAATAAAGGCAAGCAATAAACTTACAATTGTAAGCAGTCCAGACGTTAGACTAGAGATCAAGTCTTTTCCTGCTCTGGCACAGACAATAGTATTATGAGCCCCTGACACAGCTGGACCATGGTCTGCCGTCACCATCAGGCACATCTCAATGAAGTGAGAGGCATACTTGGGCATTCTGTCAGAGGACAAACACAGAACATGTGGTTCAATAGCTTCATTCAAGTCAGTCACTTTGTCGATAGCCTGTCTGGTTTTCCATCTTACCTCCGTTGGAACCACAGCAGGCCCAATACTCCTCCAATGCCAAGATCTTCCTTGAAGACATCAGTGATTGGCATTCCCGCATAGATGAGCTCCTGGCCCCTCTCGTCACAAATACTAGTCATAAAAGATGCAGGCTTTCTGATTAAAC
The DNA here is from genome assembly GCA_024363595.1 of Xenopus borealis. Classification (NCBI taxonomy): domain Eukaryota; kingdom Metazoa; phylum Chordata; class Amphibia; order Anura; family Pipidae; genus Xenopus; species Xenopus borealis. Next base: position 716,148 of record CM044448.1, on the reverse strand, counting down.
CCAACTCCTGGAGGAAAGGAAATGTGTACTTTAATGTGCAAATAAGAGAGGTCATATGCCTATTAACATTGCACTGTGCACAGAAGGGAAAAATCCCACATGGGACGGGAAAGTAGGAAATCTGAGTTTGTCCTTTATCTCTATAAATTAGGACTTTATATAGACTAGGGTGTGGAGTATTCCCCTTGCCAGGCCCACTTACCCTTGCCCAGGAGTAGTCCATGGGTACAGTAGGAGGTGGCACTTCCTCAGCTGGTACAATTTCTCCTTTAGCAACAAGGTCCTCATACACAGACCTAAAAGATTTATAATTAAATGATTTTGTGTTTTGATAAGGGAGCACAGTCCTTATCACTATTGTATATATAATAGTAACTGTATCAGCAACAAAGAAACATCCACAACTCCTATAGGCAAGCTCAGACTGGTATAAACCTAATTTACCTTTGGTCTTGTCATGAGTTTATCACAAAGGAATCTGACGCTATTCTGTACATCCATTACTACAGCTACTTTCATCTGAATTTCTGCAGTCAATAACTCACTGAATGACATCTCCCAGTTCATCAAAGCTACGTGGAACAAATACTCCGGCTTCTTTCAGGGCCTGGTTTTTAGCAACAGCCGTCTCTGATGCTTGGTTGGCACAAGCTCCTGCATGGCCAAACTGCACCTGAAATACAAAACAAAGTATTTCTATCCATGGCCTTCAACTGCTGTGAATGCTATTAAAAGGAATTATCTATAAGATATGAGATAAACAATTCAGCAAGTCACAACCTTAAATTACTCTCTCCCTATCTGTGATTTATTTTATGAGCAGCTAGTTAAAGGAAAACTATACCCCGAAAATTAATTTTTGAGCAACAGATAGTTTATATCAAATCAAGTGACATATTAAATAATCTTACCTACCTGGTATATATATTTAAGTAAATATTGCACTTTTACAGCTCTTGCCTTCAACCACCATTTCATGATGGTCTGTGTGCTGCCTCAGAGATCACCTGACCAGAAATATTTCAACTCTAACTGTAAAGGGAATAAGTGTTGAAGCAAAAGACAGAATTTTGTCTGTTAATTGGCTCATGTGACCTAACTTTATAGTTTGTTTGGTATGTTTGTGTGCACCGTTGGATCCTAGGATCCCAGGAGGCTGTCCTTATTTTTTAAAATGGCTATTTTCTATTTATGATTACCCAATGGCACATGCTACTAAAATAGTGTATTATTATGAAAATGGTTTATTTACATGAAGCAGGGTTTTACATATGAGTAGTTTTATGCAGTATCTGTTTATAGAGACCTACATTGTTTGGGGGGTATAGTTTTCCTTTAATTCATTCTTGTATGCAATATCTTTAAAATGACAAATACAACTGAATAGTAGCTGAAAAGTTTTACCTCTGAAGAAAACATAGTGGCGCAGGTTCCAATGCACCAACAGACAATTGGTTTAGTCAGCCTCCCGTCCTTAATACCCCGGCAGATCTTGTACTCCTCTGTGCCACCAATCTGACAAATAAAATATTATTTAGAATGTTATTAAGAACCACAGACTTGTTTATAGCAAGAGGCTGTCCAACCCTTTTCATGTAAATGGAACGCACGCCAATGTTTCTGAACATGATGATGCTGAAATATATACAGGCGCTTAACAGGGTGCTTTTGGGCTCCAGTTGGACAGTAGAATGGACCATCCTAACCCTAAATGCTCACCTCTCCAAGAACAACAATCATCTTAACTCCTGGAGTGTCTTGGTAACGCAAAACATGGTCCATAAACGTTGACCCAGGGTATCTTATGTACAGGGAAATAATGAAGATAAAATATTATAGTAGATACAGTAATATCATTAGCTAAATCTACAAAGCTGATACAATTCAGTCTATAAAACAGACACATAGAAACAAGCTTTCTAGCTTCAGCTATTGTTGAGGAAATGTAAATACAAGTAAATGTAACTGGTTTAAGTGTTTGCTACTTATATATTCTGCCACCAGGGGGAGGAGACAACTTGCTGTGAACAAAGTGTCAGAACCATGTCCTCATCTTATAATATGTGATGATAATGATGGATAAATGCCCTCCTTACCTGTCCCCACCAATAGCCACTCCCTCAAACACACCATCCGTGGTCCTGGAGATGATATTGTTGAGTTCATTGGACATTCCTCCTGATCGTGAGACATAGGCAACACTCCCGGGACGGTAGAGCTTGGAGGCCAGAATATTATCCAGCATTCCTCCCGTGTTACCAATCTTAAAGCAACCAGGTTTAATGCCACCAACCTGAAACACATCAGAAATGCTTATGAGCATCGCTTCCAAGCGGAAAATATGTTCCAATCATCTGGTGGGCGGTGCCCACACACAGGTAGATTTAACATGCAAATGGATTCAAATGTGTAGAATATGTTTAGGCAGGTGGAAGGCATGGTAGAAATATGGCAGAGTATATCACAAGACAGAGGCTTGGAAGTAGAGAAGTGCAGGCTGTGGCAGACAAGCACCAGACATTATTTTGCACAGTCTGACGGGTCCATTCTCAATGGCTGTTGCTGAAGGCATTATATGTAACAGCTTTCTCTGACAAATCCATAGACTTCAATCTTGTCTGGGTCCCATCCAAGGACAGCTGTGTGGCACTGCTAAGATCCAGTGACTTTACCAACAACTATCAAGGAAGTCATGTGCTCCAGAAACAACATCAGTTAATGCATTCTGGGTAATGTGCTTATATGTGCAGTGCACAATGACGTGCTGTTCTGGATGCAGTAAAAAATAAAGCACATAACCTTGTTTTGAGATAATATTCACTCAGATTGAACCTTAGAAAGTCATCATTTAACTGTTTTGTTACTCGTCCCCCGTACATTGTACAGAGTTGTACAGAATTTTATTACTTTATAAACTATAAAAAAAATCCTTGCACCTACAGATGTTTTGGAACTGTAACACACACTTGGACTGAACCAGTAACTGCAATACTAATAAAAAGGGAATGGCATTAAACATACCGTGGCAGGACCTATAATAGTGACGCCCTTCTCATCTGCCATCTTGATGAGCTTCCGTGTAAGTGCTTCCGGTATTCCTTCTGCGATAATTGCAATAGCACGGATCTATTTTCAATACGAAAGATGGAAAACATCAATATTCATTAAGCAGTTTTTTTTTTCTAAAGCCGTTTGTACCTTTTATGCATTAAAGGCCACCAATCACAGCCAAAATAAAACATATATTAACAATCTGACCAGTAAAAAATAATCAAACTACATATACAGTTTTTTAAAACTTTTTGTCAAATGTGTTCTTTCACCAAGGGAATCCATACTGTGACTACAACATGCAAATGAGTTCATGAGCATGCTCAGATTGTAGCACTGAGTATTCTACCCAGAATGCCTAGCTTTAGTAAACTCCACTAGAAGTATCGCGAGATTCCCCTTGTCTTATCCCCTGCTGGTGATGTCATTATGCAAATGAAGAGCCTGCACCAACTTCAACACTATTGAACAGCAGCTAACACAGACATTCGGCAGATTTGAAAATAGCTTAGAAGGTTTATTAGGAAAGCAAGGAATTTCAAATTTCAGTGCAAGTCATGTGTAAATCTACACCACAAGATTTGGCACAGTGTGTGTGCCCCACCATTAATTATACTGGAATTCTTAGAAGCAAATCTTGCGTTGGGATGTTGGAAGTAACATTAAGCCTACGGAGGAACATCAGGGAAGCTGACCTGTGGATAATGCATGGTCTCGATGGTGCTGTCATACGCAGATCTCAGAGAGGCAAAGTTTATAAGAACATCCACTTCCGGGTGCTTCCTCATTGCATCTGCCATGTTTTTGAAGACAGGTATGAGGATCTCTTTGTGGCCCCAGTAAAACTTCTGCTTGTGATCGCCGCTACATGGAGAAAACATAGCGTTAGGATCAAGCGATTTTGCTTTATTCACTCATCAATAAGTACAGTCTTTTTATTCATAACTTATACTGAAAATATTATATGAATGGACTCTGATCTATGAGAGGCGCATTTTTCCCTACCCATAAGCACTTGCACATGATCTAAGATATAAAAAGAGTTTCCGATATGTAATACATACGTGAAAGGGTAAACCAGGGCAGCCACAGAGGGTTCAGAACGTGAGCAGACATAGTCAAAGTCCAGCATTCCTTGCACAGCTCTCGTCTGCATGCCCCAAACAATTGACTTGGTGTGATGGGTGAATAGAGTGGTGGCCTTGGCTGCTTGGGAGACAAAATCATATATGAGTAAAACAATCAAGGACCATTAGTTTTCACAGTAATGGAGTCAAGCAGGGAGAAGACAGACACCACATAGGAAGGCAAGTACTTAAACACCAGCACAGTGTCCTTTATCCCCAGCAGCATGTAGAAGCCTATAGTCTAAACCTACAGCCTTCCTTCCTAGAAGGACAAGCTCTGTGCTTTAATGTACCTTTCTCAGTATGCTCCAGACCAAATCTGTTACTTACAGATATATTCAACAAAAAAAGAAATGGTATAGGGCCACTATAGCTTCATTTCTTACCCATTTCTAAAAACATATTACGGGCTCATCAGAAGCTTTGCCTAAACTGCCAATGTGAGAAGCCTCAGAAATGTTATAACAGAGACGACTTGCTAGGATAGAAGTGTCTAACACCTCCACAATAGCACAACAATGCAGGGGAATTTAAACTATACAACAAACTGCCAGATTAAAAAGCCCAATACTGTTTAGGGATCTGATACGGACACACACACATATATATATATATATATATATATATATATATATATATATATATATATATATGGGCTTCAGTGGGTATGGTTGAGAGAAACTACTATTTTATATATTGACCTAAACCCACATGAATTATGTACGCTAATATATTTGTTATTGCTGATTCACAATAAATATGACAGCAGAATGGAAACAAGTAAGCGCAAATAACCATTATGAGGTGTGTTTTATATATATATATATGAAAATATATATATGAAACTATATGAGGCCACTAGAATGAATGTGAGAGGAAGGACACACTACATTGTTTGTTTTACTCAACACAAAATGCATTTACAGTTTGGATAATGGGAATCCGCACTGACAGCACTGTTGTGTTTTTGGATGGAATGTCTTGTAACAGTTACAAGGTCACATGTGATAGTTGCAGGGCATGGATACACACAAGGACTGATAGACATGGCTATAAAAGGAAGAAATACCACTCTGTGCTCTAATACTGACTGTAGGCATTTCCCGGTACAAAGGGAAGAGACAAGCACAAAGTGTCAGGCAGTGAATACACACAGTGGGGGCCACGCTGCAGACTGAGACAGTGCATAAGACGTGTTACCCAACTCTCAGCTGCCCGCCTACCTGTAGCTGGTCCCTGCAAGGCTGTAGAATCTGTTAAAAGGAGAAAATTAAGGTGCGTGCCTAAAGGTTTGCTGCAAAAAATGCCTGTTGAAGTTGCAGCCCTTTATAATGGAACAAAGCACTTGTTGGAGCAGGTGTGTTCCAGCAAATAATATGTACCCGTCAACTGACTCCTGACAACCGACTTGATCCCAAGCCCCTGTTATACACAGGATAGAATCCATTTCTTCTTCATGGGAAATGCCATGAGGCAGTTGAACCCCACAGCAGGAGTTATAGCTCATCCACATTCACCTCAGTTTAAGGAACAGTTATTTTCTCACTGTATTAAGTAGAAAAATACCAAGTTCCTTAAAGGGATTCTGTCCTGAATTTTATGATGTAGTTACACTGCAAATAATTCACTCTACCATACAAAACTTCATTCCTGAACCAGCAACTGTATTTTTTTAGTTGTAATATTGGTGTGTCACGTGACTGGGGGCAGCTGGGAAACTGACAATATGTCTAGCCCCATGTCAGATTTCAGAATTCAATATAAAACAAACTTTGCTCTTTTGAGGAATGGATTTCAGTGCAGAATTCTGCTGGGGCAGCACTATTAACTGATGTATTTTGGAAAAAAAAACATTTTTTCCCATGACCGTATCCCTTTAACTTGCTCTATTAAGGATTATGATTTTTTTTTGGTCCATAAACTCCTACATGGCTCATTTCAACACCGTTAACTGTACAGTTTTATTCCAACACATAAATAAGAGTTTTCATGGCAAGTCAAATCTGTCGTGGATGTTTATCAGTTGTTTTACCAGACAGGCATCAGTCACTGAGCACAAGCCAAACTGGCCAGTAATACTTGTATTACCATTAGGTATAGCTGGCTTGGATTTTTTGGCTGGAGTAATGTCCTCTGTTCTTGATTCTGAGAAAGATGCTGTTCGGCTCGGAGCTGGAGTCTGAATGGAAGGAGTGATTGAACATTAGACATGTCAGATAAAATGTTAATGACAGAACAATACTGATTGACTGGAACTCACCGAAGAGCTGCCGCTGGCGTTCAGCAGAAAGTTGGCAGTGTGAGCGGCAGTTGGAGGCTGGTTAGGGATAGGTCTGTGACCAAGGGCCATGCCTACAATAGCAGTCATGTGCGTCTCTGTACCAAACACATGGATGGGAATCCCCGTAGTCTTACCTTAGAATAAAGAAAAATAAAGGAAATATAATTTCCTCCAGAAACAAGAGTCCTGAGTAAAATAAGTGTAATACAGTAAGTGAATTAAGCATTTATATAGTGACCAATGCTATATGGGCCTATAGCAGCTGACAAAGTATAAACTAAATAACATCCTGCTTGAAAGGCAGATCAATGGGAGTGACTTGAGTAACAACATTAAATATTAAATTAATTGTGTGCAGAACTGTCAGACACTAGTTTTGGGTGAGTGAGCAACTACCCAATATTTCCAATGTTTTGATGTTACTGAATAGAACTAAAAGCAAATACTTCTACTCACCAACTTCCCCCATGACACGAAGCCCCTCCTGGTAATTTGGCCCCCCTCTCCTCACAAAGATCATCACTTCATGTTCTTTCAGAGGTCCCTGGAAATCTTTAATGGCTCTCACGATGCCCTGGGAGACAGCAGAGTGAACTCATTTAATTCCGCTGATGTTTTATAGCAACCAGTAAGCAATACATGGCTTTCCATTCTTACCTTGAAGGTTGCTGCTACGTTGGTGAAATTGGCAATACTTCCCCCGATGATCAGGATTTTACCTAAAAAGAGACAAATCACAAGATGTCGTTGTATTGATATGAATTACTGGTGTATTTAGGAACTCTGGTATTGAGAGGTGTATTTGGGGTCTGTGAGTGCTTTATAAGTAGCTTTGGAGGATGTACATTGTGTGAAATATAGAACCAAACCAGTGGTTTGGACCAAAAAGATGAGTTGGCGTATACTACAAGGGCCATTATGGGAAACTCACTTAGTGCAAGGGTTTCTTTTAAGCTCTTCTAAGTGACACTTTAGGCTAGTGTTAGTTCCATGGCTATTGACTCTTTATCTCTCTAACCCAGAGAATCTCTCAATTAGAGAAATGGAAGTCATGAGCTCATGCCAGCTTCTACATTAACTTGGAGGACCCTCTGTTTAATATTTTCATTACTCCCTAGTTACCCCTGAAAAGCCCTTCATACCAGGCATTCGAGTGGAGGGCAGAGTATCTGGGAAAGCATGAAGTTTATTTAATTCAAGTGAACAACCAGCAGAGTTTGCAGCAGCGTATTCAATATGACTTACTGACATATATATATATATTTCCTACTTAAAGAGCTTCCATTCTGTAAGGAAAGCATGTCACGCCAGAGCCCTGGGGCTGTCACTGACCTATATCTATGGCTGATGATGTATGAGGAGAAGTCTGTTATGTAATATTTCCTCTATACAGACAGACATCTATTCATGGATTTGCTGATTAGACACATTGATGGTTTGTTCTACAGGCCCTGTATAATTTATACATGGGTAACATGATCCCCAAAACTATTAGTTATTTTGGACTGTTTCCTTCTGACAGAGAAATGTAATAATAATACTGAACAGCTCTGCTATTGATTACATACAATACATACTCACCATCTGGATGTTTGTCTCTAGTCATAAGGGACAAGATGGTCTTGGCATAATCATACGTCTGCTGTTCACTTGGGGCACCGGAATACTCTCCGTAATTAGCCAGTTCATCCACCCCACCCAGGTCACAGATGGTGTCGCTGGTAAAAAAGAATAAAAAGAATCAGAATTGCTATAGTGCGTGTGATTATGAGCATGTGTGGGGAAGATTCAGATCGCTGCCTCCTTTACCAAGGTTTCATACATAAAACACCTGTGACTGCAAATGAAAAGCACTATCAGTTTAGGCTGCTGAATCCTTCCAGAGACGTATTCTGTGACTGAATAGACAATGTGCTCTCTAGTGTGGGGCATCAAATTGTTGGGTAGCGATATAGAAAGAATGCAGCTTATCTAAGCACAGTTTAGGAGACTGGGGGGAATCCTGGGAAACTAAAAAAATATATTTCCCTATGACAATGCCATCTTGAGATAATACTTCTACACATTGTAAACTCGGTTTCTACATTAAGGGTCAAAATGGAAACGGCAACAAACAATACAGAAATTCCGTTTCCATTAATTAGTCCCATCATTTATAACTATATGTTAAAGGGGCGGGTCGCCTTCAGGTTAACTTTTAGTATGTTACAGAATGGCCAATTCTAAGCAACTTTTCAATTGGTCTTCGTTATTTATAGTTTTTTCTTTTTTTTTATTTGCCTTCTTCTTCTTCTGACCCTTTCCAGCTTTCAAAAGGGGGTCCTGTCTAAAAACAAATGCTCTGTAAAGCTATTACAAAGTTATTGTTGTTGCTACATTTTATTACTCGTCTTTCTGTTCCGACCCTCCCCTACAAATACTCCATATTCTAATTCAAATTAATGCATGGTTGCTAGGGTAATTTGCCGACACTGCAAACTGGAGAGCTGCTGAATAAAAAGCTAAATAAACCAGTTGTAAATTGTCTTAGAATGTGCTTACATCATACTAACTGTTAACTCAAAGGTGAACAACCCCTATAAACTGTTGATACGAAGAGCTGCACAGTTACAAACTATCTGCATAATACTAAACTACTAAATATTAATATCTTGATACTAAATAAACAGAATGGCCCATTGCTCACTTACCTGTACACAACAGAGGCTCCACCACCAGCCACCATGGTCCAGATCCTGCCACGTGGGTTCAGAATAGTGAGTTTCAGACTGGCCCCGCTCTTGGCATCCAGATCAGCTATGTAGGCCTCCTGTGAGGATTGACATAGACGGGACAATAAGGAAAGTGCTTCTGAGGGAAAAGCCAAAATACAACAACACTAAAGGTCACAGTTATGCTTTAAAACAGCACTAGAACTTTTTATTATTTTTGCTATAAACAGGTCTACTTTTCTCAAGATGACACTTTTATTGAGGCACAAATTATAATGCTGCCTTTAGTCTTGTGGAAACTGAGCAAAGTTATTAGGCATTTTCCTGAAGAATGGAGTTAAATCCATTCCGAAAGAATATGACTTTTAATTGATGATCCCTCCAATCCCACAACATCCTCATATACACCAATAAGTCATAGAAACATAGAATAAATGATGGGATTTCTGTGCAAATGGATTTCTTTCTGACGGATGAGCATGTGAATAAATGCAATAGAATGCGGTATTTCTTTTTCACTGTAACAGGCTGGAATCACCTTGAGACGACCTTGGGAAGAGACGTCTCTGGAGGACGCAAGTGGTTAGTGTGATTTATTAAAACTGCAAAACTGATTAAGGACAAGGCCAGGCCGAGTGATACATTGAGTTCTGGCATCTGTACAGGATCTAAGCTCTTAATGTAATGAATGTGCAACTCTGTAGAATTATTTTGACGGAGGCCAGATCAATGGTTTCCCATTAACTCTGTTACAGTACACGGTGTTCCTAGCACCAGAATGAAGAATATCAAATGTGACAGCAGATATAAATCATGGCTACTGACACCAGGATCTGTCTGACTGTGGATATTCCCTGCACTGATGGTTCTGACTAGATATACCACTGAAACAATGTTGGGGTTCTCTGCTCTCCTCCAGTCAATTCAGACTTGCCTCACACACTTCTCAAATCTGTTAATTACAGAACGTACAACGCTTTGTAGGAATGGATGGAAAGAGTGGACTAAGTCAGGACAAGCGTTGGACGATATAGAAGACAGATACGGTTTCTTAAGCAGGTACATAAATTACTTTTAAATCAGTGAAGATATATTGGAAAGTTGTTTTGAATGAGATTTTCATTCATTTATGATCAAGAACCAGTTTTCTTCATTAAGGTGGACATCACTTCTAGCCACATTAAAGGCTTCATGGAACATGTCATTTAAAAGCATTCAGAATGGAGGGTAAGATGTGAAAGCTTCCAGTTTCCCACACCACCCATCATTGTTTCTCACCTCAGGATAAGCTTCTCTCCCAAAAGGTGGTGGGAATTCTACGTCACCCCACTTGGCTTTGCATATGTAATCGGCTGTAGCGTCTATCTTGGCTGCCATGTCCAACACATACACTCCATTCTTTGTGACAACTTCAAGATCAAAGCAAAGTAGTAGAAGAAATGGTGGGAGCGAAGAACAAAACAATAAATAATCGGATTTAACAATAAAGGAATGACGAGAAGAAGTTGCAATTAATAAATGGAATTTGATGTCACTTACCTAGTGGATTTATTTCTAGGTAGGTAAAGTACAGGTCTTCATACAGGTTA
>CM044448.1:669090-683716 GCA_024363595.1 Xenopus borealis | reverse complement strand
GTGTCAGTGAGTGAGTGTCAGTGAGTGAGTGTCAGTGAGTGAGTGTCAGTGAGTGAGTGTATCAGTGAGTGTCAGTGAGTGAGTGTCAGTGAGTGAGTGAGAATTGTCGCTCAGTAACAGGTGCGGGGCGTTTGCATTTGCGCGGGCTGCGCTGGTTTCACACACAATTGTCTGACAGACACTTTATAACACACTCAGTGCGGCTTTAACTTAATTGTGTTACTTGTGTTACTTGTGTTACTTGTGTTACTTGTGTTACTTGTGTTACTTGTGTTACTCACACTCAGTGCGTCCCCACTCCATTTGGACGAGGATTCGCTGATGTTTCTATGCATTGAGCCTCACCAGTAACGGCACGAGCCATTGGGGAGCCCTGGGTTTTGTCTGTAGCCAGTGGGCAATGTCACATGAAGAATACAGGGAACTAAACACTGGCCTCTTGCTAAATTCTACTGGAAGAGTCTCTTCTAACTGGGAAACATGAACCTACATGAAGTATTCAATAGTTATGCTTGTCAGACACTTTACTCTACAATTAATGGTCATTTCAAAGAAGCCCTCGGGCATTATCTCTCAAAATGGCATTGGAAAGCCTCCAGAATTATCAGAAGATCTCTCTAATGTAACATACCAGCAAGCCTACATATTTCTAACAGCCCTGGTGGTCATCATATAGATCAGGGACCCCCAACCAGTAGCTGGTGAGTAACATGTTGCTCTCCGACCCCTTGGATGTTGCTCCCAGTGGCCTCAAAGCAGGTGATTATTTTTGAATTCCAGGCTTAGAGACAAGTTTTAGTTGTATAAAAACCAGATGTCCTGCCAAATAGAGTCTCAATGTAAGTTGGCAATGTACAAGGGGCTACCAAATGGGCAATCACAGCACTTATTTGGGAACCCAAGAACATTTCTTGTGTTACTCCCCAACTCCCTTTTCTTCTGAATGTTGCTCATGGGTTCAAAAGATTGGGGGTCCCTGATATAGACTGAGTGTATGGTGCTGAGACAAACTGCTCTTACAACAGTAATTTATCTCCTTGCCGTCTGTAGTGTCAATGTGATACAATATTAAGTGTAGACACATCTCTGGGTACTTTTGACCTTCTTTTGGATGAGCTAAAAGGTGAAGTGTTTTTTGAAGAGCAAAAGGTTGATCTTGATGAACCTCAACTACTAAGTGTAAGATCATTGTGGCACCTTTATTTATTGACGTGGGCCACTTGCACCTTTTGAACGTGTCACAGGCAGTTGTACTACAGTAGCATTTCATTCAGGACGACTGTATAACGTCAGTGGAAGACGTAAATTAATCTGTATGACAATCGGTTGGTTACAAGGTCTGTAGTCTGTACAATCCCAAAGTTGAGGAAATTAGTTATCCTTGGAAAAATAATAAAGCGCTTCTCGACCATCCCCTATAGATATCAAAGCATTAACCCACCCTGACGATCCCTTGACTGGTGCGATGGGTGGAGATTGTGTTGGGAAGCCGTGAATGACTGTTATGTTGTAGGAATCTTAACTCAATTGTTTTGTTTGATGAATGACCAAATGAATGAACCATGGGCCGTTTCAGAACAGTCCAAAGAAATAAAATCCCACTTTCCACCATAAAATCAGCCTTATCTAACATAGCCAAGAGCATTTGCCCATAAAGTAATTGTATCAGAGTTTGAAAACCAAAAGAATGAAACGACTGGAAGTTCTGCTCATATGGAAAACCTTATCTTACCGCACTTCTAATTTGGAATGAAAACCTTTGCTTGAGAGGCAATGCTTCTTCTCTGTGAAGAAAAAAGGGTCTTTCCTTTCCATATACAGGGGATTCACTAATTCTACTGCACTTAGACTACTCTTGGTGGGTTCCATTGAAGTAATCTCTTTAGATCTCATCGCCTGAATACTGGTTCTTTATCAGATGTCTGGGTTAAATTACTGATAATGAGGAAGTTTATTATTTGATGTGTGGTAAATTGTACATATGTATATCTATACTCATTTTGTAATAATTAACAGGCTCCCTCTTTATCCAAGTAGGTTCAGAAAGCAGTCAGAAGGTCAGACCCCATATCTGCCTAGAATCTTTTCCAAATGATGTCTGCGCAGGCATCCAAAGACCACCCAGATGGGCAGAAACCCCCTTTGCTAACGGATGACCACACTGTGACTACTGTCCGAGAGTCCAAGATATTGGTTCTTCTGAGGGGTCTCCCGGGAAGTGGAAAGTCAGAGCTGGCCAAGGAAATTGAACAGAAATACAAGGATAGCGCTCGGGTTTTTTCTGCCGACCAGTATAACGTCAGACCCGCTGTAAGGAGTTCCAGTGGGGGGGAGTATGCCAAACTGGATGAAGATCTGAACTCTTGTTGTGAAAGGCATGAAGCCAGTCTGGTTATTGTTGATGACACACACCATGACCGTGAGCGCTTGGAAGAATTGTTTGATCTTGCTAACAAATTCCAATTCACAGTTATAGTGCTGGAACCAAAGACCCCCTGGAGACTGGACTGTGCTCAGCTGAAGGATAAGAACCACTGGAAGCTGTCACTGGAGGAACTTAAAAATCTGAGACCTACCCTGGAAAAAGCTATTCCGCCTCTGTATTTTGGCTGGTTCCTAGCCAAGCGTGATGAGGACAACCTCCGAAAAAAGGCTCATGAGTTCCTGGAACAGCTGGGAAACCTTAAAGCATTTAAGAAACGTCTACAAGCATGTATGTTACGCAAATGTGGTCTTGTCTTAAAATTGGTCATTTTTAGGGTTGTTTTTAATTTGCATAGGGTGTGTTGGCTTTGCTGCACTTCATGGTTTATGTACGTGTTCTGCAATGTTTGGCTCAACCAATGAAATGTGCAGTGGCTCTTCCAAAAAAGCCATTGACGTTGAGGCTTTCTGTGCGCTACACTTTTTGTCGTGTGCAAATGGTCACATTGTGCAGAGATGCATCTGGCACGGGGTGTTACGGCTGCACCGTGCGGCACTGTTACACTTTAGGAGCCAATCAATGGGCTGCATTGTGTCACCCCCGCAGCTGGAGACATTTGCAAGCTCAGCAGTCTCACAACATTGGGACCTGAAATCTTTCCCGTGTCAGCTATATGTTGCTCAGACGTCATTTCTTTGCCCTCCTCGAATGAAATGAATTTCAGTAGCGAATACATATTCAGTTCCCTTCTAAACTGTTGTACTTGGGAGAGTAGCAGCACCATTATTGCTCCCATTATGGAGCAGAACTCTCCATGATCATATGGTGAAAAGAGAAAATGTGCTTAAATTAGGAGAACTAATCTGTCTTCATGATCTAGAAAACTGCTTTTACACGTGTGATAACGTGAGAGCATGTATGACACGGCTGACCCCACACTATGATTTCACTAGAAGCGTTGATGCTCTGCTGAGCTTTTTAATTACAATATTGTTTTCTCTGCAGTCGGCTGTGAGGACAAGCACAAGATTGACTTGCTGAAGTATTTTGCCAAAACTCCAAACATTTTGCACTGTACAAGCAAGTTCTGTGACTATGGAAAGGTGCCGGGATCAGAGGAATATGCCCAGCTGGAGGTTTGTGTGATACCATATGTCAGCTCTGTAATGATAAAGGACTGGTGGCTCATAGCTGCCCCCTTGAACCCTTGAGCTTGTGTGTTACTCCGATGCCCCAACTGTGCAGGGAACGCCCTAGGTCAGTGGTTCTCAACCTGGTGGTCGAATGACCATTTCACAGGGGTCACTTAAGGGGTTCCAGGAGCAGGTTCATCTCTCTCCCCACTAGCCCTGGGCCAAGGTTGCAGCTTTCCCAGTGTTGGTTCTGGGAGTTGTAGTTCAGTAACCTGTGTAGGGAAGCCAGTGTTGAGAACCACTGCGTGGAAATGCTCCATGAGCACCAAGAGATGCAGCGTTTGTTTTTCAAACACTTGAATATTTATTGGGCTCCCCAGTATTATAACAGGCCAAGGGGTTGAGAACTTATTTGCCTTCTTTTCCTGTATCTTTGTAGCTTGCAGTGTAAAATGCTACCTGGGTGTTGGGGGTCGCTGGCTCTGGCAACCAGAAGTTTCATTCTTGATTGTCTTCCAAAGCCGTTACTAGTGGGAATAATATACAGTACGTTACTAGGATAACTGGGACCTGATCAACCATCTAGTTGTTAAATCATGAAACTCCAGAGAGGAGTGAATTCTGTATAAATGGCAAGAGAAACTTATCTTTCCCTTTTCTTTCCCAGGCTGTAAGAAAGGGATATTCCAAAGCCTTCACTCTCCATATCTCTGCATTGTTTGTCAGTCCCAGGACGGCGGGAGCTCGGGTGGAACTGACTCAGGAACAGCTTCACCTTTGGCCGACGGATGCAGAGAAAGAAGTGATGCCCAAAGATGTTCTTCCCCGGGGAAGTCGGGCTCATATTACTCTGGGCTCCGCAAGTGATGCACAAGATGTACAAACGGGTATCGACTTACTGGGGTTTGTCAAGTTGCAGCAGGCTGGGAGAGAGGGGGAGAATTTGGGAGAGATGTTGGGGGGCAAACTATCCTATTATGATAATGGCATGTGGATGCTGGTATTGCCCACAAAGAAGGAGGTCAGAACCATTTTCTCAGGTTATTATGGCAAAGCAGGGGTTACGGCCTCTCACCTGGGAGGCAAAAAGGGTCTGTTACCCCAGTGCCAAATTGTATAATAAGAGAACAAAGGAGCCCAAAGCACTGAGAACAAGTTAATATTTAAAGATCCAATGCTTAGTATTTAACTTACAAAGATTGATAAAGACTCAGAATATCTATTGGCACCAAAAAACTGTTGTATTTTTCCCTGTTCTGTTTCTGTTGCACTTATAATTTGTGGCAAGAGCCAAACACACCCCAATTTGCTTCCCATTAATCAGACAGAGATTTGATAGCGAAATCATTCTGAGGTCACAGCACAAATCCAACCGTGTCCCTTTAAAAGTGAAAACTAATTAACGAACGCTGCAGCTTTTCATCTCCTGAAAAAGATAAAATGTTTATATTTATAGCAAGCGATTCTCGTTCCACCATTACTATCAATGTGAATTATAAACATTCATTTTATTTTAGGGATGCACTAAATCCATCTGAAACGGACAAATACTCAACCCTAAAATGCATATTCAGATTTGAAAATTCCATTGTTCAGTCACGTGACCTGAATCCTGTAAAAAGTTCTTAATCCCAAAGCGCATCCTGGATTTACTGCTTCCCTATTTGCTGCAACTCCTAACCAATAACATCTCTGTTCTGTATTAAACGCTCAGCTATGGATTTGCTAAAGGAAAACCAAATCCATTTATGCAGAGGCCTCTGTCCATAACCGCAACTATTCACAAGCACCAATATGGCTCCTCCCCATGCGCCTCCTAATAAAAGGCTGAGTAGGGCAGCAGAATGGGGGAACATTTGCCTAGACACTGGACTTGCTGGCATCCAGGAGAAAGTGCAGTTGAAGTCAGGACCAGCAGTGCATGCTCCTGCTCAGTGAGGCTGCATCACTGACGTTTATCAGGAGGTTCTGGGGCGCGGGGCTGTATTGGTCGTCATGTGGGGTGCAGTTTTCTGGGGGCCCAATTATATAAAATACTTTCTTTTGCTTTTAACTGAAACATTTAATGTGTCTCAAATAATTAAGATTTTTTTTTGTTTGCTTGACGAATCAGCGTAACGGGGATCATTAATGGCACGCACCCCTGCGACAGCACGCACCCAATGCAACAGCATGCACCCCTGCGACAGCACGCACCCCAGCGACAGCACGCACCCCTGCGACAGCACGCACCCCTGCAGTACATTCACTGTGCCCATGAAAATGGGAACAGCACATCTCCTTCCACAAATAGAATTCCTTTACAAACTTAATTTTTTATTGAAGAAAAGAGAGATTGAGTAGATGGAAGGAGTAACATGTTGCTCCCAGTGGCCTCCAAGAAGGTGATTATTTGGGAATTCTTGGCTTAAAGGGAAACTTTCGTTGCATAGAAACCATTGCCAAACAGAGCCTCCTATTGGCTACAAGTCAACATAGAAACTACCAAATAGCCAATCACATCCCTTATTTTGAAGCCCCTGGAGCTTTTTGCATGTTGCTCTCCAACATTATTTTACACTTGAACGTGGGTAGAAAGGTTGGGAGGCCCCTGATTTAAGGAAACATAAGGTTGTTCACCTTTAAATTCACTTCTGGTATGTTGTAGAGAGGCAAATTCTGAGACCATTTTATTATTTGTTGGTTTTGAGTTATTTCGATCTTTATTCAGCAGCTCTCCAGTTTGCAATGTCAGTATCTAGTTGAGAGGGTTCATATTCCCCCTGATATTAAAGACAAACTGCAATATGAATAGGAGAGGCCTGAAGGGCAAGAAGAAGAATAAAAAGTAACAATAACGTTGTGAACTCACTGAGCAATGTTGGGTTTTTTCTTTTTTGGCTGTCAGTGTTAGAAGAAGGCAAATAATGTTAATTGTTTAAGAAATGAAGGCCAATTGAAGAGTTGCTCAGAATTCGCCTATTTCTATAACTTATTAAATGTTAACTTAAAGGTGAACCAGCCCATTTAAAGGACAAGTTTAACCAATACTCGGGATGTCTGTTTATTAGGCCAGTGAGCAAATGGCCTGGGCTACTTTGCTGCACTTCTATTTTTTTTTGCTTTTAATTTACACTTTACTGGTCCTTTAATATGGTTACTTATTTGTTGGAACCAATGGATGTACAGTAGCTGTTCTCTATGAACAATTAATATGAATTTAACTCTCGTCATGCTGTTGTGTAACCCGCTTGGCCAGTGATAATGTGCTAATCCAGTTGTGAGCTTGTGTGTGTGTAACTCTGGGACTTTGTCTGAGAAACCCTCGCGGACTCTTTGCACACGGTTGTTTTCTATAGCAGAGCTGCTGCGGGGCTCTTTGTTTTGGGCACCAGCGGCTCCTCCTATCAATAAAACACTGGCACTGGTGTAGGGGGAAGACTTCCCAATCCTCGCTTTTGTCATAATGCTACAGGTCACAAGGTTTGAGGATATAGTCACCCTGTAACACGGCACTGTGTTACCCCCATGATTGGGTGCAGACTTTGCCCTCCATGGTGGGATTGAGGTGCAGTATCGGTCGCAAGCAGCAGTTTGGCCCCTGTGGATGTTAGTGTGACCCGTGCAACTCTCCGGGAGGGGCATTAAATAGAAAAATGGCATCAGTGCCAGATGCAGCGTGTTGTTGTGATGCATCTGGTTCATGTATTGCATTTCTGCCCCTTTTGTGAAAAGCAGAATATCGTCCAGTCTATAAACTTTCCCTGTGCAGCAGCTTTACACAAAGGCATTAATCTCTAATAGTCGCAGGAATTGCGCCCGTTACATGATGCATGGAGACCAGTGTCGGTTACCCCTCCCCCAGATCTAACGTTTCCTCGTTAACTTACCTGAAAGGGAAATAAAATGGAAAATTGTGTGACTGACCTTTTTCAATGTAATGGAAATATTTAATAATAAAACCTCAAATCTGGTTCAGTTGTGTTGCTCTTACGTTGTGTTATTTGCGTGAAGTTGTGCGGCAGTTGCATTGTGTGACACAATAGGGAATATAGGGGGTCAGAGATTGGACTTTATTTAATGTATAGCAGTGGTTACAGGGTGCTACTCCTGGGTGCTGCTTCCACACTACATCACATGATCAGGTTTAAACAGTTTTATTCAAATCCTTCATGTTTTACAAGGACTTTCTGAGATTAATAGAACATGTTAGAGGCCCAGATTGGCGTCATCTCATTGGGTGTTACATACAGAGTGGGGACAAGAGGCCGTTGCTTCCTGATTAAAAACATTAACTATGAGAACACGTTTACCTTCTTCCGAGTTCATTAAGGTCCCGCCCCCTTCGCTGACACTGGCGCATGCAGGAGGTGTGGCTTCCGGCCACCAATGAAGACAAACGTGACCAAAGATCAAACAAAAAGAAAAAAAAATGATCTGCATTTCCAAAAAAATCTCTGTTTGCAGATTTGAAAGCAATTCCACACGTGGCATGTGGCTACTCAGTCCTTCAAACTAGAGCCATTACAGGTCTAGGAGCAAAGACCAGTCTCAGTTTCGAGGGTTGGAAGGGTGTTGGAGGGTGAAGTGGCGGGTGCAGCTCTGCGGGTGAGTGGACACTTAAATCCCAGTGCAACTACATGAACCACAGAAGCGCCACTCACATCCCAAACTGGCACCGGCCACTCAGGCACAATCTTCACAATGAAACTTTAGCTGCGGGTCACGACGCATTCCAATTCCTTCACACGACGTAAATAACCGACATGGACATTTCTTAATAATGGCAAAAACCCCAGAAAAATAGTTTTCTCTAATAAACAGAGAGACGGGACGACGCAGCGAAGAGTCCGATTAAATAAAGTCCATAATCCAGGTTAAAACACTTGAACAAAAAGGGGGCCGGGCAATGGGAGGGAGTTGGGGGGGGATGAACAATAGGGAATGGGGGGGTTACCCAAACTGGAAGAAGAAGTTTCCTGGGCCAGAGGCTGAAAGAGAGTAAAATATGATTAATAACCCTCCATTGTTACCATATACGCACAATACACACAATACACACTACTGGTCCTAACGGATTATAACTTATTGTGGTTTTATCTATCTATATATCCATCTATCTATCTATCTATATATCTCCATCTATCCATCTATCATCTATCTATCTATCATCTATCTATATATATCTATCTATATATATCTATCTATCATCTATCTATATATATCTATCTATCTATCTATCTATCTATCATCTATCTATATATATCTATCTATCATCTATCTATATATATATATCTATCTATCTATCATCTATCTATATATATATCTATCTATCATCTATCTATATATATATCTATCTATCATCTATCTATATATATATCTATCTATCATCTATCTATATATATATCTATCTATCTATCATCTATCTATATATATCTATCTATCATCTATCTATCTATCATCTATCTATATATATATCTATCTATCTATCATCTATCTATATCTATCTATCTATCATCTATCTATATATATATCTATCTATCATCTATCTATATATATCTATCTATATATCCAAAACATGAATCCTGGGCTCCAGTGAAAGAACGTTTGGCCCATGGTCTGTGTGCAGTCAGGTTCCCCAGTGAGAATATGATGAAGTGGGATGTGTGTGTGTGTTACACATTAACACAACGTGTGCCTTAAGCTGAATAGGAGCTGAACATGTTTCTCTCTGCTTGTCTCCACATCTCCTGAGCTCCCACTCATCCAGTGAGTGAGTGTATTGTCTGCCCACAATTGTGTCTTTGAGTGGGGCAGCTGCACGGGGCACATTTGTTGTTGTACAGTCAGTTTGGTCATAGACTCAGTGATACTTGTTTGTCATTTTAATCCACTTCCAACACCCTCATTCCCATCTGATTTCTCTTCCACTGGCACCCACAAAGTAACCTGCTCCCAGAGTTCCACTGCTCCGCCCTTAAATGCCAACACTGCAATGCTGGGGACAATGCCGGGGACAATGCCGGGGACAATGCCGGGGACAAACACCTACGAGGTGACAATTTAGTGGCAAGTAATTTACCTCCACAACTACACTCTCTCTGATACATTCTGTGGAACTTTATAAATAATCTAACAAGGTCTCCGTGTGGACAGAAGCAGGTTAACTAGTCGCCTGCACTCACCTTCGAAGCTGTACCCCCCGGGGCCACTGAAGAACGCCTTGAATATGTTGTTGGCATCAAAATCTGAAAGAAATGGTTCCAATTATAAATAAGCACAAAACTAGAACAATGTAAAGCTTTCCAACAAATATTCTTCTAGACAAATAAACCCACCTCCCATATTTAATCCGTCTTCTTCCAGGTCCTGCCCACTGTCATAGCGAGCTTTCTTTTTGGCATCCGACAGGACCGTGAATGCCTCCCCCACCTCTTTAAATTTCTTCTCCTCTTCTTTCTGGATTTCGGCTGTAGCGGCGCTGTGTCGGTCTGAACATTGAAAGCATTTCACAGGCGGGAGTTAATGAATGATGAGGTCATACACTTCAGTTTGTGTCATGAGGTAACTCTATGACATCAGCAATGGCTATATATGTATCTCCTTATGTTCTATGTATGTAATTCATGTGATTTAGTTGTTTAATCACATTCACTTTACAGCGCTACAAAATAAGTTGGTGCTATAGAAATACATAATAATAATAATAAATACTGACAGCTCAGTGGGAGCAGATGGGTTCCAACTTTTTGTAGAGCCGCAACCTACAAATATGGAGCCCTGTTCAGAGAGGACTGTGTCATTGATGATGTAATCTGTCCAATAGGTTTCTGATGATGTCATTTGTGTGGACTATTGGGAGGGGCCTATACACAGGCCATGGGGACAGGGTTTTATTTGGGAACTGGAGCTCACACTAATAACACAAGTTCCTGCTCCATCTTGTGTATTACAACTAAGTGTTGGCTTCTGCCATTACCTGGGTGGTGCATCAATGCCCGTTTCCTATAGGCTTTCTTTATTTCATCCTCCGACGCGTTCTTCCCCACGCCCAGTATCTTGTAATAATCTTTCCTCTTGCTCTTCTTCAGTTCCAGCTGTGCATTCTTTAGCCGCTGCTTGTGTTCTACACAGAGAAGAATAGAGAGAGGGGCAACAACAATGGCTCCTTTGTGTCATGTGACAAATACAGTGACATGGAGAGAGAGCTCCACTTGGTACAATCACACACATCACACACATCACACACAAACACTTTGTTTATAGGAATTCATCAACGTGTGTGTGTGTGTGTGAGATCTCCAGCATTTACCTTTTGTGCTTTCTGTCTGATAAACCTTCTCATAATCTCTCACCGCTTCTTCATACAGTTCTGTGTCTGTGTAGCTGCAACAAAGAGCAATGTGACACTTTACACTCCAGAGGATTCAAGAAATAAATACAAATGTTAACTTTTCTTTTAAGATGAACGTGTTGTTTATTCCATTTGTGTTTATTCTATTTGTGTTTATTCTATTTGTGTTTATTCCATTTGTGTTTATTCTATTTGTGTTTATTCCCTTTGTGTTTATTCTATTCATTAGCACAAAGTTCATGCCAGTCCCCGCGGGCCCATCCACTTGTACAAAGACTTAGAAAGAGAAGTAACGGCAGGGAACAAGTTTCATTTGTCCGACTGAGAGTGACCATGAAATAAAGGGACGGAAGAAGATATTACACAAAGGCTCTTTGCCAATAGAATTGAGGGGCTGATGTGACAAAAAAAGCCCCTCGGTTTGATCAGTAGAGACAATATAATTATCTGATTGACAAGTTAATGCAGCGCTCGCATATAATAATAAGGTGACCAATGGAATTAAAGGGATGTGGGGTGTCAAATTGTGGCCCCTGATGACTCACCATTGTGCTCTGCGTAAGTACGCCTTAATGTAAGTGTCGTCCAGTTTTATGGCATTTGTACAGTCCTCTATTGCCTCGTTTAGTTTCTTCAGCTGAAATTCACATAAAAATGACTTGTATGCAAAGCACAATAGTGACGTCAATAGAATAATCAAGTCTTTAGTCAGACACACACAGACAAACACACACAGACAGACAGAGACAGACACACACACAGACAGAAACAGACACACACACAGACAGACAGACACACACAGACAGACACACACACAGACAGAGACAGACACACACACAGACAGAGACAGACACACAGACAGAGACACACAGACTCATTCACGTCTCACCTTTGCATTGACAGTGCCGCGGTTACAGTAGAGTTTTGCGTTGGTTTTGATGTTATTGGGGTCTATACTGAGAGCCTCGGAGTAAAGCCTGTGAGCCAGGTCATAGTTGCCATCTTTAAAGGCTTGGTTGCCTTCCTCCTTCTTAGCCTTCAGAGCCTTGGCATTCTGCAACACAAAGTCTTTGTCACACATGTCAGGAGAAGCTGCGGGAGGCGCTTGTTATTTCTATAGGAAACAAGTCATTATTGGAATCATGATGTCACTGCAGACTTACCCTACAGGCCACGCGAGCTTTCTGATGGTCGGGAGCCATTTTCAAGGCCTGTACAAAGAACTGCACGGCTTTCTCAATACAATCTTCATAGTAAAGGCAGAGACCCCGCACATAAAGAGCGTCTGCGTTAGTGGCATCCATCCTTAGGATATCACTGTGAGGAGACATGGGGGGGTCACATCAAGTCTGGCAGCTCAGTAATTCAGGTGCAGACTCTAAACTGATACAATTTTGCAACATTTAGTTGATCCATTTCTCAGCAGCATCTCTGGAGTATTAGCAACTATTGTATCAATTCTAACAGCTGCCTGTAATGAAACCCAGAGATTCTGCTCAGCAGGGACAAATATAAGAGATGTATCAACTAAATGTATCAATTTAGAACAGTTTACAGGGTCAGTGACCCCCCCGAGCTGCTTTGGAAAGTGAAAAATGAAACTTTACACTTCAACATCAGAAAAACGATCACACGTAGAAAGTCTTTATTTCCGGTGAACTATCTGAAACCAACTAGTTGTTTAAAGGTGAACAACCCCTTTAATGGAAATCCTTAAGATGCTACATAATATGATATTGAGGCACTTGGATCAATACAGAGAATTATTTCTACTTAAAGTAAACAAATACAGGCAAATAGTGTGTTGTGTGTTACTGCCAAACACCAGCAGATCTTGTGACAAATTGTGCCCAGGAGGAACTTAGAGAAGCAGTTCTGAGCTCCACATTCACCAGCCATTAGGTTGCCACCTCAGCAGCTTTATCAGCCCGTGTATTGGCAGATATAAGTGAGGATTGGGCTACTCTTCACCTCAGGACTTTTACAGCTTCCCCTTTAAACAACAGATGTTTCTACTGCGGTCACTTAATACCAGACCTAATGAACTACTGGACCGTCATTGGCTGCTGGGAATGAAATCAGCCCCAATCTCCCCAGAGGGTTTAACTCTTACCTGGCCACAGACTGAGCATCTGGGTATCGGCCAAGAAGCGCCAGACATTCCGCCTTGAGGATTTTGAAGCGATGACAGGCGGGGGCCAACTCTAATGAGCGATCCATGCAGAACACAACCTGTATATTGAGTCACAACCAACAAGAATGACACAAGTACTAGAGGCATCTCGGGCATTGGTTAATAACACAACAAACAATCCTAGTAGTGCATTTACAGTGTGTGTGTGATACACAATAAGGCGGGAGATTATACCCCAGTGTGTGAGTTCATTAGTAGACAAAAACTTCAGATAATGAGAGAGATTTGGGCCTAGGATAGAGAACTAACAAGATTCACACAAACAATCCTAGTAGTGCATTTACAGTGTGTGTGTGATACACAATAAGGTGGGAGATTATACCCCAGTGTGTGAGTTCATTAGTAGACAAAAACTTCAGATAATGAGAGAGATTTGGGCCTAGGATAGAGAACTAACAAGATTCACACAAACAACACGACAACAAAAAGTCAAGTACAAACACAAGGAAAGACATTGCCTCACGCAAGTGACAATAATAAAAATAATCTGGTTATAAAGTCAAAAACGAACCTTGCGGAAATCGCGTTTCTGGAAGTCGTTCTCTGCAATTCTCTCGTAGTCCAACACAGCGGCCGCGTTCTTTAGCTGCAATTTCATCGGAAGTTTCCCATTAGCGCATTTATTATTTATACGCGGGACTTACGGAACGTAAAAACGTTATTTATATTGGGAGGATTGCGCCTCTCACCTCTTGTCTCACTTGCTCGTTCTTTGGTTCCAATTCTACGACTTTCTGGAAACAGCGAGTCGCCGCCATGGCGTTGCCCAGGGACAGGTGACACTTGCCCTCACGCTGGTGACCCTGAGATTATGAGAAGGGAAACATTTACACATCCAGGTTTAATTCCATTGGACCCAGTGTCTGGGATAAGGCGGGACATAAGTTCTGCTCATGATTCTGATTGGCACAACAGCTGCCCAGTGTAGATATCACACACGTGTGTATATATATATAGCCTTGCAGCTGTAAGATACGTGTATGTATAACCCTATATAATGTATATAAAGACCACATTGTTGCCCCTTATTCCTCTGCACAGAATTTACCTTCACAAAGGAGTCGTCCAATCTCACAGACTGTTGGGCGTCTTCCAGGGCCTCCCTGTATTTATTCAGCATGATCAAGGTGGCTGCTCTGTTTCCATAGTAACTGGCAGTTTTGCACGACCAATCTAAAGGAAAACACAAAGGTTCAGCCAGGACACAATCAGTGTGTAAGTTGCATCAATATCACATGATTATATATATATATATATAAATGTGTTTGTTCTGCCAGACACTCCTGGGGTGATACAGGTGAGATTTGGGGTGAACCCTCCTCACTTGCTGTGTTACATTTACTTGGGAATGTGGGGGGACATTTAAGAGCAACAATGGGGTAAATTCACTGCCTAATTGACTAGTAACACAACATTCACATCCCCCTACTGGTCACATCCCAGTACTGCACCCGCACAAGCCCAAGTCCCCACTTATTATTTAACACTTGTTCATTGACACTATTTGATCACAAGTAATAATAATGCGGGGGGGGGGGGGA
>CM044448.1:580142-656170 GCA_024363595.1 Xenopus borealis | reverse complement strand
CCCCCCCCCCCCTCATGGCTTTTCCACTAATGACTTGGGGCACAAGTAGCAGATATAGAAATACCTCATGTGCCACTGTCTGACCCCCAGTTGTTTGTGTTATTTGTGGGCAAAACTGTTCTATGATGTGGTGGGTAAGTCCCTGGAAACCTTTATTAGGCACAACACTTACCTGTTACAGGGGCAACAATGAGCTGCTGAGTTCCACAGGGTCTGCTCCATCAATGAAAAATCCAGTGCATTGTGTTTGTGTAACTCTATACATATATTGTCTATTAGTGACAAGTACAATACTGGTTTCTATTGGTTCCTGCGCTGCTTCCAGTTGTGTGTCAGCAAGTCCCCCCCAGTGCTAGGAGTAGCCTCATTGTGTGTCTGTCTGTCTGTGTGTGTCTGTATGCACTAACCCACTGGATTTTAATGTTTTCTTACAGTAAAGGATAA
This sequence comes from Xenopus borealis, assembly GCA_024363595.1. Classification (NCBI taxonomy): domain Eukaryota; kingdom Metazoa; phylum Chordata; class Amphibia; order Anura; family Pipidae; genus Xenopus; species Xenopus borealis. The sequence continues at coordinate 655,726 of CM044448.1, read as the reverse complement.
AGCTTGTATTTAAAGGGTAACTACTTTTTAATGTGCCATGCTGAGCTCTGTACTTGGCACATTCCATATTTTCAGCCAATGGTCAAAACAAAAAGTATGAAGATGATTTAAAGGGCAAGCAAAGTCGAAGGACCATGAGTGGGAAAACAGCAGGCAAGGCCAAAACTTACAGAAGCAATTTTGGGACTGAAGTTTTCCTTTAAATATAATGTAAAGCTCAGTGTAGTGGGGAAATAGAACTCACAGAAACCTTCCAGTTTCCATTCATTACAGATGTTACTTGTAACTGTAATTGCTATTGAAAGTAGTGTTTATCTGTCCTGTGCTATTCCTTGCACTGCTGGTTCTGACTACATATACCACTACACCTGTGTATTATTGCCAAGACTGTGATTCCTGCAGTGCTTTGTATGATTATGTTCTGTGAGTTCATTCAGCTGCTCTTCCATTCAGTTTCATTGCATTTATGTTCTCTCTTTATGGGCAGTTTAACCAAGAATAAAACCTTTCTTCCTTTATCCTGAGATGTTCCCATGTTTTAGCTCCTAAACAAGGGGTTTCCCTGAATTGTCTGATTCCCAGGAATACAATAAAGCTAAACAAGAGGCTCCCTTGATGGAACTAATACACGGGCCGAGGCACATTCACTTCTGTACGAGATGTGAAATGTTTCCTGTAGGACCAGTCAGCAAAGCAACGCATTTCTTATGAAATTTCTTTAATCTTTAGTTTAGATACATCCAAAAATATACAAGAGTCGCCTGTGTGTCTGGAGGAAAGGGTTGTTGTTATTAATATATAGGGGTCACTGTTGGGCAGTTGTTTGGGCACAGTTCACGGTTGGATGTTGGAACACTTTCAGGCACAAGGTCCTGATGCTGATGGCTAAAGCAAATGACCTAAAGGCTAGCACTCACTCAACTCCATGCTCCTCAGCAATAGTCTACTGCCCATCAACAGTTTGGGGTCAGTGGCGGCTTCTTTTAGAGGCTTTGAAGTTTGGGAGGAAAGCGCAAGGGGAAACATTCAAATGAAGACTCAGGGCAGGTTACATTTAAACAAATCCTTCACAATGACTTTTATAGGGTAATTGCCCTCCCATCTCCGGTCAGGGATGTCCCAAGAAGAGCAACGCAGTCTTCTTTCAGGTCCGGCTGCTACAACTGCTTCAGGCTTTTTACCAGCAGTGGAAGTAGTAGGGCTGCCGGGTGCAAATATTAGAGATGACAAGCACATCAGGGGGAGCAATGGCTCAAGTGTCTGTTGATCACTTGCATAATACATTGGCTTATTGTAGGCGAGCAGGGTTATTATTAATCTCATGGCCCCACAACGTTTGAGAAGAAACCTTCCCTTGGCTGCTGGAGGAAGATAACAGTTGTAGTTCAATCAGGAGGCCTCGGGTTAATGTTCCACAGTTATAAATGGCGGCAGCAGCGGAAGGATGAGATTGTTGCAGTTGGAATTCATTCATATCATTGTACCCACCCCTGGGCCAATAAGCTTTGAGGACTTTCAGGGTTTATTCATTGGGAGGTCCATAGATGGGAAGGAAAGAGGGCGAATGATAGACATAAATTCTATATCACAAACACACAAACATGTAGTCTCGTAATGACAGGCCCCAGTATATTATTCCTTATAACACACTTACACAGGCGCTAAATCTCCCCACAACGACCAATCAGATCTTTGCTTTCATTTTGTAACCTGTAATTGCTGATTGGCCGCCACTGGAAACTGCCTCTTAGTAAACCAGTCCCTAATCTCCAATATGTCTGTCCTTTCACCAACTACTCATTAAATAGAATTCAGTGCGTTTTGCCTTTCACTTTGTGTCCCCTAGAAATATACTGTATTTATATATATATATATCTATACTGTATAATGCATTTGTAAAGCAGCTGCACATGCATAGAAAACATCTGCATTAAATCCATTGTATGACCCCCCCCCCTCTCTCTGAACCCCAGAAATACAGAGGAACAGTCCAGACGAGCAAATGAAAGTTCAGCCCAGCAATTTGTATGTGTGACGTGTGCTCCATGCACAGTAGATATAAATATATATGATCAGATAAAGAGAAATCCGTTACATCACTTAGTCAAGGAATGACATTTTTGGTAAAACACACTCCATTCAGCTGGAAGCCATGGGACCCCCCCTCCCCCCAGCACTTCTACTGGATTTGGCTAAGTCCCAAAAACAAGGTTTATTGTTCTCCGTGGGCACCTAATGTTGTCCCCAAAGCTGCCACCCCAGTAACTGCCCCACTGGTGTCTATACAGAGAATAGATTTGTATTGACAGTGTATTAGGGTTGGAGCCCGGGGGGGGCTGGAACCTGATCACAAGCCCCCCCCCCCACACACACACACAGGCTTTATCTACAGTATGTGAGTAGAATGTGTCTGTCTCTGGATACAACCGGGGGCACCTAATAATAATAATGGCACTGTGCTTTACACTGGATTAAAGTGCAATTAAAGGGAAACAAAGCCCACAATAAGAATAAATGCTATTTGAAGGCAACTGTTTCCTTTCTAATAAACCCATCTGTTGTATAATGACTTTAGTAATGATTTGCAGCCTTTGTGCTATAGAGGAATCCCATGTCTCTTCTTCCCGTGTTTTTACTAAACAGATCTGCTACTCACATGTGCCCAAACTCTAATGTCACCAATGCAGCTTTTTCCTCCCCAGAATCCCAAATAAATAAGTTAGTGACACGGAGCTGAGTTTGTCTCCTCAATGTAACACATCAACCTCCCTCCATAACATTCAGTTTGTGTCACTTACAGAGAAATGTGGGGCAGAAAGATACAGTGAGTTTTGCATTAAGCAAGCGGCGAGTTTTAGACAAATGGAGAATATAATTTGTGTATAGTGTTGTGTGTGTATATATAGTGTATATTTTGTGTGTAGTGTTGTGTGTGTATAAATATAGTGTATAGTTTGTGTATAGTGTGAACCAATATCCATTGTGATCAGAGCCAGTGCAGGGATCGCACCTCTGAAACGTACAACTCCCAGCACCTCTGAAACGTACAACTCCCAGCACCTCTGAAACGTACAACTCCCAGCACCTCCAGCTCCACAGATTTGGGAATAGCCCAATATATTGCAGAGAGGTCTGTACACTTGTTCAACACACGGGATTGTAGCAAAAGTGTCAATACTTGGCCCAACTCTCACAGTCTTTACCTGTTTGTCTTGGGCCAGTAACTAATGGCTCTGGCAATCTTATTGCTCTCTCCCAATATTATATTTTTATTCCTTCCAAGGTTTCCCTGACCCCAGTGCAATGCTGAGAGGTCGGACCATCCACTCCTAATGAAAGGGCCGTGCCCCCCCACTAGCCCACTAGTCCAGTGAATTCTGGAGCCACCAGGACACATGAGCTTTGGGTCACGTGCAATTAAGCAATGATGAAATATAATTTGGCACCCCAAGTGGAAGCAGTGTTGATTTTGCTGCAGGACCCCCACCCACCCCCCATAGTCATTTGTAAAATCCCAAATGAGGCTCAACCCTAATATGGAGCAAACATTATGGGTGTGGGAGGCGGCCGCAGAGAAGGGGTGGGGCTACGGAAAAGAGCTGGTCCAATCAGAGGGGTCTGGAAGAGGGCGGCTGCCGTGGCTGGGCGCAATGTGAGTGGGCCGGGGAGGGTGCAGACTGTAGCCGGACTCATAGGATTGGGGAGAAAACGGGCAGCCAGAGTCTTAGTGAGGTGTTTGTGTAGAGCCAGTCGGGTCTGTGGAACAAAAGGAAACACTTCAATGGGTCATTTATAGATAAAGGTGAAAAAAGGAGAATAAATGGGACACAATCAAAGCTGAAATCACTTCAGGAACTCCCAGGGCTGAAATATCTACACACTCACTCACTCACAAACTCACACACACTCGCACTCACTCACACTCACATATATGACCAGGTCTGGACTGGGAGTCAAATAGGCCCTGGCAATTTCTATGGCACCTGATAGCAGCCCCTCTGGCATGTGCCAAACCCCACAGCTTGCCAGTCCGTGCCTGGTGGAGAAGCATTTGGGCAAATGTCTAAAAAAGAGCAAGCTGTTTGCCCTGGTCGGGGCACTGTTATTCAGTATTTACTTACTGCTAAAGCTGCGGTTTTCTGTAATCTACTGAAGGGGCTGTATTTTGGCTTCGGGGGCTTCCCGGCCAGTCGGTCCCTGTGCCTCCTGCTACTCATGTGCTGCAACACCAAGAAGCAAAGAAACAGAATATTACAATATAATAACCATGTAATAATTACCATATAATAGGGGTTTTATGTGCAGAAGAAAAAGAATATGCCACGTAATATGCTTTGACCTCCAACACCCACAGGTGCAATTATTTTACATTGTTACCATGGAGATAAACCAACCCAAAGAGCCAATCATTGTGTGTTTTGTATTTAATGTCAGACAGGCACCTACAAATCCCTCCAGTATCTCACACTGCTCTAGACCTCGAGTAACAGTGAGTGGGACACAAGTTATAAATAATATAAATTATATAAATTATAACGGGGGGAGTCTCACCTGTTTGAGTTGTGTTTCTGAGTTGACGTGAATTTCACAGATGGAGCAGTGGAAAGTCTTATTATGGATCCCCACGCTGGCTTTGTTGCCAATCCTTTTTGGCTTGCGGCCTGTCCTGTTCAGAGCTTTGCCCCGGCCTCTCCTCGGTGGGGTGCTTTGTCCCTCCAGGATGGATTTGTGCTTTGCACCTAAACCAAAACACAGCCCCCATGATTCACCCACTCTTACTGTGTATTAGAACTCAATAGCAAGGCTGCGTTGCTCCCCCTATAAATATAGATCAGATCAGGTGATTTGTTTCTGTGCTCAACCTGCAGCGGCTGAAAAAAGCTAATCACTGATTGGTTGCTATAGTTACTGCCCATTATTTTATAAAGCTCCATTGGTCAAGCCTTTGACTGCCCCCCAGGAGCGACCGCATTCATCACACATTTAGTAGATATATTTATGACATATTTATGGACTTATTAAAGGTAAAATGTGGAATTAGCTTCCGTTTTATTTTTGCCTTGTGCCAAATTCTACCCATATGGCATTTAGTCTGGCCAAGCATCCCGGGGGGCAACCCTACAGTTTGACAACCACGACCTTATGACTAGGATTAGGAAGCTACCATATTGCTGTAACTCAGATTCCATCTATAAGTGATTAATAGCTCCACCACGGGGCCATGACAAAAAGCCCAGAATGTTCCCCTTTTACTTGAACACCAGTGAAGTGAAAGCAGGACTGGACTGAGAGTCAAAATAGGCCCTGGCATTTCAGGTACACAGAGGCCCATTAAGCCCACAGAGAGGCCCAAACAGCCCCCACCAGCCCACCAAATAGTGACTGTCTATGGCCCCTTATAGCAGCCCCTCTGGCATTTGCCACAACCCACAGATTGCCAGTCCGGGCGTGAGTGGAAGTGTGGGTGCACATGACTGAGAGAAAGTTTGAGGGTTACCAGCATTATGAGCTTCCAGTTGGGATGTGGAATTCACAGTGACTTTGCAGGTGGTGCAGTACAAGTGCTCCCGACTCTTCTGCTCCTTTTCACTCTCCTGAGTAGAAACACTGCTGCCCTCTGAGCCTTTCCCAGGACTGTATGGAGTCATTGCAGCAGCAGAATCCAGGGCTTCAGTTGAGCTGTCGGACACATCGGGGGACACACACTCCTCATCGCGTTCCTCCATTACAGTTTCTGGGGTTGGGGGTAACGGGCTGTGCTCTGCTTCTTCCCCACACTCTCCAGAAATATCAGTAAGTTCGACTGTAGGAACAGAATAAGAACCAGCAGCTTTATCAGTCTCTCTATTGCAATTCAGTCTATAAAGCATTTGTATAAAATACAGACACAACTAATAAAATAATCCCTAACCTTTCATTTGTCATTCATTTCATTGGGGCTGTGACTCAATATATATATATATATATACTGTATAATAGTACCCCTCCATTATTACGCAGGAAGATTCTCAGACACCTACAGTAAATATAAACTTGGTGAAATCAATGTTTCATGTGGAGCTTTCAGTCTGTTTTGCACCCGCCCTACACTGAATGTGATGGGTCCCTTCTCTACTATGGAAGGACAACTTGGCCAAACAAAATGTGATCCAACCACTTATCTCAACGACCCGATTGCGCCCGGCTCAGCCAAGCTTGCTCATTAGTTTCACAGCGGATCAGGGATTTTGCTTTTGGCCGTTTATCTTGAATGATTGAATGTGCAAAAGAGAATATTTCCTGGTGCAGCTCATTTGTCCCCATGTGAGTTTGACAGGGAACAGAAGCCCCGCTGGGACAATCAAGCAATTATCTTCAGCAGCAAGTTCAAACGCAATTAACTAATGCTTCTCTGGGTTTATCACAATTCCCCTCCTCAACGGACATCAAAGGGGAATCAGCTTTTTTGTATCCACAAGGCACAGAGCAGTGAGAGAATCAGGCTGAACTGTAAGAAGCGACTGTCTCCTCTCACTGTCACTGGTTTATAGACTGTATGGGAAATGCTGCCCATTCTGCTCTATATTGAGTGATACTTTGCCTTAACTGTGTCTTGGCATCACACACAACCCACTAATGTGGAGCAGCACAAGCTTCTGCAAGGGAAATAATGTGATGCAGGAACTTTCTCTTAAATGGAAAATGAAGGGTCTATGGAAGTAGCACAGTGAAGTTGGTGTTACCTCCATACAAACTCCCACTCGCACGACCAGATATTGTTGACACGTATAGTGAGAATGTATTTGTCTTACTGGTGTCCTGGGAGTCTGTCTTTCTCTTTATGTCCAGCGGGGGCAGCGCCGTCCTTTCTCGACTGCCGTTGCGCTGCTTCTGTTTGTGCCTTGAACCCTCCAATGCGCGCAGCTTCCTCGCGTGCTTGTGCCCTTTGTAATGGGCCTCGGCCTGGTTCTGTTGGACGGAGATAAGAGAGACATGGGAGACGGTTCAGATAAAATCAAGGCTTGATCAATTGGTTGCCATGGGTTACTGCCCAGTGTTGATCCATGACCCCCATTGTATTCTAACACACAACAAGTGGCATCTAATAGAAATGCAAGTGGAGTCTTATCCGCTCCCCTCTCATGCATTGTTGGATAATCCCCTTGTTTTTAATAAGGAAACATTTAGGATAAGGGAGTTATTCTAAGCAATAACAAACTGCTCAGACTTCATGAATAGCTTTTTATTCTGAGGTTCTCCAAAGTTCTCCCAACCTTCAGCATTGGATCTCCAGCATTGTCCTTGTTATGGATATGAATGATACACGTGTAATGAGTGATCCAATGAAATGTTATCAATACGTTTGTATTGGTTGTTCCGTGGGACCCTGTAGAGATACTGTATCATCTGCTTATTCACTACACAGAACCAGTATTTTACTGGCCCACAGGAGAGAACACTCTCATGCCCCATATGCCAGAGCTTTGGCTGGGACGGGGCAAAAGTAAAGGGCAGTTAGAAGAGATTTGGGTGAAGCTGAAATGAAGTGAAGTTTGAGGGATCAATGACTAAGGTCATGTTTCCATACGTCTATAGATTATGAGTTAATGGGGGGCCTAGACAAATATGGGGTAACACATGGTGACGACACAACAGTGACAACTGGGAATTAGGTTGTACAATCTGTTCATAAAGTGAAACTATGACCTATAAAAGAACCTTATCTATCCGTACAACTTGCTCAGGATATTCCTTTAAAAGATAAAGTGTTCCCTGTACAACTGGAACTCCCAGCCTTTTCCAAACAGCTGATTGAACAAAGGAGGAGCAGATAAGAGGGGAAAGCCCGGGCACAAGCCGTAACATTGTCTCCTACAGAACAAGGACAGGGAAAGTGGGAGATGGGGAAAAAGAGAGAGAGGTTGTGGGACTGTGAGGCAAGGCCTGGGATCTATTTGTATTCCGAGGATATTACTGATGGGATAATGAGGTTCATGCTGGTGGCAGGTCTGCAAGATGCTGATAAGACCCCGGCACAATGAGGAGTGGGGGGGTGAGTTTGGTGTTGGGAGGGGGGGGCTCAGCTGAAAGGGACAATGCAGGATTCTACAGTCTCTCTGACACCCTTCCTCTCATTCATGTCTATGTTAACCCTTTGCTTATCAATTGGACCTTACATTCCTGCTGTGTTACATTTTATAGCACATACTCTCTCTCTTTGTTTATCAGAAGTGTGTGTGTGTGTGTGTGTGTACTCCAGTGCAAATAATTATAACTGTAGCCAACAAACAATAATGGAGAACACAAATTCAGGGCCAGACTGGAGTATCATTAGCTTAATTAGATAAAGAATAGAGTGCAGCACACACACTGCTGCTATACACAATATCACTTTATATAAGCGCACTTGTAAGCACGGCACCCAATACAATATAACAATAATATAACAATACTAATTCACTGAAACGCACAGTCCAGGGGGTTTTGGAGCGTGTGTAGAGGGGGTGACCCAACAACCAATCAGCAGTGTCACTTACAGGCTGGAACTAGACAGAAGGCTAAAAATTCAAAGATCATAAAAAATCACCAGTTGAAAAGATCCTTAGAGTAAATCTATCTATAACATATTAAATGTTCATCTGAAAGTGAACTTGTCGATCAGAAGAAGTGTGTGTGTATATATATATATATATATATATATATATATATATATAATACACAAAGGCCATAGATATCTTGTAAAATATATCCTTAGAAACTGTGAGTTCTGATGTCATCAGATATAAATGGTGAGTAGTGATGTCATTTCTGTCACATGACTCACTGAAACTTTGGCCTTGTGTTTTTATATGGTCATGAAACTCCTCGATAACTTATAATATCCTTATGATTTACCAGAGGGGGTACTTTATATTTCAATATATAAATATATACAGTATATGGCAAAGACAGTTGCTGTGAGAGGCTGCCAGTACTTACCAGGGAGTTGAACCTGAGATGACATATATTACAGGATATAAAGGGTCTCCTCCTCGGTGCCATTGGCCCACCAAACGTGTGATTAATAACAGCTTTCTGCACTGGGTCCATCTGCAGAGACACACGCAAATGTAAAGACCTTTGTGTGTAACACAAGAAACATTGGAAAGCAGACAACACAAAGCAATAAACTCATCCAGATTGTCAGGGAGGCCAGTCTAGTTATATTGTCCCAATGTGATCTGGATCTTCAATACAAACCCATCAGATTCACACCCCAACACTAACACATGCTACTTGGTCTGATACAGATACAGCTATGGGATCTGTTATCCAGAAACCCTGGAACACTCTGAATTAAAGACAAGCAGTCTCCCATAGACTCCATTATATTCAAATAATCCAAATTTCTAAAAGTGATTTCCTTTTTCTGTGTAATAATAAAACAGTAGCTTGTACTTGATCCCAACTAAGATATAATTAATCCTTATTGGAAGCAAAACCAGCCTATTGGCTTTATTAAGGTATGAAGATTCAAATTATGAAAATATCCATTACCCAGAAATCCCCAGGTCCTGAGCATTCTGGATAACAGGTTCCATACCTGAACTTGATCCCATTTAAGACATAATGAATCCTTATTGGAAGCAAACCAGCCTATTGGCTTTATTTCATGTTTATATGATTTTCTAGTAGATTTCAGGTATGAAGAGCCACATTAAGGAAAGATCTGTTATCTAGAAGACCCCAGGTGCAGAGCATTCTGGGTAACTGGTGCCATAGCTATAATATAATAAACTTCTGGATTCTCTATGGCTGGGCTTGATAAGAACTGGGGCACCTGTGTGCAAATCCTTTGGACAGAATTTGATTATTTAGAAAGATTCAGTTATGAGTCACTAATTGAAGAAGATTTCACACCAGACAAATGATACAAGTAACGGCTTCTTCTAGCATGAAAAATGTAACCTAAGATCTAAATCTTTCCCTAAATATCTAAACATGTATTTATTTATCTAAATAATGTGGTGAATACACAATTAAGACATTAATAGAGAACCAGCCTGGCTCCTAATGTATAAAATGATGTATTTTGCCGTGATGTGTATGTTCTCACTAGTTCTTCGGATACAGGAGGCTTGGAGTTGTTGGATCCCAGTCAATCTATTAATCACCATTGTGAATGGAATTTGGGATCCTGATAATGCCTCTCACCCTCCCAGCCCTGTGCCTGTAAGACTGATGCACCTGTCTCCTTGGCTAAATAGTTTCTCAAAGAAATACGATCAGCCTTAAAATGCAGCCTCTCCACTGACAGCCTCTCTGGAGATAAGATAATCTTGCTAAGCCTCAGGCCAGGAGCGAGGACAATGCTGCCATTATAGATTGGGAAAAGTCATCCAACAAAGAGCTGATTCTCCGGCTGCTAGTTTGTTTTTTTCTCCAGCTACTGGAAGACTCTATCGCTACAAATGATTTCCTTCCACAAGCTTCAAAGTTTTCATTAGGTTGTGATTTATTCGGGCTTAAAAGCAGCCATGAAATTGTTTAAATGCACGTGTATGTTTGAGGGGCACTTACTGCATTGAAGTTGGGGAAGAGACTAAGAGGAGACACTCCATTAATTCTGAAAGTCAGAAGATGTTTGATGTCCAGGTGGGTCTGGATGGGCCGACTAGGGATGCCGAGAGAAGCCAAAAAAGGACCACCATGGGCTGGAGCACCTACAACAATAAAAAGGAAAATGTTATACTTTTATTCATTTCCAAGAAACGGCCATATGTTTATTTGAGTAGCAGATGCCAACTGATGGCATTGGGGTGGATTATTATGAATATATATATATATATATATATATATATATAGGCTGACATAATAACAACTGAACTGAATCCCAGCCAATGTCTCAATCACATGGAGTACTCTGGGGATAAAACAATTAACTACAAACAAAGAACACAGAAGTCCTTTATACATACACGCCAGTATTCTCAATTCTGTTTATATCGGCATCGTCTGTTGATCATCAATAAAATAATAAAGAAACAACCAAGATGCAGAAACAATTGGCCTTATAGATCCAACTGTAAACAGGCACATGGGCCAACCCCTCAGTCAGATGAATGTAATTTGGCCGTGTACAATACCCCTCCGATCCTCTGGTTGGCCAGCTGGTCAGTTAATAGAAAAATTGTATAGAGCTTGTGTAGAGTGCTAGCTCAGTGCACAAGCTAACTAAACAAACAAAATAACGGTAGAGCGATATGGAGGTTGAGAGGTTAGGATTACTGCTTTGGAGACCCAACCCTTGGTTCTGACCATGGTACTATCTACCATAGCTTCTCCCACGTCTCACTGGGTTTCTTCCCACACTCCAAAAACACAAAGGAAAGTTAATGGAATCTTTTTGAAACCCACCCTAGTGTGAGTATGTTTTTGTGGCGGTAGTAATCTTAGTATTAGTTTATTCCTGTCTCCACTGAAGAAGAAGTCATGTTCCTTCACTTGCCCATTAATTGGCTGCCTTCTTTGACGCCTGTATATCTGTACAGCCATTATGCAGATGTATATATTGTATATTATTTGGATTTAATATCTACTGTTCTGCTGAAGCTCTGGGTGATTGTGGGTTCTGGATTAGGAAACATTTCACCCTCCAGCTTCCATGAATGGCAACTTGTTTTGGTGTTAAAATCCCTTTATCTGTGTAGAATGCGAATAAAAGAGCAAGACTGGGAAATAAACTCTGCATCTCTTCTATAAACAGGGCGGCACAGATAAAGTGACCTCTTTCACTGAAACCCTTATCTGTGCCTCCAAACTGCTTCTAACTACAGGCACAGAAACTGCAGCAAACGCTCCCAAGCGTGGCATTGTTCAAATTAATTCCCCCGTGCCCCCGAGGGGGAAATCTGGGAAGCGTTTATAGAAAGAAAGAGACTAAATTAAATCTATATTTATAGAAGAAAGAAACAGTGGAAAATCAAATAGAGAACATTACAGATTAATAGGCAAGTGTATCCCGGGGGCTCGGAGGTGTGTCTGTTAGAGGGAGTGCAGATGGACACGGAGAACAGGCGCAGTCGTATCCATCATTTCTGTGCCCTTCTTATGCACAATGAAATACATATTTACTCAACACACAAACAGTATTTCCCTATCACAGGAGCAAAGGCTGTCGATTATATGGAGAGCAAATGTATTGGACATGAAACTGCATCTAATACATGCACGGGAATCCAAGAGTAGGCCACACATCTATAGGAACAGCCTACAAATTGGCTTTAAAGGGGAATGATTGTGAAAATGACATTTTACTATACACGTCAGCATACTGAAATAAGAAACTTTCTAAATACAATCAATTAAAAACTCTGTAGCATTTCTGAAATAATCAAGTTTATCTTCACTATTCCTCTCTCAGCATCTGTTTCTCTTCATTTTGTCTTCATGCAGCAGTTGGGTGTCAGATATTCATTGTTACATCCAATATATCTTATAGGGGGGCTCCTTTTGCCTAGAAGATGTATTAGAGCTCACTCTATTAAACTCACCAGACATCATGTCTCTCTACATGCAGCAGTTGGGTGTCAGATATTCAGTGACAGTTACATCCAATATATCTTATAGGGGGGCTCCTTTTGCCTAGAAGATGTATTAGAGCTCACTCCATTAAACTCACCAGACATCATGTCTCTCTACATGCAGCAGTTGGGTGTCAGATATTCATTGTTACATCCAATATATCTTATAGGGGGGCTCCTTTTGCCTAGAAGATGTATTAGAGCTCACTCTATTAAACTCACCAGACATCATGTCTCTCTACATGCAGGATTTGTGCAGAATTTTATTAGAATTTGTTTGTACTGGAATACGTGCACTGGTTCATTTTCGTGATTGTTCCCATTTAAGGCATAGGTTATGTATCCTCCTGTGTTTTTGGAAATGGAGTAAAGCTACCCACATAAACCTGTACCTGTATGTTGTGCCAATACCCCCCAACTGGTATTTATATACTAGGGGTATTTATATACTAGGGGTATTTATATACGAGGAGTATTTATATACTAGGGGTATTTATATACTAATGGTATCAGTTGTTTTGCCAATGTGTCAGCCAGACCTTGGTGTGGCAGCAGATGAGTCAAGTGGATCTCAAGTTGCTGTTCAGGTCATGCTGATGGAGCAGAACAGAAGAAAGGCCTCCATATGGTCTCCATCTGTCTGGCCCGAAGGACAATCAGTCACATACTGTATGGGATCAGTTGATGTATAAAACTGAAGCACCTTGCAGAAACTTATCAGCAACCCCTTCTATTAGGTAAGGAACATTTATTGAAAGTTTACAGTTGAGAAACTTCAAAAAGTGATTTCAGCTGCATAACCAGGAATTTCCAACATAAATGCTGATGTGCAGCAATGTGGCGCATATAACAGATCTTTCTGTAATATGGATCTTCATACCTTAAGTCTACTAGAAAATCATATAAACATGAAATAAAGCCAATAGGCTGGTTTTGCTTCCAATAAGGATTAATTATATCTTAGTTGGGATCAAGTACAAGCTACTGTTTTATTATTACAGGTATGGGACCTGTTATCCAGATTGGTTGAGACCTGGGGTTTTCTAGATAATGGATCTTTCCATAATTTGGATCTTCATACCTTAAGTCTACTAGAAAATCATATAAACATGAAATAAAGCCAATAGTCTGGTTTTGCTTCCAATAAGGATTAATTATATCTTAGTTGGGATCAAGTACAAGTTACTGTTTTATTATTACACAGAAAAAGGTAATCCTTTGGAAAATGTTTGATTACTTGGATAGAATGGAGTCTATGGGAGACAGCCTTTCTGTAATTCAGGGCATTCTGGATAACGTGTTTAACATGCCTTGTACTGTTCAAGGCCATGCCATTATGATGGGATATTTTGCAAGATGGCCACAATTTTGCCTAGAATGATGTAGAGGCCTGAGCAGAGAATAAAATTGCCCTTTAGTTAGTATTTACTTTCCAGGCATGGATTCACAGACACATTCTGTTTCACTGCAAAATGTTTTTGTGAAAACCACATGAAAAACAGCAAAAAATCACTCGTTCTCATCAATGTATATTGTACACAAAATTCCCATTAACGTTTCCCCAGTTTTGTGAATTTTTCAGAATCAGTTATGGCGACTATACATGTAAAGTATTTTCCCCTGATACGAGGGTGGTCTGATCCGATTAGGCTGGTCCTGTGGGATATGTGTGGGTCGTATCCACATGGCTCTTTTATAGAAACCCCCCAACATGACAGGCTTGATACACAGGCTCACAATCCAATCATAGTTTCTCAATATTTTATTGTAATAAAAGAAATGTGTGCATGCAACAAACAGCAGAAGGCAGTGAAATTTGTTTTATCTCTATCTCTCATTTACATTTACAAGTGGAAAACTTGCATTTGGCATCTTTTTAGCTTTATAGAAAATACTCCATACAGCACACTATTATCAGCAACAAAGAAGAATATATATATATCACTAGAAAAGAAGTGCCTTTAAAGGAGAAGGAAACTCTAAAAACAAATAGGACTAAAAATGCCATGTTTTCTATAGTAAACTTGTTGCACGAGGCTAAAGGTTGCCTGGGGTTTGTACACAAGCACAAAACATAATGTACAACATTTCTACCTACTTCTTTAGTTTAACTTTCCTTGTCCTTTAATTAGAGTGTGGCACATTATGGGCGTCTACTGGGCAGATTAGTACACTGGCCAAACTGCAAATATGGCGGCTTCTTTGTTTGCCTTGATTAGATTAAAGCCTAAAGATGATTCACAAAACAGTGGACTAATGTTACATTATCTACTAGAATAAAACAAAAAACTGTAGTCAGTATATTGTAGTTTACAACCAAAGTGTGAAAAAAGGAAAACATGCAGGAATGAAAAAAGAAACTTTAAAATGGACTAAACCAGGCAAACTAAACTGTTAGAGTTGGGCTGTAAAAAAACCCTATGGAGAAACAAGACAAAGTCCATTGCCGCCAGTTGGTCTGCCTGGTTCTAATTCTAAACCAATGGTAACAATGTTGACCATTTAGTAAAAAAAACACTTGTCAGAATCCGTTTGCAGGGGTATTAACGATTTAGACGTGTGTTAGAGCTCATCACTGCTTATGAAAAGGCGTTCTATAAAAAAAAATCTAAATTTACACCAAACTAAAGTATTAACATGATCAGAGAATACGTGCAGAGCAAACTCTGTGCGGTTCTTTAAGGCTTTCACCAACCATATCAATTAATAATGGCGTAGACATCATGAATAGATTAGAATTCTCAAGTGAATAAAGAATGTGGAAAATTGAGATGGTCTGACTATGTATATAAAACCAATACACCATTTCCAGTTTTGTTTTTTTTGCACTGTTTGTTCCTAGGTTGAGCAAAATGCTCTATATAAGATCACCCTGTATTGCCAAACCCCCCGTGTAAATGGAATCTCTTGGTGGCTACTTCCTAAGATGCCCCATTTCACACTTTTCCTCAGCAATAAATGGTTCCATTTGCCTCATGTCTTCTAAAAAGTCAATGGCTTTGGCAAAATCTACTTCATTAAGAGCAGGTCCATCAATGCTTATCTTCAGAATGTCACACAGGCCTCCGTCTACTCTCCATTGTCGGTGGCTTTGTTTCCAGAGGTCCTCTGCCCGGTTAATTTTTTCATAGAGAGTAGATCCCAGCGGAAGGACCAAAGCAATTGCAGCTAGAACTGTGAAATCAGGAAAAAGCTCATGCATCTCAGAGCTGGTGTGAATCAACTTGACACAAATATCCCAAAAGGTCAAGTGACTGAGGCTGAAGACGATACGTTTAAAGTCATTGGAAGCTCTTTCAGCAACCAACATGTGAGAGAAACTTTGCAAAAGGTGCCGCAGCTCCTCTTCTCCGTATGTTCCTATGTCATCCAGTGAGGAAGGGTAACATTTTGGGTTGAAAACAACAGAAAATGAACTTACCACCTTGAGCACATTACCAGGAAACCTGTCCTGCAGGCTCCTGCATACATTTTCAAGACAGGCGTCTTTAAGTAGCTCAAAGCTTTTCAGCTTTGATTTGGAGAAGTCTGCTAACTCCACTCCTTTGTAATAGAACCTGCTCTCATTTTCCTCACCGGGATGCTCATTAAGTTAATTAAGAAATTCCTGAAAGTTCTGACCACTTGTGGACGTTTGGGCCAATAATGTTGCCTGAGATGCTGAAACTATGGGGTTCACCATTGACATGTCCAGCTCCTCAATCTGGAAGAACTGGTTTAATTTTTGGAAGATTGGCAATATGTCCAACAACACCTTAGTGAAAGCCACAAACCAGAACTTTTTCAGTTCTGCACATAGTCCATTAGCTATAGGAGACTTTGTAGATTCACTTTCAAGCAAAAGAACTAATGTAGGCCATGATGAGTCAATCGTTTCAACTGCAGGTAGTATAGATGACCAGTGAACTGTATCTGCAGTGTTTAAGTCTATACTGCAAAACTGGAGGACGTTTTGCAGTTCCTGGAAGGCGTGGTTCTCCCCATTCTGGTTCCCATATAGTCTATACACTGCATCCATAATACTTTCATATTTATTTGCATACTCAATGCTTATAAGATTTTCAGCTGGAAGCAATGCCTTTCTGTGAAAGACAGAGTGAAGTTCTGTCAGCAGTGGGCAAACAGATCGTAATTTCTCTCCAACACCATTGACCCTGTCAGTCATGAAAGAGGAACCATCAGAACTAAGCCAAGCAACCTTTTTTAATGGCACATGGAAGTCGTTCAATACTTCCAGCACTTTTTCTTTTATGCAGTTGGCTTCTCCTGAAGGCAACTCAAACCTTCCCAGGAATGTGATGTGGATCTGTCCATCACATGGAGACACTGAAGTTGTAAATACCACTAGATTTCTGTGTTCTGCTATATCCACTGTCTCATCAATCACCAGTCCGATGTAAGGGGATTCTTTCAATCTTTGCCGATCTTCATGATGGAGAACTTTAACAATGGCTGCCTGAATTAATTAAACACAAGATTCCATCAATCCTTTACCGCCTCATGTGAAAATCTTAAAGTATATGAGCAAACACACAGTGAATGTGTTTCTAAGTGAGTTATTGCCTGAAAGCATTATGGGCCCACAGGTGATGAGGAAAGAGAATTTGAAGAGTTAAATATCTTGAAAATAGGCACTTTGGTATCCAGAAAGAAACTGTATTGACGCTAAAATCTTCTGCCTGATGCAGAAGAATCAGCGAAAGTGGTCTAAAGAGACTAGACTACACAGTTGCAAGATGCTATGTCAGGTATTTTTAAAAATGTGTTTTTAGGGGGAGCAGAAGAACAACCTGTCCCATCCACCCACCAAAGTAGAGAGTCACTACCACTTGATACATATTTGCCCTCACTTCAAAATACAAACCTGTAGAATGTCAATGTTTGGCCATTGGGAGAGGACATTGGCATGTCATTGGGCTCCTGAAGGTCACTATGACCAATGAGTATAGTTATTGGTTAGTATATGCCAAGGTGAGACCTTGGAAATACTTTTCTCCAAACGGGGGGGGGGGGGGGGGGGGGGAAGTTTTGCCTCTGATTTCTGATGAGAATTCTGCTTGACCTAGTTTATTCCATGGTAGTGCCTCCGAGCTCCAACTCTGTACTTTTCTGTGAGAATGCATGAAAATCTCTGTCTGAATGCCTTTTGGCATCTGTACAATCTCATTTTAGTTCAAATAAATATTTTTGCTCCATAACGTTTCAATACTGCGCTACCTTAGGCAGGATAATGACTAATTATATGCTGTAGCTTTTCCAAGGTAATTTTTATGAAGGGCAAATTACCAAGATCCGGTGACCTTTTTTTTTTGCCCATCAAATCTCTTTGACTTGTTTCTCTTCCAGATTCTCTTGTGTAAATGTCACCCTAACTTTAGTACATGTATTTAAGGGCATGCAAATATGAGCACTGTCTGCCAAAATGCCCCATGTGCAAGAAGAACCCTCTAATGGGAAAGACATGTGCATGTTAATTGGCACACACTATACATGGCTTAGTTGTGGCTTGTAGGCTACATGTTAACAGGCAATGCACAGAGCATTTAACCTGCCTAGGATGTTCAATTTCATTTCTAGTCCAATCAACCACCCAATGCCTCCATACACGAAAACTGTCCCAGATGGCTTTATCCATAATGAAAGGGCTACGTGATAAGAGTGCAGTTACTGTTCTGTATGACAATATAAACAGTAAAGTCCTTGTTGTTTTCAGACAACAAGGAAAACTTAAGCTTAGGGTTACCTGACTGATCCAGCCTACTGAATGCAGATTTGGCCAATCTTGAAGGAGTCAACATCTTACTGTTGTTTGCATTGGACTAAACCAACATCAGTTTGGCTGGCTTGGAAAATATGCTGCTGGGAGAAGCAGAATTGGAAGATTCAATAGAACTGAAGGACAGACTGTTGAACCCCTCAAAGTGCCATACAGGTTCTGAGAGTTGGGCAGTACTATCACAATTGGCCTAAAAGTTGTTTACTTTATAATCCCATAAAATATATAAAACAAATCAGAAGAGGAAACTATGGATGGAGATTATTCCTTCACTTTGCGATGTTCCTCTAAAACTTAACCCAATCGCCTGAGTATATGTTGGAAATAACACTGCATGGTCTTATTTCTTTCTGGATACCAAGAGCTAGGGAAGTAAAGGCTATAGATCCTCAACCATGGTTCTCAACGTCACACCCTACTTAGCATTTTTTACACAGCTAAAGGCATGCATCACTTTGAGTAAACTTGCACATGTGGTGTTTTATCATCTGGCAAAATGTAACTGTTACAGAACAAATATAATTTCTAAAATATGGGAATCTGTGTTCCTAAGTCACTGAAAGTAGAGGGGAGCATTAGAGACCATAGCTAATACAGAACCTTGTTTTTATAAGTAGCCAAAAAAACAGCAACACCAAAATGCCCCATATTGGCCCATAGACTTGCTTTGAATGCAACCGACAACCACTCAATGCAAGTCTACAAGAGGCAATCCAAGTGCTTTGGTGCATTGTTTTTGGGCTACCTGTTTGCCATCACCCAACCAAATTGCACAATGATGGATGGCATTGTTGTTCTGTATCTTCTTTGGTCTTTCACCTTGGTACAGTAACCTGTTGTGAGTTGTGCAGTTGGGCAGTGACTTTTGTGCAGAGGGTACACACCTGCATTTCTCTCACACTGCTTGGGTGGTAATACTCATTTTGCTCAGAAGACAGCAATGCCTCACAAAGATTGAACTTCTGCAGCTCCAACAACTGGATATACCCTCCTTAGCCATAGAGAAGATGCTGGTCAAGATGGCTACCTTGGATGGGTCCATTTCAGCTTTAATGACTGACTTCATCTCTTGATGAAACTGTAATTCCATTGCTAGTTGCTCACTGTTGACTGCAAGCGCCTGCCTATGGGCACCAGAAGTCACGTAACGCAGAAGAGCATGACGCTGAAAGTTATCTGTGCCAACGGTGAAGGCATTCTCAGCTTTGCCATGTTTGTTCTTTACCAAGGCCTGTCGGCACTCCATGCAGAACATAAGCTTGCGCTCATAGTCAAATTCAAGCCATGTGAACTCTTCTTTCCAGTGCTCATTGAAGTACCTCTTACATTTTTTATTTGAGTTAGATGTCTCCCCTGCTGGCTTCTTCCCAGGGGTGACCATGGTCCCACCACTGCTCGTGCTGAAATCAAACATTATGGGAGGGCTGAGACTTTCCATGCTGCATTACACTGACTTAGGAAGTCTATTAGAGCTTCATGGTCGTACTGGTGAATGAAAGAGACAGGGGAAAGATATCAGGGATCATGGCAGACTTTACAAACTTGTTTGTGAAGGACATTTTTGGCATAAAAGTAAATAGTTAAGCTTGATTCCTGGCAGTTGGTTCAATTGCCACAACTGACAGCAAGTAAATTAGAGGCTATTGCCATTATTAAAGCGCATAAACGTCATTTAGAGGAGAAAGAACCTGCATCGGGATCTGTGTTCATAAATGGAACTTAAGAAATGTGCTGCTGGGGCAGTAAAAGTTGAATTCCTGCACAAATGCATGAAAACACAGTATGTAGTGCCTAAAGGTGGCCATAGACGCACAGATAATATCATACGAAACGAATTTTCGTACGATTTTCGGTGCGTGTATGGTGTGAAATGATCCGACCGACATCATCAGAAGATTAAGATATCGGTCGGCTGGTTGATCGGACTGGACGGAAAATTTTGATCGGATGCCTTTGAAAGCTCCCTGAACATCGGCCATTGTTAGTGCTGAATCGTCAGATACAAGTAGAATTCTATTGTTTCTACCTGTATATCTGACCATTCAGATCTACACCAACGATCTTTCTTGGAAACATCTTTTCCGAGAAAGATCGTAATTGTTACGTCTATGGCCAGCTTAAGTGGGACCGTTTTATTGTTCTTGTAATTTAATTAGGACCCCCAAGGTTAACGTCATCATCAACCCAAACAATTGCCCAAGTGCTTAAAGGAAAAGAAAAGGTGGTCAATGTTTGACAATGATGATAAACACTTACCTGATGCCCCTGGATGGCGCCCCTGTAAGCAGAAAACTACCCCGGCCCAAGAAGTGATTTTCTTCCCACTTTTTGCTTCTTTGCACTGGGTGAGCATGTACAGAATCAAACTGTAAGCTCTTTCACTCTGTGTGCAAGAATCAGCACCAGGGCACATCGTGCATGCTCAGAAGTACCCCAGGCTGGGCAGTTTTCTGCTAACAGGAGCTGGCTTGGGGTATCATGTAAGTGATTTCAATCATTGGGGTTTGCCTAACATATGGCACCCCCCCAGTATTATAACATTTTCTTTTTCATTAATTGCACAGGTAACATATTTGCTTAAATGCTGTTTTACACATAGGCCCAGGTTAACTAAAATATATTTTGGATTAAGAGTGGTCATTTTGTTCTCGGATTTCCTGATTTTTATGGCATAAGCGTTTCTCCTAAATATAACGATTTCAATAACGTTGAGCAGAATTTAGCTTTTTACACTTTAATAGCACCAAATTTATAAGATACGTACGGGTGTGTGTGTGTGTGTATATATTAAAACCCCTTACAGTGAAATGCATCGTTCCTTTCCTTGGCTGTGTGTATCTTTGTGTGTATAAAATACACTGGATATAAATGCATCAGAATATATCAGAATAGTAAGCTATTGATTAAGCTACAGACTTGTTGCTGAGCTACAACACCCAGTATTTCTTTCTCTCTCTCGTTGGGAGTTGTAGTTGTGCTGAGGTTGGCACACATATTATTCATGGCCATACACATACTTGTGCGCAGAGTTTGTATTAGAGAAGAGACACAATGAAGCACAGAGGGGATGAAGGAATGGGAAGAAGGAGTGGGAAGAAGGAGTGGGAAGTCAGACGGTGACTTTAGGAGCAGCTAAAATGAAAGAGATCAGGCAGGATGGGGTTAAAAGAGGAGGGTGCAGGTATCCCAATAAAGCAAGAAAGAGGGTGCAGCTTGTTCATACATACCCTGAATGAGCTGAGCGGAGTTTTTACATGAACTTTTCAGGCTGCACCAGAATCTCCTTTCTCCTGCCCCCCCTTATGTATGTTTTGTGCTGCTGAGACACACAAAGAGCTGCTCCCCCCATAGACTCCCCGGCACTTTCCTGCTGCTAATTCCCCACCTAATGAAAGACACACGTTTTCTAATAAATGTTAGTGGCGCAAGGCAATTCCCATCAGCTGCTTTGGACAAACAAAGCTTTTGCAGCGGCTGCAGAGAGACACGGAGACCTGGAAGCAGCCATGATGTGTGTGTGTGTCTGGGAATGTGTGTGACAATGCAGTAACGCTGGTGCTAGTGCTGCCCCCTAGTGCCCGGAGCTATATGTGTATATATGTGTATATATGTATATATATGTGTATATGTGTATATGTGCGCTCAACAACAACACAACACTGCCTTGTGACCCTGCTGCAGCAATCACAATGTATAAGCGTCTGACACATTGTATCTTTCCATTTGTAACTGTCTCTCCTTTATTCTTTAATGAGGTCTCCAAAGCTCACATCATCATCTCATGTTTGTACTTATTATACACAAACCCATTATTCACAAAGCTCCATAAAACAACATTTTGTATCGACTCCTCCGATTGTAATAAAACAGAACCTTGTACTTGAACAAAGCTGCTGAAATCCCAAACAATCCTGTTGGGTTTTTATGAAATGTTCACATTTCTTTTAGTAGCCTTAAAACATTGTTCTTGAAATTGCAGCAACACCCTTTATCCAGAAAACCCCAGATAACGGATCCCTATGATATCATTAATTAGCTTCATAATGACACATATTACAAATGTTACCTGGTGAGTAAGATTATTCATACAAATATATATTGCTGCAGAAGGCTGCTGTATGCTGTACAAGGGAACGTGGAAAATACATATTGTAAGGGACATTTACAGTGAATTGGGGAAATATAAAAAGCCTTTTTTATTTCTGTTAATTCTGTTATCCCTACTCTTTTATTCAGCACTATCATTAATATTGGCCCTTTGTAATTATTTCTATATCTGGAGCAAATATAGTCCTGCTGGTGCATGTCTTGCCCTTTAAATATAAATAATGGAATAACAGTGGGGAAATCAAGTCTGTACATGGAGAGTTCATGTAAGCCAAGGGTCCCCAACCTTATTTGCTGGTGAGCCACATTTAAATGTAAAAAAGAGTTGGAGAGCAACACAAGCATGAAAAAGTCCATGTGATGTCAAATAAGAGCTGTGATTGGCTAATGGTAGCCTCTATATGGACTGGCAGCTACAGGAGAGAATGTTTGGCAGGACATCTGGTTTTTATATAACTAAAACTTGTCTCTAAGCCTGGAATTCAAAAATAATCACCTGCTTTGAGACCACTGGGAGCAACATCCAAGGGGTGGGAGAGCAACATGTTACTCACGAGCTACTGGTTGGAGGTCACTGATATAAGCAATGGTTTGACCCCCCACAAGCCTCATAGCCACGCCCCAATCCACCCAAACTGTTCTGACCCACCCAAACCCTACCCACAATCTACCCAAACTTCACCCCTTTCACAGGTAGCCTTGCCCATCTCATTGCATTCCTGGGCCCCCTAGCTGACATTAGGACCCCTAACACCTGGACTGCCAGCCTCCCTAAACAAACACACATTGATCTGAGATACATTTCACTGAGACAACCCAAATAGACCTGTAACTCCTAAACTGAGAGGCTGCTGTCCTGGGCAGGGAGGGGTCAGAACCCTGGCTGGGGGGGTGGGGGTGGGATTCAGGCTAAAGACCTGTTTAACGGATACTTATTTAATTCTGTAGCTATTCCACATACAAAGGGTTGAATGCATATGTTCTGCCCTGGCCCAATCTTGGACCTCAATAGGAGACCTTGAAACCATAAGTAAAACACTTATGAACAAATAGACAATAGATTAAAAGCTAAGAATGGAAAGTAACCTAAGGGTTCAGGGTGGCATCCATGACAAAATATTTCCAACATTATATGTTTCATTTGATTTATTCAGTATGTTCCTCTATTATTTACATTTACATCATGTACAGTGGAGAGCTCAATAGAACTATCGACATCCCCATAAAAAGTGTCTATGAACATTCCTTTGGAAAATAATGGGCCAGCTTGAAGGTAACAAATGAACTTGTGACAGCATCTACATCATTTGCTCTGGATAATTCCTGAATGTGAAGCCAACGACCATGGGCAATACACTCTTAAACCAACAGACAGAGTCGGCAGCTTATTGGCCCGTGTATGGGGCCCTCCCTAGGGCCCACGATCGGATCAGCCCAATATTGCCTCAAGGTGGGCATATCAGGGAGAGATCCCCTCATTTGGAAACATTTTCAAACAGGTGGACCTCCCCGAGTATGGCCACCTTTAGACTTGTGGCTAATCATTTTTCCTATGTTTTCCATACACATCGACTTTCATAAGAGAAACTACATTTATAGCTTTTGGGTCCGTGTGGAAACCCATCTGTTCAGCTACGCAATGATTGGGGTATGTCTCTATATATAACGAAGGGGGGTTGCCCCCGAAACGTTACATCTGATGAATAAAGTTGCAGGGGATTCGCCCCGCTTGAATTGTCCTTGTGAGTCCTGGTGTCTGCATTGTCTCTATATAAATATACACACTGTATATAGAAAAATCCTTTTATTGTTTCAAGTTTAAATGTAGTGTTTACGGTCATTCTAAAGCTGAATATGTGAAACTCATTAATACCCTCTTTTAATACTAAAATGTCACTGTAAGATTTAGTAAAAGAAAAATAGAAATGATTATGCATTAATGATGTTATTTGGGCATGTGAGATCCAGTCCCCATAGGACCTGGTGAGGGTGAAAGAGTTTTGCTCCAAGCAACTGTTTAATGCAGAGTTTGACCCCAATATGGCGAGATGCATTTTGTCTCCAACGGCCTGGGGAGGAATAATGACATTTACAAGAACCTTTTGCCGCACGGTAATGAAATACAAATTAGGAAGAGGGTCAGGAAACGCCTAAATAATAAGAATAAATGTAGCTCAGTGACGAGGGGACACTCAAAACATGAGAAATAAAGTGCAAGCTCTTCATCCCTTCCTAGATCAGTGATAAAGCTGGGGTGACAGAGACGTTGGGTAGAATTTTGGTTGTCACAATGGATTATGTTCACATTGCTGAGATCCCACATGAGCTGTGACATTGGTTGGAGGAGAAACACAACTGTCAAGCGCTGCAGATATTTGGTACATTAATAAGGCAAAACAGTAACAAGAATATTCAGAGTATAAGAACAAAGAGGAAATTCATGTAAGAGCCAGGAATAAGCTGTATCCTTATAAATGATCCTTGGTGATGTCATTCATCATAAACCATAATCTCACTATATTGTAACAAGTAAAATCCCCCCAATTATAAAATAGGAAGACAATTAGAAGTAATTTCACACTAAGGTTAAATATTCCCCAAACATTTCCCTGTATACAGTAAACTGCAAAAATAAACACACAGAAGATTCAGAAATGAGCATTTCATCTAAAAACTCACATTTTTAAATAGCACAAATCTTTCCTTATTTATGAAATGTCCAAATACAAATAAAGTGTGAATAGGAAAACGACAAGGAAAAACGCAAAATTTTCATACAATTACAAGTGGGCGGGGGGGGGTAACTTGAAAAATGATAAAAACTGGAAGTAGAAAAATATTTTGGAAGGGGCAGCTACCATTGACTTCTCCAGGCGGCTTTTAGAAGGCAAACTTCTTTGTGCATTGGTGAGTGGTTGAATGATGCAGGACGCACTCCTTGGTGTGAGCACTATTTTACACCACAACGTATTGGCCTTGCCAGTAGCAACCACTATAACACACACGGATGCCTTCTCACCGCCGACTCCTGGACACGCTAAGAAAGGGGCAAGCATGTGTTGCTTAGCAACCCACTATAAAGGATGTGCAGTGTCTTGCAGTCCCAGGGAAACCCGCATGTTGGCCATACACGGGCAGAATAAAGATGCCAATATCAGTCCTTTAGAGCAATTCAGCAGCTTATCTGCCTGTGTATGGAGGCTTCTGATGGTTCTCCCCAATCTATATCAGGCCAAGATATTGATCTAGCAATCACGGACCACATCGCTTGTTGATGCAGTCCTACCATCTGTTGGTGCCCATTCTCTTTGTTGTAATCTGATCAGATTAACCTGATATTGCCCTGCCATTGTTGGGCATATTGGGGAAAGATCCGCTCATTTGGGGACCTCACCAAATGAGAGGATCTTATCGTGTATAGGCACTTTAATGGTTTTGTCTTTAACATCCTTATGAGATTGATGAGGGCAATGTAATGAGATTCAATGACGTGGCACGCTTCCCAATGACATGGCCCCCCACCCAGTTACATAGCCCCCACCCAATGAAATAGCCCCCCACCCAATGAAATAGCCCCCCACCCAATGACATGGCACAGCAGTGAGAAATCTCCACTCACACCCTAGCTTGTATTTCTCTCACTGACATTTTTAGTGCTGGGGGCACATGTCAAATGGCTGATATGGGAATCAAGGCTCCCCGCAGTGAATGCTACATGTTCTCTGTGTATTCCATTCCCAGTTATAATAACAATGCAAATTAAACAACTGCAAACCACAGCATGTGTGAGATTTCTTCTTATGTGGTGTATATTCATGGAGTCCCTACATGCCAACAGCAATGCAAAGATTCTTAAAGCACAGCCAGAGATGGACCAAATCGGAATTATTTACCGTCCGCAGTTTAATTTCCCTTCTTATTATGGGGATTTGTATATGTGGATTCACAGCAGAACCAATTAAAATAAAGGGGCATAGTATCCAGTGCACAGTGAATAACTGTGTATACGGATGTGTGTTAGGATCTAGTTATATTTGGACACAAGACTGTAAGCTGTAATGGGCAGGGCCCTCTTTGCCTCTTACATTGGTACTACTAATACCAATAATAATGATATATGTGACTGGCATTCTGATAATGTGTCACCCTCACATTACAATTCACCCCTCTGCCATCATTTAGGCAAAGAAAGGCAGTTAATAAAGAGAGTTAGGGAAATGTGACAGCTTTCTTTTCAATGTAATTAGTATCAGGACCCAAGGAAACCTTCTGCTAATAGTTTAGGGTGTAGATGGGGAGTGGAGCTACTGGAGTATGTAATGAGGTGAGTGTGAGCTTTATGCTCCATGCTGCACCTGCTCTTACACCAATAGGGTTATTCTTCCCTTGCTGGTGGGCCAACATTGATTACAGGGTCTAGACGTAGAATGGGTTAAAGGCAAATAAAAGATGATGTGTGGAAATCTCCCAGACTCAGGTGAGCATCATTCTCATGATCACGCCAGTCACAGATCAATGGAGCATAAAACTCATTTGTTTGAAGACACTAGCAATGAAGATTGTATTAAATTGTCAGCTCAGTAGGACCTCTGGGAATCACGTGAAAGAGAGAAATAAATAGCATTAAGGTCAAAGTGGCACATGATATACTAACTGGGCTTCCACTGGCCACAGCCAAAATACAACTGGGTCCTTGGGTTCCCTTGGCTCTGATTCCCCATGACTGTTACTACTGGCTGACATTAGACAACAGCATGCCATTATGAGACCTGTGTTGCTGATATTATGTGCTTACAACATAATCTGGATGAGTGGGTGAAACAATAGCATATTGCGGGTTCCTTTGTTTTATTTCTGAGACTAAACAAGTGTGCAAACCTTCTATTCACCCACATCAGCCATTACTTTTATAGAGGCATATCTAGATCAAATACTGAGTTTCCTTTAAGCTCCATCAGGGCATGTCTTCTATTTGTGCCCCACACAGGGCAATGTAGCCTTTACTGGCAGCTAATAAAGGTAAACTGCCTCCACACTTCTGCTCCCAAAAATCTGAAAATCACCTTTGTCTGCAAACCATTATACTGTGAGATTCACTGAGGGAAATACAGGCAGACATTGTGTTGTTTATTTTGTTTTAAAGGCCAAGGTTCATTCTCTGTGTGTTCTCTAGGATAAACAGGGTAACAAGGCTCATTTTGCTAGGTGCCACTTAAACAAAATACACACACACACACACACACACACACACACAATGTCCTCTATTTATACTGCACCAACAAACAGCAGAGATCATGAACCTTCTTTCTTTCAATGATGTTCTTCTTACACATCAATGTATCACATACCTGATTATTTTTGTATAATAATTGAAGGTACAGGCATGGGACTTTTTATCCAAGTACAGGCTGTTGTTTTACTATTACAAATTTAAAAAAATTGAGTCTATGGGAGTAAGCCATTCTGTAATTTGGAACTTTCTGGATAACAGGTTTCCGGATAATGGACCCCCTACTGTATAAAGGCCACTGCAGTCTTCAGACATACACCATTAAATGAGCATACAGAAGCTTTTTCATGGAATGTAACAGAGTAGTCTTTTAATGGGGAATGATAGGATGAATATTAATTTCAAGTAAAGATTTAAAATGTAAGCAAGTGCCTTGTCCTTTAATTACAGAGGGGAGCCATCCTTCTAGGAAAACTGGGAGGCACTTGTCTATTTTTGTGTTACAAGGCTATAAACAGAGAATGTGGAGGCCTCAGGCTAAACAGCTGTGGAAAAATGAGAATAAAAATGCTAAAAATAAAATGGGACAAGGTGTTGTCGAGAGGTGCCTATTTTGTATCCCCTTGGCTGATGTCTTGCCATTAGTGTTGTTAGTGGGGGGCCCACTGTGTTTGTTCTCCCACAACAAGGGTTAAGGCTATGACCAGAGGCAACTGCGAGTGTTATTCTCATGTAAGACGTATGTTTAAGAGACGGCAATTCATATACCCAAGGAAAGTTTCTGCTTGGCTAAAGGCTTTAAGCTGGACAGAAAGGCTGCAAATCTGCCATCATTTCTCTTACTTGGATGTTTCATGACAAGTTGATGCCATTTTTTGTTGACATAATAAACCAGCAAAATCCTGTGTCGGCACAATGGGTACAGTTAATATAGGGCAGATTTATGGGTTTTGCATCAGTAACAATATATTTCCTTTTGGCAAAGTCATGGTTAATATTATTTTTTATTTACTTCACAGTCCTTCTATACATCAATTTTGATATTAAAAAGCATTAACTCTTTTCTTCATTCAGTTTTTTTAATCCCATTATATGGAAAGAGAAGTGCGGTTCCTTTATACGTGTCCGGACATTGTTATATAAGGGAACTGGACACACACCACTGTTCTGACTTACATAAATCTAAAAGCTTGAATATAAATTTATTTGGCTTTGCTTTATTTCCGTATAGATTCTGTCAGTGGCATAACTAGATGTTACTGGGCCCCACAGCAAATTAACTTTAGGGCCCCCAACATATCCAGAGGATATCCATTTTACTAGTATATGTCGAAATTGTTAATTAATTAGGGCATCATGGGGCCCCCTATACCTCTTGGGCCCCCCTGCAGCCGCAGGGTCTGCTTCCTCTGTAGTTACGCCCCTGGATTCTGTCAAGGTACCACTGGCTTAGCCTGCTGTGACGTACGGTAGAGACCTAACTGGGTAGAGGTCTAATGGGGTAGAGGTCTAATGGGGTAGAGGTTTAATGGGGTAGAGGTTTAATGGGGTAGAGGTTTAATGGGGTAGAAACCTAACTGGGTAGAGGTCTAACGGGGTAGAGGTTGAATGGGGTAGAGGTCTAATGGGGTAGAGGTTTAATGGGGTAGAGGTCTAATGGGGTAGAGGTCTAATTGGGAAGACTAACCTGTGCCCAACTTGCTGACCCACAGTCCACATCAGGATCCAGCTGGGCCCCCTCCCAATTCAACCCATAAAAGCTTTATACACAACCTGACCCAATACCCCCAGTGCCATCATAAAACCAGAAGTGACATCAATATAAGCATATCTAAAAAGAGCAAGATGGTGGGAAGGGAGGTGGATAAGCCTCCATTGTAAGAACCCAACCCGGTTACAGTACTAGATCTGCATTTTCGACACGCCCAATGGCAGCATTCTTGGCATTAAATACATGAGGCCATAATGCCAAATATTGCCCTTCATTCCCAGCTATAAAGGGGCTTGCTCAAGTGCACGTAAGGGCAACTGTGCAGTCCATGTCTTATTGCAGATCCTTATCTGCTCATACAGGTCTCCTAAAATTTTATCAACTAATTCCAAGAAGCCATGAAGGGGTATGTCCCAGTGGGAACAGCTCTGTAAACTCACTATTCATATCGGCATTTTGACCAATTCCAACCATACTATTCATTCAGTTGGCCATATGGACCAGGTCAAGGGTTAATTTCAAAAGATGATGTTGTGATCATGGTGGACCACAGATGATTTAATCTGCTGATGCACCATGTTGATGGGTGCAGGTTGCTTCACCAGATAAGGACAGAAATAGAATCTGCAGTTCTGATGCTATGGGCTGTAGGCCCAAAAGTTGGAACAAATGAAGATGGTCATGCATGCCTGAAGGTTTAAAGGCAGCACAAGCTACTTTGAATTATATTGTGAAATAGATGTTTCTTTAGTGTACATATGGACGTCCAAATTTAACAATTGAAACGGAAAAAAAATGTAGCACACGTTGCATGTATGTACTTGACCTCCACTGAAATCTGTGGGTTGGTGGGAGCTGCATCATGGAGTAGTTCTGCTGAGCATGCTGGGATGGATCTAGCACAATCAGACATGCCTTTTAATTATGAATACTACCATCATCCTAGAGGGGAGCATGCCTACGGGACAGTGTACATTACAAAGGGGAGCCATTTATTTAGTTATAATACCACAAATACATTTTCTAAACTCATTATAAACACTTTATAAAATAAAATGTAACATTCATACACAAAGGGTCTCCAAATATGAAGGCTCAATAGTGGTGGAACAAAGCCTGTGAAGACAGCATCAGTACTCTTGCTATATGGTAACTACTAATGGAAACTAAGCAGCGGAGGACATATATTTCCAATCTCATTGTAACATAATCTCTAGCATCCACCTTGGGCAGTGAGATTGGTCACGAGGATTGGTCTCCACGTCTGCCCTTGAATAATAAATTATCCACTCTATCCACCATTACTGGGAAACACAGTGATACAAGTGCAGGAGCTTCTGGCCCAAAGCAAGTCAACTCCCCTTAATGAACCTGCTGGATAGATGAAATAAATTATCTATCTTTGTATACATAAGGCAACATAACATTACTTATTTAAGGAGGATATTCTTTCAGGATACTAATAATGAATTACCGTATTTCCAATTTGCCCTTGAATATTGGCACCATGGAACAAATGCCTTTTTTGCTCCAATATGAAGATATAATTAGGGGGCAGGTGTAACTGACAGATTTTTCATGTACAAAAAGGGTACACAACTCCCCTTCCTATAAATGAAGTATGGCACCCTTTATATATGCACCACAGGTGACATAGACCCACCCTTTATATGTGTAAGAGAAGGTACTAATGTAACTAATGTACGTAATACACTGATATGAATGCTGCTTACACATACTATACATTTTGGCACCCCTGTAAAGCATGAACATAAAGCCCCATTATTGTGGTCCCCAATGGTACTTGCCATTCACCTCCTCTTAATTGAGGGGCGTTTTGAGGACATAGCACTACCCAGGGAGACATACCATTGCACGCAATCTCTTCACGCCAGCCAGATTAAGCAAAAGCACAACTCATTTAAATTCTGTCCTTCCACGAAAACCTCCGTACCCCACTCTGCATCCAAGAGATGCACCAAGGTCATGTATTCCCCAATCTCTAGTCCATGCTCAATGCTCCAGTATTGTCTCTAAATACCTCTTAATATGAAAAGAGCCACCAAAACCAGACATGTATGTATAATCCTAAACCGGGTTTTTGTGAATCGAGATTAGCCACATCCACAATGTCATGCGTTTCTCGCCTTCCTTTGCTCCAACCTTCAAAATTTCCAGACCAGCAGCGAGCCTACGAGCCTATACGTCACCCATGTAACTAGCTGGGCTCAGTCCGCACATCCAAACCCAAAGGCTGGTAAAACAGCGAAATCAACAAAGTTGGGTTCACTTACCCAAAAGCATTCTTGATTATGGCTCGTTGTCTCGTCTCCCGAAATCGCTATCTGATTTAGCAGAGCGACTGCATTTGTTCCCGGATCCTTGGAGCTGCCTCTGATGGAGAGGCGACTGGCCTCCAATTCGTTCACCTCCCCAAATGATACACTTATACCTCAATTAAAAGCTTAATGCTCTACTGATCTCTGCCTAGAGGAGGTAAACAAGCTGCACTCTCTCCGCAGCCACTGGCCCTTCCTTTAACCCAATCACCAAGCGCAGATGGAGAAATTACCCAGTGTAGCCTCTCCCAGCTGAGAGCTCTGCAAACCAAAAGATACTGTATTAACATACAAATCGGATGGGAGGTCTGATGGGGGGGGGGTGTTGAGGAAGAGAGAGAGACAAGTCACAACGCACTCTTCATCTTCTCTCATACTGAGGGCATGCAACTTCTCCTTCAGATCATTCCCAGCCCAGGCATCATTTAGTATTGGGATACCACTGGATACATGCTATGCCCCTAGGAACAACCAAAACCGCTTTCCTAAAGGTAATGCAACTTTTATTCATCCTGTACCTTTAAATATTCTTTTACACTTTCATTAGAAAAAAAATGGAACGCAAGCTTTTTAAACCAAGTTCCTAGCTGTTTGTGCCTTCATTTTCTATACTTTCATTTTAGGTACCGTGATGTTGTACTTGTCTATATTTCTGTCTGAACTTTAGTTGCGTAGAATAAGTTCTATAGGTCCTTGTATCACATTAGTGTATTTATTTGTATTGGACCTCACTTTTGCTCACGCTGGTGCCCGGCATGCTCTGGGCCTTCCTGGTACCAAATGCCACTGAGATTGCTATTTGCACTGGGTTCATTCCATGTATATAATCACTTACCCGTCAGGCTATGTATTTGCTACATTGCCAAGCAATTTGCCTGCATCTTGAGCTTTAACCCTGTATTTGACACTTATTATAGAAAAGTAAAATGATTTACACTGAGTGTTTGCATTGTCCTTTGTAAGGAATAAGTCTCAGCAGGGCTACACAATTCTTGAAAAAAGAGCAAACCCCCCACCCACCCACTGATCCACTGTAGAACCTCCCAATTATAAATGAAAATGAATATTTTAACTTGATACAATTCCATGCATGAATATAATAATTTACCTGTGAGCTGCTGGGTCCTTTGTTCCAGAATTAACCCTCAAGTTTCCCTGCTGCCATACAGAGGGGGGACAGAGTCCTGTCTGGAATTAGCAGGAGACTGACCAAAAGAGCAATAGGGGATATACTTTGTCTGCTCTGGGAAATCTATACAGAATAAAGGTACGTGGCTGTAGCATTATAGCTTTACCGTATAAAGAACAGAGGTTAATATGTTTTTTCATTTTGGATTAAAGGGGTTAAGTGCAGTTTAAATCAAAGCTTTATAGAGAGCAGCCTTCTGTTTGTGAAGTTTGGCTCCTTATATATATATATATAAAATGCAGGAATATCAGTGATGACCATACACTTGCACCTACGTTCCTTATCTCTTCCTTCCAGCTCACAGGGATAAAGGGAACATGGAAGTGAGGACATAGAAAGCCATCGCTGATATCGTTTATTTTTTAATCAATTTGAGTTTTTTGTGTTGCTTGAGACGGGCACTCCCACATGCAGCAGGGTAGGAATACACTTTTGCTTGAGTTGTTTTCTGATACAATATATATATATGTGTGTGTGTGTGTGATTTCTGCAGACAGACTGACCATGATCATTATGACATCTCTACTATTACACACTTCGCACAGCGATCATCGAATCTGTGACATAGTACAGGTATGGGACCTGTTATCCAGAATTCCTGGGGCCTATGGTGTGCCGGATAATGGATCTTTCCATAGTTTGGATCTTCATACCTTAAGTCTACTAGAAAACCATGTAAACATAAAATAAAGCCAATAGACTGGTTTTGCTTCCAATAAGGATTAATTATATCTTAGTTGGGATCAAGTACAAGCTACTGTTTTATTATTACACAGAAAAAGGAAATCAGTTTTCAAAATTTGGATTGTTTGGGCAAAATGTAGTCTATGGGAGATAGACATTCTATAATTCAGAGCTTTCTGGAAAACGGGTTTCTGGACAACGTATCCAATACCTGTACAGAATTCATCTGCCTTATAGTTGCTTTGCTTTGGGAAGAGTTAGACTGTACGGATGTAATGCTTGAAAGAAGTCAGAAATGGGTAAAATGACTAATTTTAATGGTATAAAAACCAGCCAGCTGCTGAGCCCAATAGATTGCCAGGGCACAGATGCTGCCAGTGCAGTCAAGTGGAGGCAACATCATCTCTCATCCTATTAGAGCACAACTCTACACCCACTATAACAGTTTATAATAACACACTGAGTGAACAATACAACACGCACAACACAACATGTATATATATTGCACATGGATTCCTGAGCTGTAGACATAGGGGCAGATTTATACAGAGGCAAATCAACACAAAGTTCCCTGATGTCCTGTGCAAGTACTAAATGTGTGTATGTTCTCGGGTTGTGTAGTCAAACTTTAACAAAGAATGTCCCTCATATTAGAGACAGAACACTGCTCCAAATACAATACAATCTACAGATTTGTCTGCTGACAAATACACAGGAAAGCTATCTAAATGTGTGACTGGTTCTCTGAGAATGATGGGAGCAGTAGTTCAGCACAGCTGGTGTTCTTATGCATATGTATGCCTGCGTCTGTGTCTAATAGCCCTATTATTTAGCCCATTTGCCAGCTTCACCCTCTAACCTTAAATAAGTGGGGGGGGGGCACTTAGGGAGACATTATCTTTCTGGTACCATCCTACTTCCAAAACTGAGAGTAGAAGATGTGCCCCCAGGTGGCAAGCAGTCACTTGGCATCATGGAACCCCTTTAAATTGACTTTACATTGCAGAGATGACCCTCATTTCAATACGCATTGTTTGCACACGCAGCAGTCCCTACAGGATTCAATGGGGTCACCTTGCAAGAAATGTCCTGATCATCCCATTATATGCATCACTTGTTCTCAAAGGATCCCATTCACTGAAGAACAATGGACATTACAGATCATTAAATACCATTAAGGCACAATCATGAACCATAATGGATTTTATACTCTAGTGACTTCAGCCACTGTGGAGCAGCTCCGACAAAGACCTGGAGCTAATGATCGCATCTACTCAAACATCTACTTGGGATAAAATACACCAAAGAGAAAAGTTAACAAATATTTATCTTTTTGGCATCATGTGAAGTGGTGAATGATGTTCCCTTTTGGTTTTATCTCAAGGGGGAAGAATGTACAAAGAGCTTTAATTCCTATTAAATGTCCCCCCTCTGGGCATTCACCTCAGTTATTATACAGAAATGCTTCCCCAGTCATACTGCTTAGAGATGAGTTCTCGGTTTGAAGGCACCAGGTTAGGTCTAATGCAAACAATAGACTCAACATCATTTTTGGCCACTGTGGAAGTGGGAATCATCTCATGCATGTCAATGCAAAATCATTTCAGCAATGCACACAAGTTCCTCTCAGTCATACGGCAGTTGGAAAATAAGAAAGGGCTAAGACAAGAATATCTCAGGATACCTGAGTCAGTATAAATACCTGTGATACCTGTATAAGACATGAAGTACCTAGCGAGGCATTATGAAAGCTCTTACCCATTCTACTATACACAGATCCGCAAAGAAATAATGCTCTTTGGGAACTTGAACATAACAAGGTAAGATCATATGTTTTACTGAACATTTCTATCAAAAATATACATCTATGTATGCTTTCCCTTTATTACCTCCTTATCTTTGATTCAGTGACAAGCTTTGTTCATTGTGATCCCCCATTAAATCTGGGTTAAATGTTTAGGGATGATGAAAGTAGTTTTCCCTGTAATAGACTGTGCTGTAAAAACGGAGGCCTGTATTTAGAGGCCCATATATCATGCTGCCACCAAGATATTTACTACCATAACTTTTTAATCATGCTGCCTCAAAATCAGATGGCAGTGACTCTATAGTTGGGGAGATAGAATCTGGATGCAGATGGATGACCGCCTCTATCAGGGAAAGGCATCGCTTTGCGAGGAACGATGATGATGGAGCCGTCCTGTGTTATTGTCCACGGGGGAGCTATCTGTGCTCATTTACCCAAGAGAGAGCTATTGACTGCTCCCTGGGCTTTCTCAGATTTCATTTTCAATTAGCCACAAGGCAATCTCGCTCTGAAACAATGCTAATATTGTTTAAGTCTCTCCGCTGGAAATCAATGCACCTGTCAGCCATGCTGTGGACTTGCTTTACAGTAGCTCTGCAAAACTCCCATCCTGCCGGGGTTTTATATTTCAACATTTTGCCCAATCCCTATATATATATATATATGTGTGTGTGTGTGTGTGTGTGTGTGTGTATGTATATGATGTATATGCTATTTATATACTAATGGAACTAACTAGATATGATTAATCTCTAAAGGGCTAGGAAGAAGAGCATGAGCAATTTAAGATCCAGCCCTGCCATAAGCAGTGGCAGAGACAGAGGTGCAACTCTTTGTGCTCCATTGTGCTCCATTGTGCTCCATTGAGCTGGGTGCCCACACCAACACATTCTGTCTTGTTCACTTCCCGTGATACTAACATTGCAGCTGGATGTGAGCAGATAAGACCTGGGTAACGATGGTTTTTAATCAATACACTGGGACACATGGTAATGGTTTCAAAGATAAAACAAACTGAGTATTTACATGCCCGCCTAATAATCATAAACTCTTTAATAACTAAAATTGAGTGGTTTAGCTAATTGCATTAGAACCCTACAGTGTTGTCCATTAGGATTTTATTGATTACAATCATTTATGCTGATCCAATATTGCATCAGGCATGGGTCATATTTAGGGGGTTTGGGGGACTTCTCTCCTCCTGAAACTTCTGAACGGCAAACCATTAAATTGCAGCACCATGAGATCCAAAATATGACACCTTGTATTTTCCAGAGCCCCTGAAATAATTGGCAATGGAATCACTAGTGAGGATAACGAGCCATGTTTATATTGCTTGTGATTTACTGTCTCGCCACATAAAAAGCTTTGCCTTCTAACAGTAAATCAAAGTGACAGGTCTCTGCCAGAAAGACACATCTTTTCCACCCCACTCCTGCCTAATGCACGACCTGGGTATTATTCTAATAAAAGCCTC
Organism: Xenopus borealis; assembly: GCA_024363595.1. NCBI lineage: Eukaryota > Metazoa > Chordata > Amphibia > Anura > Pipidae > Xenopus > Xenopus borealis. Next base: position 618,864 of record CM044448.1, on the reverse strand, counting down.
AGTCTCACTAAAATCACATATTTATTTTTGTACAAAGTTAGTGTGTAGGCAGTGCATGATGGGATATCATTACAAGATTCTCCATTCATCATATTCTGCAGGGCTTATATTTTACCTAGTCATAAGTTTCCCATGACTTGGTCAGGAAGAGAAAATGGCACCCCAATCATCCCTTCTAATCCATTTTATGTTGTACTTTATGCTGAGACTGACGGTTATCACCTGTAGGAGAGGCGTGGGTGCCATTGGGACATTACAGCCTAAACATTATTCTCTTTGTTGCAGTCAACTTTATGCTTTCAGCCAGCCAGAGCAGCCTACATAATCTCAGTTTAAAAATATATTTAAACTGTGCTACCTAATTGATTATTTTTCCCCTGGAGTTACTATTCCACCTCCATCTGCAGATAAAGAGAGGGGAGAGCTTTTCTGCAACCTCTGCTCCGTTACAGCCTATGAACTTGCAGATGAGGCCTTTCTTTGGGTCATTAAGCTCATCCTACGTCCTGGGGTCCTGCAGATAAAGCAATGTTTCTTACAGCTGGCATTTTAGGACATCCGAGGGCCAACACAACAGTACTGCAGGATCCACACTCTCTGTAGGCTTCCAGCTCTAAAAATAAAGCCAAGTAGATGTGAAAAAAACAGAGATGGTGGAAAAAAACTGCTTAGAGACTGTGATCTGAAATCAATACCTTTTATTTAAAGAAATAAAAGATGCTCACAGTTAATTTGAGACCAGGGCAAGGAGTTGAAATGAGAATCTGAAACTGTAGAACGTGGCAAGAAAATAAATATGAATGAGCCATTCCATAGCATTTTTTTCCAGAGAAAAGAAGAAATAAAGGTATCATCACTTGGGCTGTCCAATGTTATGCACCCTCCAATGATTATAATAGCAACCTAAGCTGGTGCTGAAAACTGCACAGGCCCAGGGTATTTCTGTAGGAAAACCATGTCACAATCTTACATGTCTTCTTCCCAAGCTTTTTGCAACGTTTCTCTCTATAGAACATAATGCTCCCAGAGTAAACATTTGAGAAGATCCAGAGGTGACATTGTCCTTCTCGGGTAAGTTATTTCAATCATGTGGGGCCCTAGCATATTGGCACCCCCCCACCAAGAAATTATATATTTTCATTTCCTTTAAATGACGAAGGAGGTTAAAAACATTGGTTTAGAGAGGCCAGAACGCTAAGTAACTCAAGATTGACACTGAAGCTGTAGTATTAAGCAAATAAAGTATAACTTCAGGTGAATCAGCAATGAAAAAGATCTCAAACTGGTAACACACACGATGTGCAGCAAGAACATCCCTATTTTGAAATTGTCATATATATATATATATATATATATATATATATATATATAATGATGAACAAAGAGTAAGAAATATGTTAAGGGCAGCTGTGAAAGATTCCCACAACTTGTATCAAATACATTCATACATTCCTCTCCTTATTTACTGGAAGCTCTAATGAGCAGAGAGCCCTGTTGTATCAGTATTTAAATTCAATTTGTATATTTGGTGTATACCCCATTCTTCACCACATGTTGTGACAGGCAAGATCTGGAAAACTGCTCTTCATCACAAATCCTTCTGTCTCATTGTGGATTTTCCAACCAGGACTTTCACGTGATGGAGTTATCCTGGTGAGTTCTTAATTGATTTTTGGTTATTACTGTTCCTGTTGGAATATAAACACTACAATTCCTGTCCTTGTTTCCCCCTTTAGCAGTTTCTCTTCATTGAATGAAACACTACTGGTGAACATGCTGTCAGTTTAATTTAACTACAACGGTGATACCTCTGCTGGCGGAGACACGTGCTGTTGGATGGCAAAAGATCATAGACAAAAATAAGAATAAATAATTTATATTTAAACACACGGCCCCCTGTTTATTTTGGAAGACATAGTTCAAAGTACTAAGATATCCATGTCATTGATATAGCAGGATCCGCTTTACAAAATAGTGGCACAGGATTCTTGGAGGGTAAACCGTTGATTTTTCTAAAATAGACACATGGTTATAAAGGTCTCCGGCTCCAGCTTTAGTTTCAGCTAAAAATAAAAACTTGTACTACAATTTATTAAATGTAATCTTTCTTTGCAAATGTCTGCTGCTTGATTTACCCTTGTCTGGTTCATCCTGAGCTTCACTGCAATTTTTTAGGTGAGGTATTTTCCTGTAACCCAGTCTGAACGAATCACACTCATAAAATAAGTCAACCGTGCCAGTCAAATGAAGTCTACAAATTCCATCTTGGAGGACAGCTGAGTCTTGTGGAGGGCACTGCCAGGACTTGGCTTTAGGATATCGGAGCATTAGCATAGGCCTGGCTTCACCCTGTACCCACAAAAATGGAACAGGCCAAATAAAGATACATTTCCTCTAGTTATTTGAGTAACCCTATCAAGTACAGACTTTGATTTGCAGACAAACAGACAAAATTCTTTATAGATAATTCATTAGACAAGGCTAAAACATCAAAAGGCAACCATGGCTTTAGAGAACAGAGATATGGCTCCCAGTAATTCAGTTTGGCTTAATAGAAACATTATATACCTCAATCATTCACATTCAATCCCTCTCTATTTTCTCTGTGAGATTTGAATAAAACAAAATGAATAGGATGTTTGAAGTATGCAGATCTATTCTACACAAATGAGCCTAAAACTTACATGACTTTATTTCAGGTCCATAGGAAACACAGTGTAGAGTTTACACCCGGCAGCCCTGGCTTCACGGCTCAGAAATAGAATCAACAGTCAGTCCATCAGACGTCTTTAATGGGAGACTAATAACAGAGTAAATAATGGGCCTGACCTGTATATTTAGTATGGCACAAAGGGTGCCCTGCTGTTCTGCAATTTGACATAATTTATTCCAGTCTATGCTGCAGAGTTGCTGTGAGAATCTATATACTCTGTGTATATAAATGGTGACTATATAAATATAGTGGAAAGACAAGAATATAAGATAAACACAATAGGTTTTCTTTTATGTATGGAAGAAATAAGTGAGAAGAAGAGACGCAATGCTGCTGCTTTTAGAACTACAATGTACATCCGCACTGCTGTCAAGGACACAAAATGTGGCTCATGATTATGCAAATGCTAAATATTGTCTGATCCAGGTCTCTGAAAAAAAAGACCTAGTACATATTTTTTTACAAGGAGCAAGCAATACAGGTATGGGACCTATTATCCGGAATCCTCGGGGACTGGGGTTTTCTGGATAAGGGATCTTTCCATCATTTGGATCTCCATACTAGAAAATCATGTAAATATTAAATAAAGCCAATAGTCTGGTTTTGCTTCCAATAAGGATTAATTATATCTTAGTTGGGATCAAGTACAAGCTACTGTTTTATTATTACAGGCATGGGACCTGTTATCCAGAATGCTCAGGACCTGGGACTGTCTGGATAATGGATCTTTCCATAATTTGGATCTTCATACCTTAAGTCTACCAGAAAATCATATAAACATGAAATAAAGCCAATAGGCTGGTTTTGCTTCCAATAAGGATTAATGATATCTTAGTTGGGATCAAGTACAAGCTACTGTTTTATTATTACGGGTATGGGACCTGTTATCCAGAATGCTCAGTACCTGGGACTGTCTGGATAATGGATCTTTCCATAATTTGGATCTTCATACCTTAAGTCTACTAGAAAATCATATAAACATGAAATAAAGCCAATAGCCTGGTTTTGCTTCCAATAAGGATTAATTATATCTTAGTTGGGATCAAGTACAAGCTACTGTTTTATTATTACACAGAAAAAGGAAATAATTTTTAGAAATTTGAATAATTTGATTATAATGGGGTCTATGGGAGTCAACCTTTCCGTAATTCTGAGCTTTCTGGATAACGGGTTTCCGGATAATGGATCCTATACCTGTACTTGTTATTTGGACTGTGTCTTGGATGAACGTCTATGGCAGTGACAATAGTGATGCACAATTGGATGTTACTTAATTATAGAACCAGTGATAAACCTCCAGGATTATAGCACACCCGGGATTTTGCTGGAGTCCTCCCAGTTGACAAAAACAAGCACTTTCATCTCACTTGAATAGGAAATACACTGACGCCGACTCTTTTGCCATTAACTGGGTATAGACTGGAAATGCACAGGGCAACACTGCCAAAAAAGTCTATAAACACTTAAAACAATTTCACTTTTGGTGCAAAGTACAGGTATGGGACCTATTATCCAGAATGCTTTTGCTTTCCATAATTTGGATCTTCATACTTTATCTACTAGAAAATCATATAAAGATGAAATAAAGCCAATAGGCTGGTTTTGCTTCCAATAAGGATTAATTATATCTTAGTTGGGATCAAGTACAAGCTACTGTTTTATTATTACAGGTATGGGACCTATTATCCAGAATGCTTGGGACCTGGGGGTTTCCGGATAACTGGTCTTTCCATAATTTGGATCTTCATACCTTAAGTCTACTAGAAAATCATATAAACATGAAATAAAGCCAATAGGCTGGTTTTGCTTCCAATAAGGATTAATTATATCTTAGTTGGGATCAAGTACAAGATACTGTTTTATTATTACAGGTATGGGACCTGTTATCCAGAATGGAGTTTTCTGTATAATGGATCTTTCCATAATTCAGATCTTCATACCTTAAGTCTACTAGAAAATCATATAAACATGAAATAAAGCCAATAGGCTGGTTTTGCTTCCAATAAGGATTAATTATATCTTAGTTGGGATCAAGTACAAGCTACTGTTTTATTATTACACAGAAAAAGGAAATCAGTTTTAAACATTTGGATAAAATAGTCTATTGGAGAAGGCCATTCTGTAATTCTGAGCTTTCTGCATAATGAGTTTCCAGATAACAGATCTGTACTCACAATTTAGAGAAGACAATTTACTTGCCATCCATCTATCTAGTGAAAACTTAAAAGACAAATAAATGAGTAAAGGTGTTGCAGGTACTGTATATTCAGGGCTAGTCATGAAAATGTCCTAAATGATTGTACTTTCAATACTGTACCCTATTTCTAGATTGTAAAGGGTACCATTACAAGAAGTAGAACTGGCCGGCCAGTCATTAGTTTCTATTTCTTATTGTTACTGCACGGCCTCTTAATCTCATTCACATGGTTTGACTTCACGTGCTGTTGGGCTGTCATGGATGTTAATTGGATCTAACCGTACAGATCGGTACAGTATACAGAACATTGATTGGATGCCAACTTCAATAGGAGTCAGTGAGTAGAAGTTCTGCTGTACCAATAACTACATACACAATAGCCTTTGTCATGGGGGATTCCATGGCCAGTCTGAGAGATCCCTTCCACTGTAACTGGCTCTTAATTAACCATTGGCTTGAGGAAATGGAAGAATATACCAGAGTGCAATGAGGGGAATTTCAGGAGCCAGGATTCTTCTTCCCAAACTATAATTAATGCAAATGATAGTCGCTTCAGGTGAAACATTCCACAACTACCTTCTAATGTCCTTCTATTTGCCTCAATGGTTTCCTAGTATACACATTGGCCCAATGATATTATTTATATTAATATACACACTGCTGCCAAGGCTCTATGGTACTCCAGACATTTACAAGGCAGTGCCAGGTCCAGGCTTTCTTTATGGACTAAGTATAATGGACATTATATGGATTATCAGTAAGGTGGAACTGAGCGTATGATGAAGCAATGATTATGTGGTGTGAAGTGGGAAGGTGTCAGGTACAAAGTACTGTGAAGGAAATAAATAAAAAGAAATATTATATAATGAAAGGACAGTAGTACAAGAGTGACTGTAATGTATGGTCTGTAGCAAATGCATGAAGAGAAATGTGAATTTCAGCCCTATAATGCACAAGTAGAGTCAGGCAACATAAACAGGTTACAAGGAGGACAGAATCCTTCCAGGGCAATACAATACATTCTAGTAGTATAAAAAAGAAAAGTGAGTGGATCTTGTGATGGGCACAAAGGGAGCTGGGTATAAAGGAGAACATTGCACGTGTGTCTGGCACGGGGGGGGGGGGCACGGAATTCTCAGTGCAATTCTGTCCTTTCAAGCCTCTCCACTTGTTCTAATGAGAGCTGTCAGAGCAGATGCACTACATTCATCCATGGAGCTTTGTTCTCTTAAATAACCTCTTACTGCCTCTGCATTTAACATCTTCACTGCCAAACATGCTGCCAGCCCTCCACCCCAGTCCAAATCATCTTTATATCCCATCTTCCTTTCCCTCATTTTAAACTCATTTTTTGTAGTCCAACCTATATATATATATATATATATATATATATATATATATATATATATATATAATGCATTTCCCTGAGTTTAAATTTTTCTGGATATTACACCATGTTTCCTCATCCATTGTAAAACACAAAAATGTGGGTTCTACTGTATAATAAAAGAAGAATGAAGAATGATGCAGTTTGGCTAAAGATCCTGAGCTGCTTATTTTGCCAAATACCCAATATTCAGATGCCTGGGATTCTGATAGGCACAGGTTAGTGAAATCCATAATGAAGGTATAGGTCAGGATTATTATTAAGACAGATATCCAGAGGTGTCCTGATTTAAAGGCAATGGATTAGATTAGTCCTGATGTGTCCTACAGTCCAGCTTTATGAATCAGCACAGAGCAAATATTTAGCTTTATTATACAAGCAGAGAGTGAAAATGCACAGTTAAGGACTGTAGTGAGAGCTCGGCATCACTATAGTGGGTAGATTCCTGTATAGTGGGGGTAATTCTGGGACTACAGAGAGTTTATTGCACAGTAGGTACCTATGGGTGCACCCCAAACACTTCACAATAGAAAAGCAGAGCTATGAGACGAGTGAGCCCATTGAACTTCCACTTTTTTGTCAACAACTGTATCATTTAACCGATTAACTGAGATTTCATCATGTTAGTGCCGCTGCCTCCTTCAATGGATGCTAATAATTCTAATAGGTGAGCTTTTCTTTTGAATGGAAATGGGGCACATCCAGTCTCCTTGCAAGCAAGATGCAGTGTGGGAGATATTAGCATAATTACATTTGCATAATGCTGCATCCAGAGAAATGATCGGCTCCTTCATGCTCAGCTGGGCAGCAGGAATGGGGTAACTATCAGTATAAGCACCCATATGGGAACACGGTACAAGGCTCTCTTATACAGTCTGCCAAGAGTCTCAAGATTGGGAAGCCCACTTTCATTCCCGAGAGATAATATGTGTCTATAAGAAGGAATCCAATGACATATGTTTCAGACTTGAAAACAAGTCAACTCCTATTTCTTCAGCTTCACATTCATGGATTGAATAAATTGCCATTCACAATGTTAGGAGGGCTATAAGCTCCTCATCAGTGCAAGAGAGAGGGAGTGCTTTCCCTTTCCATGTTAAAGGGATTCTGTCATGATTTTTATGATGTATTTTTATTTCTAAATGACACTGTTTACACTGCAAATAATGCACTATACAATATACAATTTAATTCCTGAATCAGCAGGTGTATTTTTCTAATTTATAATATTGGTGTGTAGGTGCATGTCGGGTCATTTTGCCTGGCCATGTGCTTTCAGAAAGAGCCAGCACTGGATGGAACTGCTTTCTGGCAGGCTGTTGTTTTTCCTTCTCAGTATAACTGAATGAGTTATTATTGAGTGTTGTTCTTAGATCTACTAGGGAGCTGTTATCTTGTGTTAGGAAGCTGATGTCTGGTTATCTTCCCATTGTTCGGGGGAAAGTGAGGGGGTGATATCACTCCAACTTGCAGTACAGCAGTAAAGAGAGACTGAAGTTTATTAGAACAAAAGTCACATGACTGGGGGGCAGCTGGGAAACTGACAGTATGTCTAGCCCCATGTCAGATTTCAAAATTAAATAAAAATAAATGTTTGCTCTTTTGAGAAACTGATTTAATTGCATATTTTCCTATGACAGTATCTCTTTAATGTAACTATGAAGATTCTCATTCATCCAGGTCATGGTATATATATATAAAAAGTAACTCAAAGCAACTGGACTTGCTGAGATATTTTAATGAAGACGTTTCACTGCTCATCCAAGCAGCTTCTTCAGTTCAACTGACTGGTGTAGGGGAGTTCTCGGCAAATAGACTCTTCCAACAATCCAATCACAATGGCACACTGCAACTCTTCAGAGAGGTGACATTTGAAATTGACATTTTTCAAGACCACTGTGAATTTCAAATTTCAAATGATTTGCCGAGAACTCCCCTACACCAGTCAGTTGAACTGAAGAAGCTGCTTGGATGAGCAGTGAAACGTCTTCATTAAAATATCTCAGCAAGTCCAGTTGCTTTGAGTTACTTTTTATATATATATCTCTTTAATGTGTTCCCTGACAGTTCTGTAGTTGACATGGGGTGTCTGCTGTCCCTGGCTTTTACAAAAAGGGGAATAACCGCTTGTTTGAACCCCATTTGCTAAAGAGGCTGGTTGGTGCCGAACAGGAGTAGTTTTGTGTCCTCCACAACTCAGATGGGGGGTGGAGCTGGTGATGTTAGGGGCAGGACAATAACATTTAGGGGTGCTGTTTAGAAGTGGGGCTATTGTTGACTGGCAGAAATGCCCATCAATCATGTTTTCATGAAATCAAGGTACATAGCTTTGAGCCAAGCAGCCCACATAAAAACCAGTAATAGTATGAGTTAGTGTGAGTTAGTATCAGACTAGTTGGTTGTGCAGAGGCTCCAATAAGGGGACCAGCAAGGTCCTACCAGCATAGGGTCTAAAGCAGGGATGTATTCTGGAGTGGTCCCACCCACATTATACAGTATAAATAATACATAGTGATAACATTTATTCAATAACGATGTATAGTATGCTAGCTGCTAAAATGTATATACTTCTTATATACTGCATGGGGGAAACATATATAAAGCTTTGTTTGTGGGGAGGCTGTTGGAAGTACCTGGTTATATTGGAATTGCTGCTGAGCCATTTTATGGAGGGGTCCCTCAGTGACAGTGGGAAGTATCAATAAATCTCCTTTTTCTGTTTTACTTGTGTGTGTCACTTTAATCCCTCTACAGAAGGAACAAGAGCCCTTCTCAATATAATATATTTTACAAATGATAGTAATAACCAATTAACCATTTGATGATGTCACAAACACTGGTGCAAGAGTGCTCACCATTACACCAAGTTTTACTCTTCAATATCCAGTAATGCACAGCCCTCCAGTCTCTGAAGCAGAGCAAATATCTCTTCCTTGGCCATAAATCAGGATAGTTTTTGGAGCACAAATGGCAAACAGAGAAGTTTTCAAAATAAAAATACTAACAGACAGAATACAGCTTGACTGTCTAATTGCCTTCATGGGAATAAATGAAAATGATTATCTACAGAAGCAACAAAACCAAGGGGTTTCCAGTAAATATATTATACCTTTGACTGGGCGCTGGGCTCCCTTACCATGAACGGAGGGGCTTCTCCCATTGTTGATCTGCTTGAGGCGTTTCTGGTGGGACTTGCCATTATAATGGATCTGAGCTTGAACAGCAGAGTTCAGCTGAATGTTACAGACTTCACACAGGGTGAAAGACGGCAGCTTTTTCTCCCTCCTTGACTGGAGTTCCAATGCCGGGGTGTCCGTCTGTCCGTTCTCACACATGGGAATGGTAGAGTCAGTGGAATGTGTCGGACTTGCAGGGCGTTTCATAGCTGGGGGTGTGGAGAAATAAAATACAGATAACTGTATACTGAGTTTTTATTTTGTTACAATTCTTTCACCTGTACTCTTTGTTCTTGAAGTACTAAAAGCTCGCTGAAATAATTCTCTAAATTACCCACCCTACAAAGAAGTGTAAGGCAGTCTGTGCAAGTGCTTAGCAACCAGACTTCAGTCATTTAGCACAGCAGGAAGACTCAGTAAACCCTCGGAATGGCAGCAATTGCCTTTATTTTGTATCTCCTTTTGGAAGTATTCAAATTCAGTTCAATCTGTAGCTTTCCCATTTCACATTAAACAGTGAGCTGGTTACTACAGTCCTGCCTAGCAACCTCTTAGCAACCAGGCAGTGCCCTGAGTAACAGACTAGAGCCCTATCGCTGTACGTCTGCCCTTGTATCACTGCATAATGACCCAAGAACTAAAAAGCCCCCCCTCTGTAGCCAGTGATGTGCACCAGGTATAGAGAGCTAAGGGCTGCAGGACAATGACAGCCTGAATTTACTGCAGCTATGAAACCTTGCACTCCATACAGTGAATGCACCAAACGGTTTATGAGGCTTAGAAACCCCCCCAAAAGCCTATTAATTCTATAGCCGTCTGTTTATAAAAAATAGACAGAACAAAAGGAAACAGGCTAAAGACTTAAAGTTGCAGTACCCCAAATCTGCCAGAAGATGGAGTGCTCAGTTTGTAAGCAAGCTTCTCTACTGGTTCGTGCATTCCTACGTCCACAGCAGTGAAAATTTTTGAATTTGCAATTGCACTTTCCACACTCAATGTACCCCCTCCACACCCACTCCGACACTGGAAATGGAATGAGGCGGGTGAGAGGATGGGACCGCCCTGATTACACCCCCCCCCAACTTAGTTGCCAAATGTGGGCTCATACTATCATAGTAAAGTCTTGTTGCCAATAGCAACCAATCAGCAATTGGTTTTAAACAAGTCTAATACCAGCTAGGAAATGAAAGTAAAGATCTGGTTGGTTGGTATGGTTAGCTGCATTGGTGCAATATCTATAAATCAACTGTTACAGTGTGTGTGTCTTTAGCCAACAAAGGGCAAATTTGCACCCACGTTTATGGATAAATGTTAACATTTGAATTGTTTTATGACCAATGTGAGATCTCAACGACTTCCTTGCAAAGTTTGCAGTGTATGTATGACCCTAAACCTAATAAAATTTCACAATCTCAAACTTCTTTTTCTACAACAAAATATTTAAGGAAACTCCAGAGCAGGTGTTAACCCTTACCTGCTTTGTGCTAATGACTGGTGTAATATTTGCCAGCAAATGATTTTACACTGCAAGCAGCACTAAACATTCACAAAACCGCCATTTTAAACAAACACTTGAGATCGAATGAGCCTTTCTGAGACTCTCAGTTATAGCTTCTTTCTCAAATGAGACCTTGTTTCTGCCCCTCCTGTTATTCCAGTAGCAAAGCCAAGTGATATCTATACTTGGCACTACTATGAGACCTCACGCTATATTCCTTGTGTGACAGCACTGAGAGACAGTTGCTTTCTGTGAGAGACAGCACAGATAACGTTGAACTAATACAGGAAGGAAATGTTTCCCTATGTTGCTGGGAGGGGCACAATACAGTCTTTCATATGAATTCTAGGGGCCACACTGCCTGAAAGCCCCCATTTACAGGCATATAGGGAACAGCTCTGTGCTGCCAGTCTCATGCTAAATTATACTGCCAGAGAAAATAGTCATATCTGTGTTCGCTTCTACTCTTCCCCTGTACAACATTAGTGTGTGTGTGAATGGAAATGAATCTGGCAGTTTCATTCCAACTGCCAGCAGCAATGGTCAAACTGCTGTTACTCGTAGGGTGATATATGGCAACATATGGGCAATATGCACAATTCCTCATCTGCATGTACAGTATTTAGCATAGGGTTACCAAGTATTAGAATTCTACCAGTGGTACAATGTATGTGTTAGAATTTGCACCGGCACTAATAAAATATGGCCAGTTAAAATTCCGTAATTGCCAAAGAAGAATATTAGACTTCTTCAAACTGGTATTGTGTTCAGCCATACGTGAGGTTTTAATCATTTGCCATAACATTCCATTCCCTGGGCCTCGTGTCAGAATAGAAGAAATCCAAATGACAGCCTTTTGCAGAACACCTACCAGGTAAATTGCTTTTTGTAGAGTTCTGCAGAAAACAAAGCACCATCGTTGCACACGTATAAAAAAAAAGGAAATGTTATTTTTAGTGTTTTATTCTTACTTGCCACTGTATGCAGAATTCTTCAGGCAGAAAGAAGTATAAGGTGGTGGTAGCAAGGGATTTAAAGGTTTAGCCCATAGGTTGTAATAATTGACATCTCTGTGCAGTTGGTCACTTGGCTCTGCTCCCAAATACAATATTTAGGGCATTTGTACCTGCCTGAGAAAATGTATTTTATTTGCGGTGGTGTAAAGTGTCATGGCCAATATTATAAAGCACACGATTCAAGATTCTACCACGGCAAAGAAGTTTCATTTTGTGACAGCACTTTATGGTTTTAAGCCTTATGCACTCATGGGACTGACTGCTCCAACACTTTCAGGCAGCACAAAAATACACAACAATGTATTAGACAAGACAGGCCTCCATGGGCTCATAATGTAGAAGTAGAGATGGGAGTCCAGCACCAGACACAGTTTGTCAGGATCAGCTTCTGGGACTTATTTTTTCATGTAAACGATAAACACTGTGTCCAGTTTAAATCCATGTGATGATTTGTTGTCATCGAAAGAATGTGTAGCAGTAGCACAATGAAGGTACGAGGCTTGAGGAACACAGTGTCCATGGCCACTACCAATGGACAGCACTGAAAGGATTATATGAGTGACACAAGATTATAAGATTATGTACAGGTCAACCCTATAACAAATTGGGAGCAAGTTTCTCTCCAAGGCAAAAGCTAAATGATTGAGAGTCTTGAACCATTCTTAGGACACTTGAGAGACAGTCAGGACAATTGAATCCAGACCTGACCTTCCATGGGATTTGAAGGTCCCAAATGACCCAAGAACTCTTTGTACACTATTTGTATGACATACTCATTAATATGTGTATATAACATTGCTTTATTAGCAGGTTCATGCAGCCATTACACCTCAACAGTAACTTCAACTCTAACACTTTTAAGCTGAATAGAATGTACAGTGTACTCTTGTGCACAGTGACGGTAGTGATGGCTAAATCTCACCCATTTTGCTTAGTCCTCCAAAGTTCTTCAAGTGCAATGAAGTCAATTTTTTTTCCTGACGTGTGACATTTTTTTTCATCCAATGGAGTCTATGGGAGTCTTTTCTGCAGGGAAACCTGCTGAAAACTGTTGCCCATTACCAGTAGTGGGACCTTCTTTGTTGCCATGGAACTCTGGGGGGGGGGGGTGGATTGTATCTAACAGACATGGTTCTTCAATAAAAAAAAAATTTTTTTTTCATATGTGCTGTTAGCATGTTGCCCAAAAGTGTAACCTTTGCCAATATTTTGAACAATAAATTTAGGGGCCTGAAATATTAAATATTTATCCTGTAGAGACCTAAGGCTTCATTTGAAGTCAAACACAGTACGTAAAGAAGAAGGCTACAATCAGTCACATTTTTGGACTTTTTGCAGACCATCTAGTTTGAACTAGGCACTTATTGTTGTGCAGTAAATGAAGCTGTGTCTGAGCACCTATTGCGATGCTACACTCAGTTTGATGTAGTTCTTACATTAGAGTACCATGTGCTTTTCACTTAGCCCTTTCACAGCTAGCCTTCTGACCAAAAACTGGGATTGAGCTGAAGGGGGTGCCATTGACAGGAGCCATACAGGTGGCACAGCTGATGGAAGGTAGAAATGCTACCAAAGTGTTTTCTCTCCCTAAGACTGACACAAATATAAATGCTGATCCATGAGAACCAGTGCCCTGCACCCTCTCTGCATCACAAGTTCTTTTGTTTACAATTGTCCTATAGATAGAAGCAGAAGCCCTCCAGATCTTGTTCAACTACATCTTCCCAAAAAGCATAAAGTGTGGTATCCAACCCTGACCTGCACAACCTTACTCTACTCTCCCAGATTTCTTTTTCCCTCACACTCCAGCTACATATCTATAAACCCGCATCAAAATCACCCAGTATCATGAATCTCAATCCCCTTTATAACCCATAGGCTGCTTGTTCTAGGGTTTCCCTTCTGGTCCCATGTGGAGGCACCAAGTGAGTGTAATGCTGGGAAATGGTTCCTACCTGGAGGTGTCCAGCCTTTCCGAATCCTTCCCTTCTCTTGCTCCTGGCTCCCCTCTCTCTCAGCTGCTGCCGGTGGGAGATAAGGACGGGGAGACAGGAATGTGAGCCATGCCACGGTCTTTAAGTCATGTTATGAGGGGGAATTAAATCAGCTGTTCTACATGAATATTTTATTATTATTATTGTGTTTCTTTCTGCTTTCCATGCAGTGGGCGACAGGAGAGAGAAAGGTGGAACTGTCACAGTGGATGGGCGAGGGGTGCCAATTGGCACAGTTTATAGTATGCGACTTGCTGCCAAGTCATGCCACTGGGTAAGGGACACTGGGCAGTCAAATGGTTTAGGGTTTCCAAAGTACTTGACTGTGGATAAATCTCTTAACCCCTTCTGTATTTGCATAAGCAATTCCTATAAATCAATGAAAATGCTGTGATAGGGAACATGACCATAGGCACATCCTCTAATTACCTGAGATTTGAACTTTTGTTGTAAATTCTATGTCTCCATATGTTCTAATTCATATATATATATATATATATATATATATATATATATTTAAATGTGCGCTGCTTACTTAGAATAACTATTACATGGAACTACTTAATCAATATATTCAGAGCTGCAATTTAAATGCTATGCACAAAAGGTATTTGCATCTATACCTGATCTATGTTAACTACAAAGGGCCAGTTGCGTCTGCGTTTCTGAATAAATTACATTTAAAAAAATCTGTATCAATAATTCAACAAATGTTCCTACAATATATAGGGGCAACGCGAAGCATCTAACGCTGGCACTAATTTGCCAGTGTGACGTAGTTTCGTAACTTCGCCAATTTACTAACAGTGTCCTTGGTGAAAATTCGCTAGTGAAGTAGATAGACTAGTGCAACTTTGCACCCTTACGCCAGGCGAAGTTGCGCACTGACGAAGGGACGTAACTACGCTAATTCACTAAGATGCCCATTTTAATGAACGTTACCTCTTGCGCTAGACTTTACTTCACTGGGTCAGACTTGGCAAAGTTCAATACAATATAGGAATAGATAAAACGCTGGCGTCTTTTATTTTTTTTAGGGTGATAGTCTGAAAAATAGCTCACTTTTTTGGGAGGTTACCCTCCTTCCCCTCTACATTTCCTAACATATGGCAACTCAACTATACAGGGGGCACATGTAGGGCAATAGGACAACTTTATTTTATTTATTAAAGGTTTCCTGGGCTTGTGTAGTGGAATGTAGTGGAACATATACTTCTATTATACATTTAACCTCGCGCTGTATGCAAATTAGGCATTGCTAGTGTAAATAAGCTTTGCCTGATGAAGTAACGGTAGCTCAACTTCGCTCCCTGAGTGCAAATTTGCACTTTAGTGAATTAGCGGTGGACTGGTGAATATTCACCTGGGAGAAGGCGTTGCTAGTGAATTTCTGCACTTAAGTGAATTTGCCCCATAGAGCAGAGCCCCATATCCTAGTTTCTGATCTACATGCTGAGCTTCCAGGAGTATCAAGAACAATTAAAGGCATTCTCCCAAATTACATTTCAATTGGTGTTCAGTGTAGGCCCCTTTTGAAGAATAGCCTATGAATAGTTACATAGTTACATAGCC
Organism: Xenopus borealis; assembly: GCA_024363595.1. NCBI lineage: Eukaryota > Metazoa > Chordata > Amphibia > Anura > Pipidae > Xenopus > Xenopus borealis. The sequence goes on along the minus strand of CM044448.1, from coordinate 603,311 downwards.
GGTGAACTGTCTGTATATTGGGCAAAAGGGCAAATCAGAAAAAATCTAACTGCAGATGAAAGAGCTGGTCCAAAACAAGCACAGTCTAAGCCGTGACCCCATGGTTATTAGCTCTCTCTACAAATATGTTCCTAAATTCATCAAGAGGGTTGTTCACCTTCAAACACTTTTTACAGTTCAGTTGGTTTCAAATAAAAATAGACTTTTTCAGTTACTTTTCTATTTGTGACTATTTTTCTAATATTGAAGTGTAAAGTTCAATTTTTCAGCTCTGGAAGGGAGATCATTGACTCTTTCACTGTTCTAAATTGATGCTTTTAGTTGATCCAATTCTTCTGTTTGTCTCTTTGAGCAGAATCCCTGAGTTTCATTAGAGGCAGCTGTTAGAATTGATACACTAGTTACTGTATATAATATCCCACAGATGCTGCTGGGAAATGAAGCAACTAAATGCAGCAAATTATCACAGTTTAGAATCTGAGCTGCCAGACTGAAACACTAGAGACACCGAAATAAAAGAAGGAAAGCAAATTAAAAAAAAGTCTTTGTTTATGGTGACCAATCTGAAAACAATTGAAAAAAGTGTTTGGAAGGAGAACTAGCCCTTTAACAGAAAACATGGAAAAATAACATCAGTAGAAAATATAACACGGTGTCCATTCACATGCTCCTGCCCTTTCATTTCAAAAGGGGTTGTCTCCCCTTAAATTCCTATTTTCATCTGCCTGAGGAGCGCTTCATGTTCTGGACAGTTTAAAAGATTAGGGGAATATTTATAGCCTTGATCATATTTATTTCTCTGTAAGCTTGCCTAATAAGCTGTAAATAATGAATGAGCTACTGCTTAACAAATGAGATTAGGCTGAAATGATGTTCAGGCGCAGGTCGGTGCAGTCATAAATAGCAACGAGTGTTGAAAATAACAGGGAGAGGGGGCTCATTTCGTCACGTACAGCGGAATACAGGAGCTGGACTGGGATTGCATTAACACATTCACTGCACAAAACCATGAGAAGCAAACACACATCACAAATCAACACAGTAGTGTTCATTCATCCCAAAACAGAGGGTCAGTGGTTTTGTAGTGGTTTATAAACTGAAAGCAGTATCTGGTCACATTCTGACTCCTGTTGCAAACCATCTAATGTACAGAACTGACTTCCGATAAGAACCAGAGAGAGATAAACAGATATTGCTTTTCAATCGGAATTACATTTGCATATAACTTTAAACCTTTGGAAATTGCGTAACTAATGTATATTGGAAAGTTGCTTAGAATGATATATTATGTCATGAAAAAAAAAAGCACAAAGGATCCCTGATCAGATTCCAAAACACAGGCTGAGGGTTTGCCGTCGTGGAAGCTCCAAAGTTTAGAGTAGGTATTCTGATCAACTTCCGTGAAACTTGGCAGCATTAAAGGTGATGGCAGATGTGGTGGACCTCTGCCGGTATTTGTTCCGCCACAGAAAAAATGCCATTGACTGCCCAACACTGCCTCCTGGCATACATGTCAATGGTATTATTATTATCATCACTTATTTATAATGTTCCAACTTATTCCCCAGTTCTGTACAATAAATGGATGTATATATGGAGTGTACATTTCTCCGATAACCAAAAGAGCTTACATACACCTGTCATTTTGCACCAACGGTGTTGGTGCTTTAGAGCTTGTTGAACTATGGCTTCTAACTGAATGCTGAAACGACAAGGGCCGTCTTTAAAAGCTAAACAGAAACATGGAAAACTAAGCATCAGAATATATATAGTACACATATATAGTTCATGAGCAGCAACCTTATTCTATATTTTCCCTTGTATCCCAGTGATCCAAGTATAGCCAATATTTGATGCCCTGTTTCAGGGAAAGGTCTTTCTCTTTGAGATAGCGGGAGAAACAGCCAGGAGACTAGGCCAGGGGACAGTGTTGTAAGCAGATAAGTGTCTCTTGAGAAGCCGGCAGCTTTATCTGTTGGTGGCTACAGCCAGATTACAGAACTCCCTGAAACAGAGCTGTGATGTCCATGGTGAGACATGAATCTCAAAGCCTCCTCTGCTGGGATCAGGTTTAGATGTGCCCTTCACGCTGACTTTTACATCATTAGCCATTTAGCTGCCAGAGTATATCAAGGAACAACAATTATGTTATTGATAGAGAATACTTGCTGGATGTTTTTGAATTGTTTTTAATGTAAATTTATTATAAATTTGGAAGGAGTCCTGAGTAGTACTGGTTTTCACTGCAAGTGATGGGAAGGGCCATGCCAGGCTTTGCACTCTCCATTAGACTGAACACGATGCTTCCAGGTGACTCTCACAACCTGAGTGTAGGGTTGCCACCTTTTCTTGAAAAAAATACCGGCCTTCCTATATATTTATCTTTTTTTCCTATTAGCAACACCACTAAAAACACCGGCCAGGTGGCAACCCTACCTGAGTGTTAAGGTAAACAACTGCCCATGGATCTGGTCCTCTAGTCAATCCCCACAACTAATATCTGGCCAAAAATCAGGAAGGTTTAAAAACCCATTAGGCCATGACTGTGTTGGTGCATTAATGTGGTGCTCTGCAATATGATGAAATTATTGTGACTCAGTGTTTCAAAGACCAAATCAGCCAAAGTTCTACTTGTTTGGTGACTGCCAAATGAGCAGATTTGCTAGCTTTGTTCATGCATTGCAGTCAGTGCAGTGGCGTAACTACTTGCTGGTGGGCCCTGGTGCCAGAATGCCACCCGGGCCCCCCTATTGGGCTCTCCCCCTATGAGTTGGAGTTCTCCTAGCCTCTCCAGTGGGCCCCGAGAGGGAGCAGGCCCTGGTGCAATTGCACCCCCTGCTCCCCTGGTAGTTATGCCACTGAGTCAGTGGGACATTGCTCAGATTAAACCACCCGAGCAGCAAATGAAATAAGATGTTTGTAACCAAAGACACAGTTACAGTGTCTTTCTACTATTAAAATGGCCACAAGGAGGCCAATACTTTCACAGAGATGTCTATTTCCAACCAATCATTAAACAAGCACAGGGTCACACATGTAGAGCACATTGGACAGCAGGTCTGGACTGAGAATCAAAATAGGCCCTGGAATTTTAGGTACACAGAGGCCCAAACAGCCCCCACCAGCCCCACTAAATACTGACTTTCTATGGCACCTTATAACAACCTCTCTGGCATTTGCCAGAACACACAGATTGCCAGTCCTGGCCTGTTGGACAGTGTCCTACTAATTAATCCATGAGTCCATTATTCAGATATCCACCAACTTTAATTGCCTGTCCAAGCTTAAAATGTTACACTTCCCCAGCTTTTTCACATTACGTGATTATTATATAGTGGGACCATCGGATATAGCCAAAATACAGTACTAGCATTACTAGCCTTGTCAAGTTATTGTAAACACACACAGAAAAACATGATGTGTGCTAGAATGAGGCATATACTTATAACAAGTTGTCCCAATATTATAGCATGATATTCACTTTGGCCTGCCTTCCCACCACACTCCCATGATCACAAGCACAGCAAACTGAGAAGCTCATTGACAAGGCTACAAAGTTTCTGCCACCTGTGGAGAAGCCTTAAGAAGCAGGCGGAACTGAGAGTGTGACAACCTGCGTGTGCCAGCCAAGATGTCTCGCCGTGCCAACTCCCGAGCAGCTGCCTCTCTGTCTGATACTTTTACAACTCTATCATTAGTACTTGCTGGATGCCAATCTAGCACAATCTAGACTGTGATGAGATGATTTGCCATCTGGATCATTAGCTGCTTCAAGGATAACCTTGACATCCAATGATATTCAACGAATACATCTTTGCCCATCTTAAGCATGTAGGTCAGCAGACACCTTGCTTGCCATAGTGCATAGACTTGGGGAGAACAATACATAAAATGGGTATTTGTAAAAAGAACGCAGAAGGTATCAGAAAATACAATGGTTTTACACCATGGCTTGCATAAGGACGAAAGAACGGAGAGGTCTGAAAGACCAAACAAAAACCTTAAGGATGAAGAGGCAGCCAGATGTACAGTATCCAGAATACATGCCCACAGTAATCCCACCTGGTGCGTTTAACAGCAACAAAGAGGGCAATACAAATGTGTATGGTCCCCCACCTCTCACAAACAAGTATTCAGTCAATGTAATGTTTCCACTGATCCCGTGGTTACTGGACTTTTTCACCCCCCCCCCAACCCATCTTTGAGGGCCAAGGTTTGGTCAGGGCTCCCCTTAGCCCAAAAGAAGGTCATTCAGCCATTTGGTACAAGATCTACAATTAGATCTATTATCCAGAATGCTTGGAACCTGGGGTTCTCAAAATAAGGGAACCTTTTGTAAGAGTGAGACAGATGTCAATCGGACGGGGGTAAAAATCCCATAGGATCATGGATCGCATCTGTTAGACTGACTGGCTTTATAGCTGTTGTTATGAGCTGATTGTTGGCCCCTGGCACCCATAATTGGATCAGCCCAATATCTACAGGCCTTCAGGCTGATCGAATGCACCAATGCTCCAGTAACCCCAGAGGGGGCCAGTCCCCACAGTTTTGGACCTTCTAATCTGTCTCACCAGTGTACACAAAAAAACTGAGAAGAGTGAACTTTTGTATACAACAACCTGAGTGGAACAAAGGATTTTTCCTGAGATGCCCAATATAAACGCTTCATTAATAAAATGCTGAGGTGTTTGATTTTCTGCTGGCTCTCACTGCATTTCCAAGCAAGGCGGCAATACTGCTCATGGACCCAAACCACACACTTTCTCAGCAAGAGAAGCAGATGCAAAGCTAATGGTTTTCTGCTCGGGAATGGCCTCACTTTAGGGCTACACTACAGTGAACATCTCAGCAAATGTCTTAACGGAGAGAGCTTTTATCCACCGCAGTCTGGAAGTCTTTAGTCATTTAGAATGATGGTGATGGCCACTTATGTCTGCAAGAGAAAGTGGTTCCGTCAGATGCATCCCACAGAGGTGAGGTCCGACTGCAGGCTGTTTATGTTTGGTCATATAATAGATTGTCTCCGCAGCGCCCAGGGTTGTAATAAATGTCCTGGAAACTAATTATCCTGCTGTTTAAGAAGTCATACAAATTAGCTTGTGTCTTAGGCACCATGTTGCTTCACCTAAACAATTAGGTCTTCATTGGGCAGTATGTAGCCAGTCAAATATAGGGTTGGAGTTAACGGGATATATCCCCCCCATTACCAAAGGGACAACAAAAAAATGCAAAACTTACCCTGCAACTAAAACATTTTCATTAAAATGCAAATGTTATTAAAAAAAATAATGCTGTTTTTTAACCATGCCGCTTTGGTTGTCCGCAATCTAGGGACGATCAGAGGATAAAGCAAACACTACTGAAAACCGAGTCGGCCCAGCTCTGGTTTCAGAACATTATAACATTATAATCTGTGAACCTCTCTTTCTCTTTGCTATATTATCCTGTAACGCCTCTGTTAGAATCTTATTGTACATATCAGTGTTCATCTTGGTTACTCTTACACATAACTTGCTCCATATTCTGCACCCCCCTCCGCTCCTGAGTCTTTGCCGTCCTACTCTCAGGCCGCAGCATGGAATATGATATACATATATAGATATACGTAGTGTAAAAATGCTAGTTTTACCCAGTAAACTGAGCAGGGCCTAGTTATAAAGGCAGGAGCAGGTGTCCCCAGGGAAACACAACGATATTGTTTCACTGCAACATCTCCCCAGAAAATCCCCACCAAGCTGAGAACTGTAGGGGGTAGACTCAGTTTCACTAAAATTAAACCCCTAGAAACTGATACATAAAAGATGTTCCACTGCAGGAAGCCAATGTCCCAGCATCACACTGAAAACGAAGGCTGTTTAAAGGGGTAGTTCCCCTTAAAATTTATTTTCAGCATGATGTAGGAAGTGGAATTTCAGTTTTTTTCCCAACTAAAGTCTCCAGTTTGACAACTACATGATCTGGTTGCTAGGTCTTATTTTCCCTAGCAATCGGTCACTGGTTTTGATGCTATAATGAAAGATCAAAATGAAAAAGATTTAATAAGTTAAACATTGGACAGCATTTTAACTACAGGCAGGAAAGAAGCAGAGTAGTAAAACAATCAGTCAAAGACAGCAACTTCCTTTTAACCATATGGTTTGTTCTTGTTAATAAAGCCCCAGGGATTCCCTGGGGAAAGTGAAAGGGCCAATATACTCATATTCAACTAAGATCTTCCTCTATATGACACTGTTTCACTAATACTGGCTACAACAAAAGACACAACCAAGTAAGTCCATGAGACATATCAACCTGTTATATTTGGGGGGTACATACGTGTATAACTGCAATGTGGGTGGAACAAGGGTGTGCTTGGTGTTTGTGGAGAAAGAACATATAGGCTCCAAGGTTTGTAAAGTGTGTATCCAAAACATTTCTCTCATTTTGGAAATAAAGAAGTCTAATTCCTACAAGAATGTAAGCTCTTGAGAACAAGGCCCTCTCAATGTCCTGTTACCTTGTGGTGACAAGTTTAATTTATGGTCTTCTGTTCAGCATTCCAGTAAAGAGCTGTGCAACTTGCTGACACTATACAGAGTAAATTGCAGTAAATGATGATGATTATAGTTATTGACTTGTAACAGAATGAATTGAAAAGTACGTCTGTCTCTTTTCTACACAAACACATGAAGCTTGGTTGATACCGAAAGGGAGTCACACAAAACCAAATGGACAAAAATGCATTAGATTACAGGAACAGATCCTTATATAGGATCAAACATGCAGGACTTTAAAGTGCAAAACAAAGCATTAAGGCTACAGAAAGCCACAGATGGATTACAGGCTTTATAGACTGTGCAGAACAGGAGATGAAAGATAAAAGACATGAGAGTAATTTCACATCACTTGATAATAATTGTGTCCAGTTGAACAGAGACCATACCAAGGCTTTATATATGACAGTAATAGAGGAAGGTATATTTCTCCCAAGAGTACACAACCCTACTACACAAAGCATGGTCTTTTGGGTCTCATGGGAGGTGCTTAAAATAGAGAGAGTGAAACAGTAGCATAACTACAAGACAGAAGACCCCATGAGCAAGGGGGGGCCCAGGGGAGCATGAAGCCATGGGGCTGCTGTATGGCTTCATTTTGTGAATTGCGTCCTCATTTTGGAGGGGCACAGCTGTGGGTGGCTGTGTTATACCAATGGACCTTAATAAAGCAGATGAATGATTGTCTCATCTACTTAAAGTTTCCTGCATTATTCTACAATGACAAAATCTGTGATTTTACACATACTGGCCCCACTGGAAGATGACTTCAATTCTAGGTAGTAGCACATGGCAGAAAGGGCTCCTCTGAGGAACTCAACTGACAAACCTTTATTAGAGCGGCACCACTGCCTTGTTACACAGCAGATTTACACAGTAACCCGAATCCATTCTCTGCCATAAAAAGAGCTTAGCGAGAAATTCATGACTCAATGAAATTTATATATAGGACAAACGCAGAGACTAGACCTACTCTTATTCCACTTGTGAGAATGACACATTACAGCATTAATGTGCCCTCCGAGTCTTCTGAATGACAAGTGTCTCACTATGATTATAATCTGCTACTTTATTCTTCCAAAAAAATCACTTGCAGCTTGACAACAGCAGCGTCAATAGTCGGGAAATTGTTTATGTATCACATTGTTTCTTCTAAAAAAAATATCTAGAAGCTGGAGTTGCAGCCAGTACAAGAGGTCAGGTCTGATACCCCGAGCCCTTTCTCACAGGTTTATTAGGTAGACAGTGAGAATTTAATTTTATTAACTAATAACAATCTAGCTGAAAAACTGACTTGGCAAAGGTAAAGGTTGCATTTGGCTCTTTCCAAAAAGTGCCAGATGAGCATGTGGTGCTCATCAGATCTCTGGTGTCTGTTTTCATGGTCAAACCTAGCCTCATTGATATTACAAGCATTATTTAAACAATATTTGTAACTTACATTTGTTAGCAGAAATAGAAAGAATCAAAGTAATGCCCCTGCCTGACACCTAACACTCATTGGATTTAAGCAACTTCTCACAGAGGGGTCATGACAAAGCCTCCTGGCTAACACCACCTACATCACTGCTTGATCAGGTATTTCTGTATTCTCTATAGGCATTAAACCAAAGCAGCACATATCGAAATGCAATGCACAATGTGATCATAGAGAGCAATAGAGTTCTACCAGTATGACTATTGTGGGTGGCAGCTCAATTATGGACCTGCTTATGGTCAGGCTTAGCTGACACTGCTTTTTCATGGCTAAGAAGAGCGGTGTTAACTCACTTTAGCATGTCCCCTTTGAAGGATGACACATCGGGGTACAGTAAAACATAATGAGAGAAGAAGCATATTGTTTAATGGGCTCTATACATCAGCCTTATGGACTGCAGTAAACACTGTCTGAACTGTATAACTAGCTGGTTAATGCTCCTATCTGGCTTACAGACAATTCTTAGATCCCTGGGGAAAGCTGCGCCTTGCTCTGTGTCCCATTTTCCATTCTGAAATGAGTAACTACTCCCATTATCTCTAATGCTTCAAGGGAACACTCACTGTACTTTTGGAGTAAAGAAATGTAATTATCCTCAAATGAAAATGTTCATTGTTAATACAGTTCTGGTGACATAGTCTCACTGCTGTACACATATTTGTGCGTCCGTTTTCAGATGATAGGGACACTGTTACGGGGCAGTTGCTGCAGCTTTTTTAAAACTGCCTGAGGTTGTGTGTGTTTATATAAAGCTAAGGTTTGGCATTCATGTGCGGGACAGAGGCCTGAGGTGCTGGGACTCACTGAATTAGAACTTCTAAACACTTTTTAGCGTTGTTCATAAAAGGTGTGATTTACATTGGGTGCACGTGCATTCCTGCCTTTTAAAGCACGGCCATCAAAGAGGAGCTGGCTGGGAGGGGTGCAGGAGGATCACAAAGGTTTCCTGTGTTTGGCTGTTTTCAGGGCAGTCGTGGCAATTGCTAAACCACTCGCAATCCTACCGACTCTGGCTCCTACGTATAAAAGATCTTCTGTGCTGGGAAGTGCTGGGGACGCGGCTTGGATAAACAGCTTTTACATAAGGCCTCTGTCCTGCTCCGCTCCTTGCCTGCCTGTCTGTTCCATGGATATGGAACTCAAATCATGTTCTTTTTTCACTTTACATGAAAGAGGGAGGGAGGGCAGACTTTTTAACCCTTTTGGGTATTTTTTGGAGAAAACACTAGAAACATTTGTATAAAAAATGTGATACCATGGAAATAAAAAAGAATAGATGGTTAATAAAAAAGTGGTGGGTATAGGGGTCACGTTGAGTCTCAGTTGGGACCTGTTTCCAGAAAAGGGGTCTTTACGTAATGTGGAGTGCCATACCTTAAGGCTACTCAATAATACAGGTAGGGGACCTGTTATCCAGAATGCACTGGACCAGATCTTTCCCTAATTTGGATCTTACAAACATGAAATAATAGGCTGGTTTTGCTGCCAGTAAGGATTAATTATATCTTAGTTGGGATCTAGTTTTATTATTACACAGAAAAAGGAAATCACTTTGAAACATTTGGATTATTTGGATAACATGGAGTCTATGGGAGACGGCCTTTCGGAGATTTCTGGATAACGGATCCCATACCTGCACTATTATTCCATAAAGGTTATTTCTAGCCACATCCAAATATTAAACTTTGCATCAGAAAGGAATCCCTGTCTCAAGTTCAGTCTGTGCATAACTAATTCATGTTTTTATTATTTTCTTACTCCTCAGTCCTAATGTAGGAAACAGTCTGATGTGAATAATAAATGGCCTGGTCAAGTCTACAAGGGAATGGTACGGCTCCTCGTCACATCATCACTTCATTTGCTTTCAGGTTTATTTTAGGAGGTGCTAACATACACAATGATGTACAAACTGCACACTACACAACACTAAGATTTTCACTATGTTAATGGGTATGGCATGTGCCACATAAACACTGTGGGTTTAAGAAAAAGGGCACCCTTTTGCAGCTCAAGCAAATCTGGAGATCCATGCATGGAATGCCAGCATTGGAAAAACCAACAGTCCCTTAGTTGTCAATATTTGTTAATTTTTTTTTTGTGGTAAAAGAAAAACCTGCAATACAAAACTGACATTGTGTTACACAAATGAAACAGGAGTTTAATAGGTTGTGTAATAAGTGCCAAGTGCAAGGTTTTCTTTTCCATGGGGGCCCACCTGTACAGCAGTCCCGTATGCTTCTCAGCTATGACCTTTTTTCTCTTCTGTGCTGATGTAGGAGAAAACAAAACCAACAGTTTCAGTTCTGAGGGAGTTGAGTCTGAAGGATTTTGTACTTGAGTCACACATAGAAGCTCAAGGTTGGTTTTTGGCTATGAGTTGCTTCATATTTGACTGTATCTGTTCCTGGATCAGTTGAGTCTACTGGGCCTTCTCATTTACCTTAGATCTCTGGGCTGCCATCAATCTGTTTGACCCTATCTAACCATGCAAGAATGTTACTAGCAGCATTGTAAAACCTTAAGAACAGAGCCTGGCCAATGAGCCAAGTCAAGGGCCTCAACCTGCCGGCACCCATCCCTACCACTGTGGCACTTAGAGTCCTGCAGCGGGTCGGGTACCAGCGGGTTACCTGCAAAAACCTGAGATACCCTGTGGGTTGCAGGCAAAAGTTCTGGGTGTGGGTATAGACGCGGGCCAGCTGTTCTGCGGGTTGCGGGTTGGGCCGCGGGTCTTCTCAATAGTGATTTTTAAAATTTTTTTCTGATTATGCCACTTCTGATGATGTCACTTCCGGTTACAATGGCAGCACTTCCTGATTCTTGATGGTCAGTGGGTCGGGGGTCCGGGTTGCGGATAAGTTAATTGTGGGTCAGGTAGCGGGTCCAGGCGGGTGAGAATGCGGGTTGTGGGTCAAGGTTTGCGGATTGCAGGATGAGGGTCGGGTACGGGCTGCAAAAAAAGGACCCGTGCAAGACTCGAGTAGCACTTACTTTGACTACATAACTGCATGCCCACCATGCTGGCCACCTAACCACATTTCTCTCTCTCTTACAGAGATAAATAAATAATAAACGGCACTTTGGGTGAATTTTGGAACCTATTGAATGTTTCCAATTATCAGCTCAGATAAAGCCAGTTCAGAAGTGACTGGTCAATGCAACAGGATGAGAAGATGTAGAAGAGGCAGCAAAGGATTAGGACTGAGTGAGTTAGCAGTCAATTTGTCTGGATGTTATATTTGTTACACACACACATTATATATATATATATATATATATATATATATATATATATACACACCAAAGGAGTTCCAGGAATACCAGTGTCTGTATGCTACAAACATAATCAGGCTGCCATAATTTCATAATTAAAGGGTTTTTAACTCCATTTATCCTCTTGATTCAATTATTTGCCCAATTGATTTAAGACCCTGATTGTATTACAGAACTACCCAGAATGACATGCAGGCTGATTAAGATACCAATGCTATACTAAGCAGCCAGCGGAATTCTTTGCATGTTGCCTCTCCTTTGCACTCACAGGTTCTTACTAATATTCTCCACCGACACACTTACACTTTTACTAATACTCCAAACTTACTCTTTACTGAATTTCTAATCTTATACCTTCACTAAAACTCTGAGCACACATGTTTACTGCCACCTTTACTTGAATTTAGAATGTCAAACTGTCATGTTTGCATCACCCCTTTAAAGAAATGCTAATCTCACATATTTACTGATACATTTACCGACACTCTCAGCCTATGTTTTATTGACAGTCAAAAACCTTTACTGACACATTAAGCACATGCCTTTACTGACATTCTAACATTATAACTTTACTGGCTCATTAGGCTCATAACATTACTGACATTCCAAGTTCATACATGTAAAGATATGCTACAGCTGCAAATAAAAATTCTAAAGCTAATACAGACATACGCGAGCCTCCAAAATCCCAGCTCCAAACCAACCAGACATGAGAGGTTGTATTGCTATTTTGGTTCATGGAAGGATTCTTTCTTTCTTGTGAGGCTGGATTGACTGCTGACCAGTCAAAAAATCATACCTGTTTTCTATTGGTTTAAATATATTGGGGGCTGGGCCATTCTACCAGTCAGGGTGTGTTCTATCATACAGAGAGGATGCAATACTATCCTATAGGATAAAGATTTATTTCCTGTTTAAATTTAGAAAGTCAACTTGTATAGTTGCATGCACACTATGGGATTGTTACGTTGATACACATGTATAAAATGATTTCAATATAAAATCACATAATTGTTTATGCATATGTATTTTTTCAAGCTGTTATTCACTTCTTCTTGTTCTACGCTTTTAATTCTAATGTCTCACAATTCATAACAAGCACTTAATGAAACATGCAGCACATATATTAAACCTATGACCCCATGGACTCAATACCACAAAAAAGCGCAGCGCTTCCTATTTCAAACGTCACAAGATCAAAACTTGGCAAACATCTGAAGACGATACAAAGATTTATTCAGAATTCATTTGATGGATTTTATATGAGATTAATTAATAAGCACTGAGCTTTACTCTGTGTAAATCCTTCAGTACATCAGCAGATTGCAAAATCCTTTATCATGTATAATGTCTGCTTTCTTCCCAGTATTTACCTGTTTGAGAAGTTGTTTGCTTAAGTCATATACTGAGGCCGGTATACAAACGCACATTTTGAAGGCTAAGGAAAAAACAGTCTCCCTTCTTCCGTTACCAAACAGAAATATTTGGCTTCAGGAAATCATCCAAGAACTTATAACCTTCATGTCCACAGTGGACCTTCTGTGTCAAGAAGTAGCATCAGATGTAAAGATGGGAAACTGGTCAACTGCTTGGCTCAGAATTAAACAGGATCTCACTGCTTCTCTATTACACTTCAAATGTGTGTGGTTTGCGGCCTAGTGGATATTTCCCCTTTATTTGCCCTGGTCACTGCACACATCCCTACACTAAGCAAGATCCAGAGGGCATTAGCTTGTATAATCAGCCATAAACACCCTGATTTCTTTGAAAATCTTTCCAAAGACCTGCTCAAATCCACCTTCCTCCCCTATGGTACCAACAGACACATACCACTGCTGTATTTCCATATAATGTATGGTGAGTACATTAGCCACATGGGGACTACCTTACTGGGAGCAGAAAGAGGAGGATATCTGACCATGAGCACAACCATCAAAGAATTCTCTTTATACACTGGCTTTTCACTCAGCAGCTTATCATGAAATTTTCCTATATGATTGTTCCTGATATGGACACACATCTACATTGTTGTGTCAGTTATAAAAAATACAACATAGCATCTATTTTATAGTCTCTTTGAATTACTTATGCACACCCTCACTGTACAATTTTAAGTTTTAGTGGTGATAACATTTCCTTTTGGAAAAAATTACTTCAGCATGTTCTGTAGACACAATTCTGGAAAGATGGGTCATTTACTAAGAACACTGTTTGAGGCCCATTTATTTATTTAGGTCGAAATTTACTGGCATTAGTGCTTTATGGAACCACAATTTAAACTCAGTGACATGAAAGTTACAAAAACAAAATTTTGCCAACGAAGGAACGTTGAACAAGAAAAGGACAACTCCCATTGACTCCCATTGAACATAACATTCTTAATTGACCCCTTAGTCTTAAGATACTAACCTACAGATGTCGGTGGTTCAGAATGTTCATCTGAAAGCCTTATGCTTTCAGTGTAATGTTTGTCCAACTGAATGAAAAACGGAATTTAAAATCATATATAATGGTCTGACTAGTGTAACTGTGCTGCAAAGAAAACAGTACAAAAACAGTTAAAATAGAATCTTCTTAATGATTAAGAATTTACACCAAGGACTCTTTCTGGATCTTGGCAGTTGTTCTGTTGATTTTTGATGTGCTGCATATTTCTGTGGCTCTATCCTTTCCGGAGAACAATTCGGTTAGACTTTATTCATGGCTCTGCCAAACCCAGAAGAAAACAGTTGACTAATCTACATGTTTTATTGATAAGAATGTGCGGCGTTTGATAAACCTTCATAGTGCATAATAAGCAGGATATATATGAGAGACTGGTTTGAAAGGCTGGAAATGAGATGATAAATGGCGCATGAAAAAGAAAAAAAAAAAACACAAGTCTGCTGAGCTGAATGCATCACACTTTTTCGGTTCCAGTCAAAATCCCAAGAGTTTCCAATCAATATTCCACTCAATTAAAACGAGCGCCTTTACAAATTCACTCATACACAGAGTTATGTTTTCTAAATTGGAGGATGATAAAATTTAGGGTGTGAAAGAATTTGAATGTATACATTTTTAATGAAAGAATAAAGACTTTATATAAATCATTTAAAGTATGTTCTTAAATCTTATGAGGAATAGAAGATGGCCAGCACTCCTTCCACCCCAAACCTAACCTCTAGCAGCCATATCATGATCAGACTGGAGTCATTTTCTATATATATTGTGAACAGAAATGGAGTTGCAGTTGCAACCCTAACTATGGAGTAATTAATGGCATATCATACAGATGTCAATTACATTTCCTGTTTTAATAACATTATGTTGCTTTATAAAAGCTTAAATACTGGTGTCTTCATTATATCTTACACGGGGGAAGCATTTTAAATACATTTATATATATATATTTTTTTTTTTTTCTCCTTTTAACCTGTCTATCTTTAGTAACCTTTTAAACGGCCAGTATGATCTATACATTTACAGCTGAATAAATTTATTAGTATAAAGTGCTAACATTTATGTTGAGGCTAGTGTGTGTTTGTTTGACTCTCATGCCTGTACTCAGGGCCAAGCCCCACCCCAGATCCGGTCCACCCCAAACCACAGTAAAAAGTGCACACAGACACCAGCACTAAAATTGGTAAACCCCCTCTTATAAAAAGCCATTGGTGATAAGGGCCCACCGTATAAATTAAAATATAAACTGGCACCACTGCCCCCATAAAAGCTTTTACAAAAACTTCGGTAGTCTAGATCCCCTACAAACTTTACAACACAACAGGACCCCCCTTTAGGCATGAGCCCGGTACAGCTGTACCCCCTGTGCTCCCTGATGACCCAGCCTGTAGTATTCCATTACCAGCTGCTTCCATTTCAGTTGGCAACACCCCCAAAAGTTGTCAGACCTGGCCTACTTCTGAAATGCAAAGACACACCCGCAACTGCTTCTTGTATCTAGACTATTACACTCAATGGTCACAGCAAAATTTAAAAAAGTAGCTGGTGGGGGAATAAATGCTCCATGCATCTTAGCCTGCAATAATAGAAAGTTTTTCACAAACACCGGTAGGACTATGACTTCTGCAAACACACTGTTCAAAAATTCTAGAACTATAACTGTACTCTTGCTACTTCCAGATGATATTGATGAAGCCCCCACCAAGTTATGTTACACGATGGGAGTGCACTGCTTCATTAGTCCTAGCCCCCCTATTCTGTGCTTTAATAACATTTCATGCTAGGTCAAGGGTTTGTCGCAACAATCCTGTGATATGTTTATATTCTGTTGATCCAGTATGGTGACATGTTCATGGGGCATTGGCAGATAAGCACCTCTTTCCTCCTCGCAGTGCCAAGAATTTGGCCCATTGGCCTAAATTAATAAAGTAATGGAAAGTGGACATGTATTGCCACTTGTCCCATATTAATATTGGTGCTAGATCAATCAATGGATAACTGGCAGTATATAGTCACCTTATAGCTCTTGCTTTTAGCAAGGGTTATGGGTACTTTTAATGAGTCTCTTACTATGAAATAAGGGGTATCAGCAAGTTGGAATTAATCTTTGCAGCAGTGAACACGAGCCAGGGAGGGAGAACCTGTGACAAGTGGCTGAAAACAATAATTGAGAGTTCAATAGGTAAACGTCAGTAAGGTGACACATCTACTGGACCATGGTAGGGTCCTAAAGCTTTAAAGACCTTGCAATGCTCCCAAGTTTAAAAGTATTATTAAAGTATGTCATATAATTTTTTATCTTCTATTTGCCCTTAGCTTCTTAAATTCTTTGTATTTTCCCCTGAAAAGTTGACATTAGCTATGATGGCTGTTCAAATAATGAACACTAGAAGATATTTTTTATGATCTGGGCCAAGACAAGCTAAATTATTCCTGGCATTCACTAGCACAGCATAGGTGAACCATAATTTGGGAAACGGGCAGCGGGACACCATTAAATCTTGACACTTTCACCCTCCTAAAAGTGAATAAGGTTAATTGACCACTTTTTCCACCTCTCAGGAAAATCGTCAATTCATGAGCTTAGCTTAGCACAAGGGATTCACAGTGAGGCCTGTATGTTTGGACATACACAACCTTGCTTTACAGACTCCTCAAAACATCTCTGGCATGTCTACAACAATAATCTCAAGCTTTGATAAATGTCCAGGAGTTTAAGATTCCAGAAATAATTTTACATTTGGACCCATACCCAGCACACATTGCCTTTGGCTTTCCTGACCTGGTATCCTTGTAGCTATCCTACATGAAACTCACTGCAGTCCTCTTAAGGGCTTTTATGTTCTACTTGTGCTAAGAACAGGAGCCAGTTCTTTGGTATAGCCCTGACAGGTGCTCCATATATGAAACCTCAATATCTGAGTATAAAGAAACAGTCCATCACAATCTGACGGATTTTAAAAACACCATTCTTCTCATTTAAGAAAATGTTTAATGAGCCCTGAAGAATATTTATTTTTCTGTGTAAGTGTATTCAGTTGCAACATGTTTCTCTGCAGGCCTATGGCATTTCAAGAACTCTAATTCCAGACACCTTAGTTCTTTCCAATCAAATTTTTACTGCTTAGATGTTTGCATTTTCCATTAAAATGTCAGCTTTATCATTTTCTAATCAAAATCTTCATGCACAACTAATATAGTGCACAGCCCTTACTCAGCATACATCTAATGCCACGTTTTACACAAATAGACGCCAATTCAAAACTGTTTTATTATTAATATTACTAATAATAATAATGACAACCTGGAATGCACAATTTCATAAATATCCAACTCCAACTTGGATAACGGTCAAACTGAGATTTGCTCAAAGTAGCCTCTGCTATAGTAACGAGTAGTTGTTATAATTACAGTTAATTAGGAATCATAACCTTGCCATCCTTAACACCTGATAAAAATGTTTTCTTTTAAAAAGGTGTTTTTGCCAATATCCTACATGTAGGATGTCAGGATGTAGGAGGTAGGGTGAAGGTGTTTTGCCGCATCCTACTGTGTATCTAAGGGGTTTCAACAAAGTTGTAAATATTAAAGCCAGGCAGTTCTATGTATATAGAATGAGGCATGAATGCTTTACACTGCTCGTCTTGCATTGTGAAAACCTCTTTGGCTCCTTTTAGCCCTTCTCACCCAGGCCAGGTTGGTTTCAATGATAACTGGAATCTGAGAAATTATATCAACATTTGCCTGGCTGCCATCTCCAACATTTGAAAGGTTTAAAGGCCAAAGAAATAAACACATTAGGAAATACTGTCATAAAACTCATAGGGTGGGGTTTAACAGATGCCTAGGGTCCCTCTGGGGCTGCTAAACAGTCAATACATCTGCTATATAAATAAATGATGTTGAAAATCATACAGCATTCAATCAACTCTGAATACATGTTGCAATACGTTAAACTCGATAGGCCAGTTGTGTACATGCTATTCCAGGGCAGGTTTGTGTATTATATATAAGGGTTGTATATTTGGGCAGAAGATGTGTGTATACATGAAGGATACCTGTATTTCTCACTGGAGATATGGGAAATACCAGCTTACATTAGAATTTGGAGAAGTTGATGCGTCTCTTGACTGGGCCATATTTTATAGAGGGAGTGGCAAAATACCATGAGCAATTGTATATGAGTATGTGTTGGGTGCCCTAGAAGTGGAAACGTACAGCATATGCATAACATCAAGCACCAACTAAAAACTACATTAGTATTTCTGCCAATAAGAGCCCAGATTGGATCTGCTGGCAGCTCTGTATGAAATATTGGCAGGTCAGTAGCTACCCTTATATAGGGCTGCTCTACTTGTGAATTCAGCCTCTAATGCACAAGCTTACTTTAACGAAGGCTTGATGATCTTGATGATCTTTTAAAAGGGTCACAGAAACTCCTTAACAACAAAGTAACTTCTTATCTTCTCAAATTATAAATGATTTCTTATAATACACAAGTTTTAATAAGCCACGTGTGATATCACTTGCAGCAGGATTAAGCCCTACTTAGACTACTTTGCATCATTGTTTTATAACAATCCAGCCCTCTGACATGTGAAGCCGTTGGAATGGGAAATCTCGGATGTAGCTGATATAAAGGTAATGCACCACTGTGATTAATTAAGGCATTAGAAACCATGCAGAGTTCCATAATCTCACCAACATCTCTAGCACTTATGCAAGCATAACTTTATCAACTGTCGCAGCTGCTTCCTAAACACTATTTTATTTACTACTTTGGCAGATTGGGAAATGCAAGGAGGCAAGTATTGACCACATTCAATAAGCGATGGACAGATCAAGGAATGTATAATCAGATTACAAGAATATATAGGAGGAGGGAGACAGCTGGTTATACATTAAAATTATAAACATTAACCTTTAACAGACAATAAAAAAACACATCAAACTGGAAACCCAATAAACAATGTGTCTGTCTTTCACTGCTGGATTAAATTTGCAGCTCTGCATAACTTTGCCTCCTCTTATGAGTAGAATGCACTTGTTCTGTACCACAAGGTAAAATTAATTTTCCAGCACTCAGGAACCACAGAAGCAACACCGGCCTCATTACAGCTGCACTCACCATTTGTCTGCAGTTAGTCTCCTCTCATTTCTTCACAGAGGGAAAGTCATTAAAGGGGAAATCTGTTTTCATTATAACAAATCATGTTTAAGAGAGTAAAAAAAAAAAAATACAGAAACGTTATCCCAGCTCAGGATAATCCCAAAGTTCTGACAGAGGCAGCTCTGCTGGTGCTGAATCCATGCCAGTGTCCATTAGTCAAATGAAGAAACCCATTTCGACAGAGAGGCCTGTTTGCTGAGTGTAAAACAGCTTTCCTAAATTGAGGCTAATTCATTCCATCACAAAGAAAGAACCTCTGGCTGTAATTTGTCTCAGTGTGTAATGGATCACCTGCATTAACAGAACATATTTTGTATGGGTGTAAAATATAGTTCCTTATTCACACTGCCACTGGAGGCAGCTGACAGTTGACACTTACTGCCCCTCTGTGTACCTGCATCACTCACTGTCAGGTCTGGACTGAGGGTCAAAATAGGCCCTGACATTTAAGACAAACAGAGGCCCATTCAGCCCCCACCAGCCCACCAAATACTGACTTTTTATGGCACCTTATAGCAGCCCCTCTGACCAGAACCCTCAGATTGCCAGAATGTGGGTTTGCTCCGGGTACTGCAGTTTCCTCCCACACTCCAGAAACATACTGTAAGGTTAATTGGTTCCTGATAAAACAGGTTATTGTGTTTGTTTGTATGTGACTGGGATCTTAGACTGTAAGCTCTGCTGGGGCAGGAACTGATGCACAAATGCCGGTGCTTCTTGGGGTTTAATCTAGCTGAAAGATGATGTTACTACACCTACTACCAAAAAACTTGCAGGGGAAACTACAGAAACAAAATTTACATAAAGAGAGCTGACACACAGTGTTCTACAGAGATTATACATCATTCTCATCTGTCCCTTCCCCAATGGCGCTTACAGTATAAAGTCCTTATCACACTCCCCTAACCCATCAGTCCCTGCCCCAGTGAGCTTACAGTCTATGGTCCCTATCACATTCCTATCAGTCCTTGCCCCAGTGAGCTTGCACTCTAAGGTCCCTATCACACTCCTATCAATCCATGCCCCAGAGAGCTGCAATCTAAGGTCCCTTTCACATTGCTATCAGTCTCTGTCCCAGTGAGCTTACATTCTAAGGTCCCTACCACACTCCTATCAATCCATGCCCCAGAGAGCTTACAATATAAGGTTCCTATCACATTCTTATCAGTCCCTGCACCAGTGAGCTTACACACTTAGGTCCCTGTCAGATCCTCAGAATCCAATTAACCTGCCTGTATGTTTTTGCTATAAAGAGAGGAAATCCATGTTGACAAGGAGAGAACATGCAGACTCCACATGTGGAGAGACATGTCTCAAAAAGACAGAAGTGCTAATAAGTGAGCCATGCTACTGACCAGTTATACTCTCATGAGAAAGAAAGGATTTTTTTTCTTGGCGACTGCTGCCTAGTGTAACTTTATGGGGTCCTCTAAATAAATCCCCCGTTTCTAGGAAAATATATTTGAGGCATTAATCACACTGAATTAAGTGTTCCTTATTGTGTAGTGCATCCTTAGAGGGTGAAGTAAAAAAAAAACAGACATATATATTTTACTGTAATATGTGTTTTTTCAATGTACACAAGGGCATTTGACACTAAGCTTTGTAATGAAAGAATATAAAATGATATTTAAAACTTTTCAATATATTTAATCAAAACACGTAGTAAAATGTTTAGCAGCTTTACTGTGAGCATTATATGTCTGGCTATTTATATTCCCTGCACTGGTAACAATGTAGCAGAAGCAATGTAGAATGTAGCTGATTAAGAGATCTAGAGGACAGCTGGCTTCTGCTACATTGTTTCAAGAGTCAGACGGGGGTGCTAACTCCAAAACAAGACTTCCTCTGTACATAGGATCAGTGAGGGCCTGAGAGCCACATCAGGAGTAAAAGGAACTATAGCTTTTTGGGTTAAAGTTTTTGTACCATGTTAGTCCGTTGAAAAAGTTATAGGGTAGAACTTTTGATATGAAGCATAACAAAAGTGGTGTAAAGGTAATACCTTCACATCAAAAGTTCTACACTATAACTGGGTAAATGTAAGAAACAGTAATTTAAATGGAAAATATAGCATTGTTTAAAAACCCCAATAGTACAGAATGGTATAGAACACAGAAAACTGTTAAAAACTTTTGGTGCCAATTTGTGAATAAAAGTACCTCTCCAGTAAGTGGCAGCTTTATAAATAAGCAGTGGGTGTGTCCTAAAGTTAATTCCATGAAAGCGCAACAAGAAGTGGGTGTTGAAACTTTAGCCAATCACAACTCTGCACACATACAGCAATTACAGTTTCCTGACAGGTCCAGCAAATGCTAAACACCCCCGACTCACCTTCACAGCCTGGGGAAGCAGCAGTCGCCCAGTCAATTATTCCTGGATGTGAGTAAGGAGGGGGCAATAAGGGCTGTATTCTGACCAAGTGTCACACTAAGTACATTAGCCCTCAATATAGCCCTTGATCAACACAAATACAAAATCACCTACTGTACTTTGTATACACCAATCCCAGGTATTTGGGTAGCCCCTGCCCCAGCTCCACCACCAGATTTAGCCAATAAGTGGTACTGGTGGCAGGGGAAGTTTATTCCCTACAAATTATAATTTACCATAATGGTATATAAGACCCACCCCACAAATCTCTCACCCTGGGCCTTGGACCTTAATCATCTATATGTTCCTGGGTAGGAGTATAGAAGAGAAGAACCCTGTGAAGCATAGGGTGCCCTACTGGGACACTGATCAATAAGAAGTTTAAATATTTAATATTATTTCTAAAGCTTAGACGGGGTGTAAAATGATTTTTCAGTGAGGCACGTGTCTGTTTTTTCTTGTTTTTAACAATATTTGTCCCCATTATGGCCATGACATGGTATCCTGATTCTCAGAGCACTGGCAAGTAGTACATTACAGTGTAAAAGTCTTCTACTGTACATGTACATGAAAAAGGTTTAAAGGAACAATATACACCTGAAAACACCTTTGCTGGAAATGACATTTTGCCTCTTGTTTTAAACCCCTCCCTTGTTGAAGCAGCAGCCTTTGAGTAGCTCATAATCAGGGGCTCCTCTGTAGACTGGTAATAAGTAGAACCTGCTGCTGCTGCTCTGAAGTTGTGTGATAGGAAGAACTAAAGTGAAAGGGGTGTATTGTGTACCTTTAATACTAGTCCCAATTGGCTGGAGGGCAGTGATGTAACACAGGAATAAAGTATTGCTCACAGCATCATGGGGTGGCACACAAAGTTCTCTGTGTAACTTGGGACTCCCCCCGGTTGTGGAGCAGATGGAGGAGTCCGGGCAGGACAATCACAAGGGAAGGTACCACCTGCCAGTCACCTCCTCAATCATACTGTCCTGTCACACACACATATATCATATATATATATATATATATATATATATATATACACACACACATAGAATATATATACTCTCTCACACACACATAGAATATATATACTCTCTCACACACAAATATAATATATATACTCTCTCACACACAAATATAATATATATACTCTTTCACACACAAATATGATATATATTCTCTCTCACACACACATATATCATATATATACTCTCTCACACACACAAATATAATATATATTCTCTCTCACACACACAAATATAATATATATTCTCTCTCACACACACACGGAGACACACAGAGAATTACAAGAATTACATTGGATCAACTAAATGGAACTAGTAACTGTCTGACACACAAGTGCCACAAGTGGAGCAGCAATATAGTTACTGTAATAATCCTCACCCACTTCCAGCCGCTCTCTCTGTCAGCGCTGTCTGTGTCTGAACCCACGGGCAAAACTCCGCGCCTGCCTCACACACCCTCAAACACAGTCTCTCAGCCCGGACACCCGCTGCTCTGCGATCTCTCCCTCAGCAGCAGCACCGGCAGCCAATGGGCAGGGCCAGGGGGCGGAGACTGGGAGGGGCGTGGCGGCATCCAGCAAGGTACCTGGAGCGCGTAGGGGTATCTATGAGGGGAGAAGCAGGGCTGCTAGTACTGTGTGGCGTTTTAGTCAATTTTCCACCTTGTTTTAAAATGTCTACTGTGTGTAAAAGAGTGACACCCATTCCTGCTATAGACATGGCTTCTCCTATGTCAGAGAGAAGTGTTTGAGTCAGGGCAGGTGGGGTATTATAGTCACAGAAGCCCCTCCTGTGTCAGAGAGAAGTGTTTGAGTCAGGGCAGGTGGGGTATTCCAGTCACAGAAGCCCCTCCTGTGTCAGAGAGAAGTGTTTGAGTCA
>CM044448.1:526600-569419 GCA_024363595.1 Xenopus borealis | reverse complement strand
CACTCACACTAACACACACACACTCACACTCACACACTCACACACACTCACACTCACACACACACACTCACACTCACACACACACGCTGGTGAAATAGGACTGATGCAAACAGTCTGCTCTTTTCACATTAAATGTAAGGAATACGCCTTGTTGTAAAAGTAACATTTATGTCATGTTGATATTATTTATGTTTCCCGTATGTATAAAACACTGTTGTATTTGAGCTGAGTAGGGGTAGAAGCTCTGAGCTACATGATTAAAATGAAAACCTGTATTGTTGAAATGCTGCTGCCGAGACGCCAGTGCATGTGTACGGATCAGCAGAGTCCATATGTTAATGGGTTATTGTGGGGGCACTTCTCGGGCAGGCTTGAGTTTGATGAGGAAATAGGAGGGCACTTCCTTCATCCCCAGCCCTTCATTCCCCCGGGGCAGAGACACTCACAGGTAGAAAGAAGGCTCTGTCATGTAATGAAGGGAAAGGGCTGAGCAGTAGAGCCGAGCAGCTTCAGCAGAGATGTTAATGTTATACAAACTTACTTTGTCTCCCTCATCAGGCCCGGCAGTTAAAGAGAATGTATTTAGTGTTGGTTTCCATCAAACAAGGTTCCCAATGGCCTACACACAGTGTTAAAGGGGCTGTACGCCTTCCTACATTTCTACATTCCTACATAGTTCACCAGAAAAATAACTTTTCCAGTTACTTTCTATTTTATGTTTGTGACTGTTTCTCTAAAACTGAACTTAAAATTTTCATTTCCCCCCTTTTCTTATGTTTCTGAAGCAGCCCCGGGAGTGGAGTTAGCTTCCCTGTAACTAAATTGATGCATTAGTCAATCCATTTCTTCTGTTTGTCCCTGCTGAGCAGAATCCCTGAATTATAGGCAGTTGTTCGAATTGATACAATAGTTGCTAATATTACCCCACAGACAAATGGATCCACTAATGGAGCAAACAGAATCCGCACCTGGATTATTGAGCTGCCACACTCAAACACCAGAGGCACCAACATTCAACTTTACACTGAAATTATGGGAAAATGATAAAAAGATGGAAAGCAATTGAAAAAACACTTTTATTTCTCGTTGTTGTACAACAGAGTAGCACTAATATGGGTCAAGAGTTATTTATAATTATTTCAGTTTCTCTGACATAATCACAAGGGAATCATAGCACCTTGTAACCTGGGAGTGGTCTGAGGAAGGCTATTAATACTTCTCATCTATTTATATAGTTTGTTCTCCAAGGAATCTCTGATATGATGGGCAATGTCACTGAAATTCTAAAATTGTTAGATTTTATTGCAGGATCTTGTAGCCAATAAAAATATATTTGGAGAAAACCGCAAGAAAGCTCATCAGCATCTTCCTATGTTGGCCGTGTTCATGCACAAAGAGGTGAATAATTAGGTCACTCTTGTCAAGTACCATGGGAACACCTGCAAGACATTGGCATCATCCCATCCTAAACCTCGTTAGATTGTGATTGCAATCAGCACATTCTCAATCTCTGCATCTTGATTGACCCTTTCAGATGCTAATCTGCATCCCTGACGCTGGCAAAGAGTGTCGCTGAACAGACCTGATATCAGAAATGATGCCAACATGTGATTTACATCCCTCCATCTCTGATCTGATGATAGAGGAAAAGAATACTCACACAGTTTCTGAAAATGATTTTATTTAGACTATATCTATGGTGCCTGCAGACGGGGAATGTTTTGTATTGGCAAGTTACAACTAAGTCTATAGAACACTAGAATCAGTGCTGGACTGGGAATCAAAATAGGCCCTGGCATTTCAGGTACACAGAGGCCCATTCATCCCACATAGAGGCCCAAACAGTCCCCACCAGCCCACTAAACACTGACTTTCTATGGGACCTTATAGCAGCCCCTCTGGCATTTGCCCTAACCCACAGATTGCCAGTCCAGGCCTGACTAGAAGGCTAACGCAAAAATGGACACAGTAGTTGTGCGTATTGATGCCATTAGTTAAGGATATTTGTGTTCAAAGACACTCCTTGCACTTCCCTCAGTTGGACTTGGCATCAGTGCATCTTTGCTGCCATTTTCAACACAATTATGTGTGTGTGATTAATGCCAAAACCCAAACTTATTTGCTTGTTGTGATGCGGAATTGGTTTAAGCGCATTTGGATCAAGTGCAACGCCCCATTGCATCTGCTAGTTGTGGAATTATTAGGAAAAAAAACAAAGCATTCTGCTTATCAAAATAGTCGCTTGGATATGCAATGTCCCACTATTAAGATGGATTGCCGTGAGTAATAACTATTACTTATGATGTGATTTTCAGGAGATTTGTGGCCCACAGTAGTGCATATTTTTCCGTGGACAACAAATATAACTGTTTGCAAATTGCCCTACGAGTTATAGTTATAAGTTGGTGAGACCATGCTCGACTCTGAAACATGAACACAAAGCATGTAGTCTAAAGGACCTCAGGCACATACCTGATTGGAGACTTGATTTGTGCCAACAGTTTCCTGTTTTTGCATCATTACTCCCTGTGCACAATGCATGGTCTGTAAAATATTGCTAACCCTGGTCTGAACAGAAGACATCAGCTGAGCTGAACACCATTCAAATAAACTGGAACACTTGATGCTAGCCAGGGCTAAAGATACCTGATGTGGTTCAGGCTGAATGTTAGCAAATCCCATAAATAGTGCACCAATATCGGGTGGAAATCCTTTTCAGAAAAGTACTGATAAGCAGGACCCTACTTAATTTGGCCTCAAAATAATTCTGTTCTCTATGAACTTTATGAATAAACAATAATAGCATGCTAACAATGCTCAACTCTTCAGCTACTAACCAGGGTAGAAAGTTGGAACATATGCAAATGAATTCCCTGAAAACAAGGAAATAATATAAAGATTAAGCCTATCTATGTCCACTGATATTCCTATAACGCCAGTATTCTTTTCCTATAACGCCAGTATTCTAAACAGTCACTGGCCAATAATTTAGGTGCCAAGTTCTTCCTTCATAGTTATGAGGGCATCACCAAAAATAGACTCAGAGCTGAGACCATCTCATTGTACTATAAATACAATCATTACTGTTAGTTTAAACTATGATAACAGCTAACCAAATAAAAGATGCATGCATAGAGATGGAGCAGTTGAATAAACTAATTGTATTTTTTTTGTTAGAAAATGCTAAAATTTAAACAATATATTCACAATGGAATAAAGTTTCCTCTTTCTAATTGGCCAGGTGTGTAGAGGAAGCACAACTGTTGGGGGCCCAAGAGGCATAAAGGACCCAGAGGGGCACTTCCAATGTTATAAACTATTTCTTACATCATGAGATTAGGGGGCCCTGAAATAATTTTACTATCGGCCCAATAATTTGTTTGCCTGCCTGCTGCCTAACCCCTGCCAGTCACATCATGCATTTAGATGGGGCTTTCACACTCCGGTGACCCTATATCAGAATTGCACATGAAAATAGTCGCAACATTTGCCCATGTGCTTGATTTCCAACCAGTATCACATTATAGCTTAACTTGTAAAATGGGGGGGCCTATAAAAATGCCAATGTGTCCCTGTTACAGGATTCAGAAGGCTTAGACATTCGCACCAAGTAATTCTGAACCAGGCTTCAGGTCCATTAGGGCCACATTTATCTCATTCGTTCATTGATAGCACAAGGGAAGGCATCACAATGGCAGAACAATGTGTTATCACATTGTGTGAGGAATCTTGACAGCCCTTCATCTAAGAAGCTAAGGGCAAATGAGATTAATTGTTAATAAATGCATTTAGGATTTATACATATACAGGCTACTTATATCCGTATTGGCACAAAAACAGTTGAGTCTTTGATGGTAGTGGAACTTGGAGTATTTTTGGATAATAAACAAAGCAGTAACATTCAAAGCCAGGCAGCGGCAGGGAACATAATGATGTCTTATATTAAAAAAGATATACATTTATGGGCTATAGGTTTACAGAACATTAGTAAGGGCCAGATACAATATGCAGTGCAGTTTTGGTCCCTTCCAGAACCTTTTATAAGATGATCCTCTGGAAAGTCAAGCTGATAAGAAAATGAGATTCCTTTCGTTATACTTGCTGTAATATTATTGCTACACACGTGCTCCTTTGCTAAACAAACTACAATGTAAAATCAAATTACATTTCACACATGATTACACTTGGAAACGATTATTTTAGGTACATTGTGATTTCAGTGTTCATTCTTCTAATGTTCTTCAAGTGAACAAGAATCAACTGACTTTGCCACAACATTAACTTAGCAAAGTACACAAATCCGTGTGACTACCCTATTCAGATTTATTTTAAACCGGTTCAAATGACTTCTTTAAATCTCTTTTTAATTCCCTTGGCTTTTTGACATAATGACACCCTGATGGCAGTTATTCCTGTGGATTTCATACTGATGAAGGCCGCTTTGCTAGAAGCTGTGTAATCAAGGAACTACTTATCTAGTAAATAATCAGTGACTGGCTAACCCTTGCTATAAATGGGAAGATTCACACATTTGCCAAAGTCATCACATCCGTGTATTGTTATTAAATTTTTGCCATCTAGCTGGTAGGACAGGTTGGATGCTGTGATTGGACGCTGGAACAAGAGTTGGATCACATGGGGTTCTGTGCAGACCCACTGATGACAGCCGTCCCCTGATTTAGTCCTTACTTGACTCATACTGACACATCTGCATTTTGGCCTCATACAAATGGCAATATAATTTTTCCATTAGAACATAAAAAAATGAATAATACAAAGAGCTTATGTGTATATGTTCACCCTTATCATCGTATAGTGTTTATTTTGTATATACTGTATATGGGTAGATTAGCTGTGGTAAATACAAGGGGATTCCACCTTTTGGACTGCTGGTCTTTCTGTGTCTTCCTTTGAGGGTTTCTCAACCTGCTCCATCTCTTTACTTCATTTGCTCCAACCTAGAGCTATTTTACTTCCTTAGCTTGGTTTCGATTGGTTAATAAATCTTTGATGAGTAGAGAATGAGTATAATTGCTAGCAGGGATTTACTGTACACAACAGATGATGCCTGGCTCAGATAGTGATTCTCTATGAAGGTGCAGGCCAGCCCTGGGCAATGATACAGTCTTCTACGTGAAGCTTCTTTGATAAACCTCTTTGCTGCCATTTATTGTATAAGGCCCTGTTTACCTACAGATGTCAGATTGCACTTCATGTAATTAAACAACAGATTACGTTTGGGCAAAATCCTGTTTTGGTTTATCTATGTGCTAATCCTTATGGTACTAGATATAAGAGACTGGGCATATGGTGCATGAATTACATGTCTGAATACCATGTAATTGTCACATGTACAAACAGAACAAATAAATAAATATACATTATAAAGGCTTTGCAGTTGATTGCTCTTTAAACATATTTTGGAATTATTTCTGGAGAAAAACAATCTTTTTTTAATGCCATGTTACTTATTTAATATGAGGGCTGGGGGCTTGCCTTGGCCTTTCTTTTGCCCTGATTGGTGACC
Organism: Xenopus borealis; assembly: GCA_024363595.1. Lineage (NCBI taxonomy): Eukaryota > Metazoa > Chordata > Amphibia > Anura > Pipidae > Xenopus > Xenopus borealis. Next base: position 563,892 of record CM044448.1, on the reverse strand, counting down.
AATTTTGCCCCACAGTTGTGGACAATGCAACAAAACCTGAGCATGCGTGCAAATCTGCTGTATGTATAATGGTGATGTCTCACAAACACGGCACAACCCGACTTGCTTTGTTACTTGTACAAAGAGTAAAAACGGATCACACATTTCTTAGAGAAAGTCCCAAATTGTAAAGGTGACCTGGGATTAGCCGTCATCTCTCTTTTGCTGTTCTTGGCAGAGATGCCTCATAAGCATCTGAAAATAGACTGCGGTAATCTGAAATGGAATCGCAGAAAAATCAGAAGCAAAGCTGTGAATTTTTGCCTGGTCTGGAGACAGTTTGTTGATTGCCTTCTCAACTAAACTGTCAGAAAGGAATCCTGTGGGGAGCAGAATAACCCTCTCGCCGCTTTGTTATTATTGCAACTACATTCATTCCCAAAATGTGCCGCCTTGTAAGGATTCCGCAGGGGACAAAAGGCAGGAGCCTTCCATGCTGGGCAAAGTGGATAAATTAGAGGTCAGTAGCCAAAGCTCAGTGAGCAGTGTAGTGAATGCGATAAAATGCCCCATAAAATTGTCTAATATAAGAGATACAAGGAATCAGATGGTCAGCACAGCCATCAGTGTGGTTTGTAGAGTGGAAAATCCTGGCCTTGAGCCATAATGGCTATGGCCTCCCTCTGTCTCTCGGCCAGTAGATCAGTCAGTCTGGCACTTAGTATGTACAGTACATTGTCCCAGCTCAGTGTAGTTTATAATCTATGGTCCCACTATAATTTATCTCATTCACACACACAAGGGTCAGTCTTATCAGTAGCCAGTTGACTTGCCTGTATATTTTTGGAGAGTGGGGGTTAAACTGGAGTTCCCAGAGGAAACCTGCACATTGGCAGACAAACCCAAGACCATAACCAGTGCTGTATTTACAATAGAGAATGGTGCCTAGTGTTGGAGGAAATTATTCTCAAGTGTGCACCTCCCAAATGCTCTCACTTACCAAAGGCAAAATCAGTGGACAGTAGTTGAGTAGGGCTGTCATTATTCTTTTTAATACACTAATATACTAAATACAAATTAAAACATATTTAGTCATGTTGCTGTGAGTTTGATGTATTGCTTTCTACAGTATAAACCTGTGTATAGAATAGGAATGGGGATGGGCCTAGCCATGTGGAAGCTGTAATATGCTTTAGGTCTATGTTTATGTGCGAGACAGGCCTGGACTGGCAATCTGTGGGTTAGGGCAAATGCCAGAGGGGCTGCTATAAGGTCCCATAGAAAGTCAGTATTTAGTGGGCTGGTGGGGACTGTTTGGGCCTCTATGTGGGCTGATTGGGCCTCTGTGTATCTGACATGCCAGGGCCTATTTTAATTCTCAGTCCGGACCTGGTGCTAGACATTCATGAAATGCGTAGGGAAGTTTTGTCTTTGCTGTGTGTCTCTGCCTAACTCCTCTGCTATCTCTGACTGTCTTACAGGGAATTAGTGGCTGCTAAAACAGGGGCCTGTGAAATGTGTGGTTTCAGTTCGGAATTCGGCTTTATTCAGCAGGATTGTGATTCGGCCTTCTGCTTGGCCAAACCGTATCCGAATTTGCATATGCAAATTAGATCCAGGGAGGGAAATCACATGACTTCTTGGCACAAAACAAGGAAGTAAAAAATGTTTTCCCCTTCCCACCCATAATATGCATATGCAAATTAGGGTTTGGAGTCGGTTTGGTATTCGGCCGAATCTTTCTGGAAGGATTCGGGGGTCCTGCCAAATCTAAAATAGTGGATTCGGTACAAATGTGTACAAATCCTTTCCTTTGTGCATGTTTCCATCGATTTGTAAACAACCATAGCAACTCCACTGCAATTCTGCTATACATACACTTGTATTTCTCCCACAGCCCCCTTGTAGCTCAGCTGAAGGAGCTAAAAAAGATTCTTTTTGATGTGGAACTAGAACTGGGTTTTTGCTCTTTTAAAATGTATTTTCATTTCATTCCTTGTGACCATAAGTTTAAAGTGATTTCAGGAGTACCACCTTGCATGACCTCTACCCTTACTTGATCTAGCCATCAATGCAGTATGAAACAAATTCTCCATCATTTTTAATATTGCTATATAAAATGTGGTTTTCTTATTAGATAATGGCTGTCAGTGCCCTACAAACCATGCTTAACCTTATTCCAACATTGCAGGGGAGAATTTATCAGCTCTGGGGACAAGAGGACAACCCGTTTATGGTTAATAAGTGCATTTCTTTTGCCTAAGCTCTGCATCTATTACATACATGTATAAGGACACATCAACTCTGGAAGATTTATTTTCATCTCTTGCTGCCCTCTAGTGAGGAACTGGAAAAGTAAATTGAATGTATATATATGTACTTTATTGAAACAAATACATGATTTCACAGTGTTGGTGTTCCTCACTGTTACGTCCGTACAGTCCCATGTGAGCATTCTTGTGACTATAGATGGTTTCTGCTTCACAGTCACAACAAGAAATCACAATAGTATCTCACTGTATCATAAATACAAAGCAAAAAAGACGCACTGATCTCTAAGTTTTATTCATGTTATTCATGTTAGGCGTAGTAATAAGTGAAAAGGCGGTTGCAGGGTTGTATTCTTTGGCCCCTGATATCGGTCTTTCTCTGGCAGTTAATGGTTAGAGAAGCCAAATTTTATATTTTTCTCAAAAAACAAATATACATTGCATAATGAAATGAACTGCAATTAAGAAAGTGTAATTTCCCAGTGTTTCCTCAAAGAAAATAATGAGATTTAATAGAAATATATTTTTAAGTAATGCAGTCAGCAGGACTGGACTGAGAATCAAAATTCAGGTACACAGAGGCCCAATCAGCCCACAAAGAGGCCCAAACAGCCCCCACCAGCCCACTAAATACTGACTTTCTATGGGACCTTATAGCAGCCCCTCTGGCATTTGCCCTAACCCACAGATTGCCAGTCCGGGCCTGGCAGTCAGTAATGTAACTAGGACCTCCCGGGCAGTACATACATTCCCCTACACCTTGGGTAGTTTTATATATATATATATATATATATATATATATATATATATCTGCAACAACCAACAACCATATCCTATGTATGTGTATATATATATATATATATATATATATATATACATATATATATATATATCAGTTAAATCTTTTGTCCTACTCTTTCTACCCAGGGCTATGTGTCCTGTATATGTTGTTGTATCCTTTATTATATACTATGGTATGGGACCTGTTATCCGTAAAACCCATTATCCAGAAAGCTTCGAATTATGGAAAGCCTGTCTCCCAAAAACTCCACTTTATCCAAATAATCCAAATTTTAAAATATGATTTCCTTTTTTCTGTGTAATAATAAAACAGTAGATTGTACTTGGTTCCAATATAATTAATCCTTATTGAAGCAAAACTAGAGTTTGGGGTTTATTTAATGTTTAAATGATTTTCTAGTAGACTTAAGTTATGAAGATCAACATTATGCAAAGATCTGTTATCTGGAAATCTCCTAGAATTCTGGATAACAGGTCCCATACCTGTACTGTATATACCACTACCTCCTGCTAATTGCAGTGCTCAGTGCCACATCTTTCACTTTGTTGACCCCTGATGTTCCCCCTTCTTTAAAGTGTAAGCTCTCAAGCGGGGTCCTCTTTAACTCTTTTTTCATTTGTCAGTTGTATGTAATTTGCATGTTATGTGTATCCACCCTTGGATTGTACAGCAATGTGGAATATGTTGCACTTAATGTGTTAATAGAAGTAGAAGGCCCTACTAAAAAGTGAAAATGGTCTGACTGGCTTAAGTCACCTACTCAGGTTGAAGAAGGTGTTTGAAAGAACCAGCATTCTCAGTTGTCAGTCATCTGAATGAATCAGTTCAAGGTTCATCTGTATGTACAGACTGTAGTTTAACTCGCCCACTGGGAAAGGAACCCCCTTCCACTGACTGTAGGGTCTCTTGCTCTCTGGTGTTTCAACCACAAAGTTGTTGATGGAGACAGCGGGAAAATTCACATGTCTGTAAATCATTTTGAAACCCCATTCCTGTAGGAAAGTTACATGAAGGTATAACATTACCAAACAGTATGAGGAGTTGCAGAAATTGTTATGTATTTTTATCATTTGGTAATTGTCTGACCCGCAGTTGAACCAGCATAGCCAATAGGATCACTGGGGAAGTCTATATAGACTCTATACAGATATATATACAAGTTATACATACAAATTCTCAATTAAAGGGAATGAATGAGAGATTTCATTATTAAGGTGCTATGTACAGCATTGGTAGACTAGCCAGACACTTACATGTCTTTATGGTGTTATTTATTTTCTAATGAAACTTATTTATTGTCTCTTAATCTTTCAGTACTTATTTAGCTTATCAGTGATCTTTATGTTTAGACACTAACCTAAAGTATACAACAAAACATTAACCTTATGTAGGCAAAACATTAGAGTAGAGTTGAGTTTTGCATATCCCTGAGTAGTTTAGAACTGAATAGTCACATACACCATGGCTCAACTGAGTGCTACATACAAAGTGCATGTCAAAAATAATCTTTTAATAAGCTGTATAACATTCCCTTTAGTGTCCTTAAAGGATAACTAAACCCTAAGATCAAATATGGCTAAATTTTATGTACTTAACTTATTAAGTTTCAGCTTGTCAACAGCAGCAATGATCCAGGACTTGAAACTTGTCACAGGGGGTCACCATCTTGGAAAGTGTCTGTGACTCTGCACATGCTCAGTGGCTCTGAGCAGCTGTTGAGAAGCTAAGCTTAGGGGTCGTCACTAATTATCCAGCAGCAGCAGAAAATGAGCTTCCCTGACTGTAATATAAGCTGATGCTACAGGTTTACTGATGTTTCTAATGATGTGTATTAATGACTAATCAGCTTTATATTGTGACTATATTTCTATGAAACTATCAGGTGTATATTGTGACTATATTTCTATATCAGGTGTATATTGTGACTATTTCTATATCAGGTGTATATTGTGACTATATTTCTATATCAGGTGTATATTGTGACTATATTTCTATATCAGGTGTATATTGTGACTATATTTCTATATCAGGTGTATATTGTGACTATATTTCTATATCAGGTGTATATTGTGACTATATATCTATATCAGGTGTATATTGTGACTATATTTCTATATCAGGTGTATATTGTGACTATATTTCTATATCAGGTGTATATTGTGACTATATATCTATATCAGGTGTATATTGTGACTATATTTCTATATCAGGTGTATATTGTGACTATATTTCTATATCAGGTGTATATTGTGACTATATTTCTATATCAGGTGTATATTGTGACTATATATCTATATCAGGTGTATATTGTGACTATATATCTATATCAGGTGTATATTATGAGTGGGTCCCTAAGCTCAGTAAGTGACAGCAGCACAGAGCATGTGAATCAGTGAATCAGTAGAAAAGAAGATGGGGAGCTACTGGGGCATCTACTGGGACTGAGACACAGATCTTTACTGCTAAACACAAGCACAAAACACAATTTCACCATTTCTAATTACTTCTTTACTTAGGCTTTAGTTCTAATTTAAATAATCTTCATTGGCTTCAGTTATACCCTACCTGTCCACAATGGCATCTGATCTTTCCTACTGGAATCAAGTCCACCAACGTTTTTCCAAAGTCAAGAGGTGGAGAGCAGACTTCATAGTACATACTGAAAGTAAAGGAAAATGTAACTTTCATTTGCTTTTCCTGGATTGGATATGTGCCAAAACAGGGTATTTTTGTTCTCATCTCTGCCTTTTCAGGAGTATCATTGGGCCTCTGCCACTTTAGCCACCTTAGCAAATCCTTTTTTACTCTCTTTTTCAGTCTCACAACTTGAAACTTTGATCATCTTGCCTTGTTATTTAGTTTCTTCGCTTATACCGAGTTCCTGTTTGCTGTATTGGACCCAAAAAGGATCACAATCCAACAAATGTTTTGTGACTTGGTGTAAATTTAAGGTAAAACATATCACCAAAGAACAATATTGGGTCCAAGTCTAATAATTCACAACAACAATAATTATTTATTAAAAATATTAACAGTTTTCTGTGTAATTAAAGATTATATTTCCCCAAAAACCACATCAACCCCAAACAAGGAACACATTTTACCCACCGTATGTGGCACGAGTAAAGTACTCACTGAAAATCAGGGTTAATGTTTACATAATGGATTCCTTTGATTGTACGAAAATCATCTCCATGGGCAACAGCTTGACTACAGCACCTACAGTAGAATCGCACTTGCTCAGGGTAGAATTTATTCTTTTTTTCATCTATCTTTGCTTGCTTAGCCTTGCGTGTGATAAGAGACTCCTTCTGCAGCTCTTTTATCTGTATAGAAACATATATATATATATATATATATATACAGCACAGGATACTGGCAGAGAATTTATTTAGCTCTTGTTCTGATGTTCCCCACAGCATCTTAATATATTCTGCACCATAAATAGGGCTACGCAGGTATGTATTACCAATACCATGTATCACATACATATTAAACTAATTCTTCCAATAGCTCATTAGTTAGTGCCTAAGCTAAGTATACGGTAACCCACTTTAATCAATGCACCATGTCAGCAACTGATACAAGTATGAAGGGACAATTTCTCTCTATATTCTTTATCTGGCACATACCATTGCTTTATCAAATTCTCCTACATTTCATACACCTCTTAGTACTTGAGCTAAGTTATAGTTACAACGTTACTGTATGCATGGTCCTTTATCAGTAGTTAATGTAACCATCTATATATATAGGTAGAGGATTAAAGAACAAATGTTACTTCCACCTTTTCCTCATACTCTTGTTCTGGCATTCTTTGCACAGCCTCAATGGCCCGTTTCATTAGACCCTCGAGAGTCTCATTGGTTGCTTCCCTTCGAACCTCTTTTCCACCCATTTTTGCCAGAAAAGAATAGCAGCTGTCCTCACGTCTTGCTCTTCCCCTGGCCTTGTAATAAAGGAAAGGACAATGCAACACACAATAAATTCTTATTTTCTGATGGATATTGCATTCTATATGATTCTTAATTCCACAGTAAATTCCTTATTTATTCCACAGTGTTTTACCATAATCTTTTCTTGCCTTAAATGAACATTTTAATTGAGGACCACCAAAACATTCTATGACAACTTAAGGTAATATAAAGTCCTTTAGCACAAGTTTCCTTACCTGGACCATGGCTATCTCATTGGTCATTAGCCCATAACGCACAACAATATTGCACTGTGGGATATCAAGGCCCTCTTCGGCAACACTAGTAGAGATAAGCAGCTTGAGCTGCCCTTTGCGGAACATTTCAATAATTTCACGTTGTTCATTCTGATAAAAGGAAAAACATTAGTGAAGCAGTCAAAGTATGTTTCCATAAAAAGATACAAATCCATTGAGGGCAATGGTTCAAGCTATCAGAAAGCTTTAAAATCTTAATGTAATATACAAGAGTCATTAATATCCTGTAAAATATATCCTTATTAACAGTAAACTTGAACATTCTAACAAATAATGTACCCTCTATTGTATAATATCAGGATATTAGAAGTCATTGTGAGCTTTGCTCATGTTCATGGAACTCAATGCTGACAGCAGGAACATTATTTCCAACTATACTTGTTCACAATTATAATATTATGAAAGCAGCTTATCCCTTTGAATAGATTTCTAATATTGATGTCAAGCTTGCGAGTGTATCGTTTAGTGAATGGATACAAGCTGCATATGGACAATAAATAACTGGTTAAATTGATACTAACGGGTTCCAGGTCAGTATCGGTTTAAAAATATCCTTACTACTAAAAAAAAGGGGCAACTCTTGAAACATTTCCTTCTTCGTTGGCCAACCCTTGAGCCACATCTCCAGCAATAACACTGAGGTTGGGGGCAAGGCAAAGATCATAGTAATGTTAAAGTAAAACATTTGTATAAAAACCTGAAATGTACAAATATAACTTTAAGGCAGTGTCACACACTTAGTAAATGCCGTCTGGTATCTAAGGAAGATAAAATTGTGACCACACAACAGCCACAATCCTTGATATCCAATCACTCATTGATGGCAGCAATGCACTTACTATAAATAATATATATTACTTAATGATAAGAGAGCTTTGTACCTGTGTCATGTGCTTGCTCTGGTTGCTGTACCCGGCTCCAGTTAAAGGTGCTGTTTTTAACCCCATCATCTGGAAAGAATGTTTGCTAGAAATCCACTTGTGCAGAGAGTGAGTGCTCTGCCGCGTGCGAGTAAAGATGATCCCACGAGAGCCACAGGAGGACTGGAACTGATCTTTTAATATTTCCTCTAGCTTTGTAAGCTTGGGGTTTTCAAATCTTATGTCTTCGGCCAGCTCTAACAGCCTTGCTCGGTTACCTTCATTAGGGAGATTCAGAGGTTATAGAAAAAAGGTGGCAAAACATTAAGGTTAGTTTTGAAACTAGCCATATTTCCTTACTGTCAAATAATTGGATGAGGAAAGCATCAGTTGGGTCGTTTTGTTTTCTAATGACTTTCTCTGTCTTGTAGAAGTTATCCAGAAGTTCATATGCGTCCGCCATTCTAACCGTGTCATGTACGAGTAGGGAATCATTGTACTTGCGTAAGTGCAAGGCACACGTGCGCTTCACCCTGTTGGCCTCCACAGCACCTGTAACCCATACACGTAAACTTACAGAACTTCTTGCACGCTTCCCAACCCAGCATAGCAATGGTTCATGCTACCATATCCAAATGGTGCTATAAATTGGAGACAATTTTGGCTTTGCTTGTTATTAATTCTGCCACAAGTCCAGGTAACCGGGTACAACTATTAGACATAACTCATATGTATTCTAGAAATGTGCCAAAGAATTCACAGAGGATATGGCTGCGTAACAAATAATGAGCACAAATGCATTTGGGATAAACCTTTATCGTGCATGTAAATATTATTATTTATAAGCTGTTTTCACCTGCTTTCTCTAGTTCAACCACTTTCTGCTCATATGTCTGAGTGCCATAGTCCCTTTCACAGAACTCTTCTGCACCCAGATACTCATGGATGGTTTTCATGAGCTCCTTCAGCTTGTCTCCAAAGGGATCCTAGATTGAAAAATAAATTGTGGTCACACTAAAGCCCAAGAAAGGGAACATTGTCCTGTATGATGATGCCCTTGACAGAAAGTTTAATTACCCTAGGCCTTTCTGTTACAAGATCATACTGCTTATTGGGTTGCTTGGTTTCTAGGTCCTCACGGTAGACTTCTGCTGACATTATTCTCCAAGTGTCAAGGTTAGCACAGATCTGGAAACATATTAGATTACATTAAATTAGCCTTAATATATTGACAGCATTCTATGGTTTGATTTAGTGCTGATTTGCTGGCTGCTATCAGTCTTTGATGTGAGCACCCCAGAGCATTAAATCCAATATCATTGAAGAACAGTGGCAACAAACTTAGTGGAGGCTACTTGACTAACTACTCATAGGTAAACAGGACTTCAGATATTCAGGAAGCATCTTATACATTCTGAGACATGTCCATACATTAAATAACCTAGATCAGAACACATTAAATAACCTAGATCAGGATACATTAAATAACCTAGATCAGAATACATTAAATAACCTAGATCAGAACACATCAAATAACCTAGATCAGGATACATCAAATAACCTAGATCAGAACACATCAAATAACCTAGATCAGGATACATTAAATAACCTAGATCAGAATACATTAAATAACCTAGATCAGAATACATTAAATAACCTAGATCAGGATACATTAAATAACCTAGATCAGGATACATTAAATAACCTAGATCAGAACACATCACATAACCTTCATCAGAATGCATTAAATAAGCTAGATGAGTAACGTGACTTTTGCTAAACTGCAATGCACACCATTTGTTGCTTTTGGTATTCAAGAAATGCTGGAGTTTAGTAATAAAATTGTGATGTTTTCTGGACCAGTTATGAGGGAATGTACTTTTTGTTAGTTTCCTCATAACTGTGTTTTGGGTTAAGGCAGCCATAACGCCGGGCCCGGACTGGCAATCTGTGGGTTAGGGCAAATGCCAGATGGGCTGCTATAAGTTGCCATAGAAAGTCAGTATTTAGTGGGCTGGTGGGGACTGTTTGGGCCTCTATGTGGGATGATTGGGCCTCTGTGTACCTGAAATGCCAGGGCCTATTTTGATTCTCAGTCCAGACCTGCATAACGCTTTAGTCCGAATGGAAGTAGTGCACATATAATGGCCGGTTGAGTGCACATAAGATAAGGTGAAGAGGAGATGGTGCTAAGAAATATCAGACATATGAGAATTCCCCTTTTTAGAATGAAAGCAATGGAAATGTCACCTGTAATATGTGCTCTACGGCTTTTTCAAAGGAGGTTGCTCGCCCTGTGCCAGGGGAAGCGGTGAGTCCCAGGATTTGAGGCAATTTTCCCTTCTGACAAATTTTTCTCTGAAGATAAACTTCCATTAGCTTATTATAGACCCCTTCTTTGTGCGTGTGGTGGCACTCATCAATGATCAGCAAAGTGAAATCTGCAAGAGACAGAATCATTCTGCAAAAGCCACACAGAACCAGAAAATGAATGGTCCAACAGCTACAAATTGTCCATCCATGCTAGTCACCCCAAGATAATCATGAGGTTGCATTTATTGGTCTGCTGATTGAAGGCAAATATCTGATTGGTTGCTCGGGGTTATGAGAACTTGCAAACCCTTGCAATTGTTATTAACCCCTAAGCATCTTGTTTAGTTTGTATGTTGGTTCATTTCCCGCAGCTACCTTTACTCATAGCCTTTACGTGCATCTCCTCGCTGGTACTGCTCAGCGCATTCTGTAAAATTTGGGCCGTACAAATGATGACATCATTATTCTGCACCAATTGTGCAAAGAAGCATTTGTGTCCAGTGTCTCCACTGATGGCAACAACCTTGTGCTTGTCTTTGAGATGGGGATGAAACTCATTGCTATAGTGCTGATCTACAAGATGGACCTGTTGAAGGAGAAGTAAAGCTTCAATGGAATCATGTGGTGCAACATATCCATTCTTTTTATGATTTACAGTTGATGGAAATACCAGTTTGGTTGTAGATCTCACTTTCTGTTTGAAGATTAGATAATAATGAATTTCCAACTACACATCTCCACTATGGTAACCCCAACTTGCACCTGATTCACCAAAACACCAATGGTCATTATTTCATACCATAAAAGCTCATTTTACACGATTAAACATGATACCCTGGCTTATACATAGATCAACCTTGCAAGATTCAACGCCAACAAATGCTTGTGATGAGCATATAACGAGGAATAGCAGCCCCTCTAACTCTTATATCCACCAAGTATAAACCTACCTTGTTAACTATAAGAGCCACTTTTGCATTGCGCTTGATCTCCAGGTGCCTCATTGCCACATAAACTGCTGCCCTTGTTTTGCCAGCACCAGTTGGAAGCCAGATTATAATGTTCTTGCCCTCCAAAGCTGGGGCAATCACCTCCCACTGGTAGTCATGCAGTTCCATCTGAGTGTGAGGGAAGCAAAAACCATTAAGTTCTGTACTATTCACTGACTAAATGTAAGGCTCTGTAGAGCTTACACTCTAAATGTGTGGATAAAATACCGGCACCTATTGGAGGGCAAAGGTGCACAAGAAAAGGTTGCAATGAATCGCTGGTGGAGAATATTAAAACGACAGGAGACTTCTGTTTTTGTGACAGGCCCTCAACACCCACTCACTTGTTCTTGCTGTTTTCTCCGTCAGTGAGTGCTGCTCTATGTCAGCTCTCTCAGCCTTATACATTTACATGATCTTCTACCTTGTTTTGGTTCCCTTCTTCCTAAAGCAGAAAAGAAACTCACAGAGCCTCGGGAAGGGGTTTGTGACATCCAACATTTTACATGGGAATTTCCTTACTGACCTACTGTATGTTTTATTCACTGGCTTTCATTTGCTGTGAGGTCTTTAAAATAACTCTGTACATTGTTGTCCTTTTAAAATGATTTATTTATATAGTGCCAACATATTCTGTAGCACTCATTTAGATCATGTATATCCCCGTCACACATAAACTAAGGTCACGTTTATCAACAGTCAGTGAACCTGCCTGTATGTTGTTAAAGTGCTATATATATATATATAGATATATGGGAGGCTCTGGTTTTGGGGTTCAGAGTGCAAAAAAGAAAACACATGGTGGACTGTACCTGCGTTAAACTTAATAAATGATGATCCCTTTCTGCCCATGTTTGTATATGCTGTAGCCCTGGATTCTGTGACATGGAAGCAGTGCTTTCTTGGTATTCCTTTCTTAAATAATGACATTCCCATTCAAACCAGCAAGTTAAAGAAATCAGCCGGCAATCTCCTGTGCGGTTGCGAGTGTAAATAAGCTCCTCCGAGGGGCCTCTCTCCAGCTGTGTCACACTCAGAAACGAAACCAAAAAACTATTGTCTCATTCACAGAAGAGCAAAGCACTAATAAAAAGGAACAGTTTCTGTTTTTTCTTTTAGCCTTTTCAGTGTTGGAATGCACGTGGAATAAACAGGCATTATTATGAATCTCTTATATGTCCTTTCCATAGACACATTAATAGCAACAAATTCATTCACTGGTTGCTAAACACTTTTGGCTTTTATTATCCTAGTCTTTCCAGATTTAACGTACGACTTTGCAGAGTAAAGCAAATCCAATAGACTGATGCAGGAACTGTTCCTTCAGAGTTCCCCCTATACAATATTTAACAATGCTGTACCTTTTTGTTTGTGTATCACTAACCCAAAAACACCGACAGTTGTTACAAAAAAAAAAAAGTTGACAAGTTCAGTAAATGTTAATTTAATAAATTCATGTTTCTCCGTTTTGGAGCAGAAAGTTTCTCATAAAACAACAGTCAATACACAATAAACACATACAGGAGGTAAGTCTCTAGAAATATCGCAGGTCCTACAAAATTCACAGAAACACAAGGATCTGTACAAAGTGCAAGTGTAGAGTAAAGGATTCCCTTATGGACTTACACACGGTTGTAGCATGTGTAAACAAGCAGTACATAATACTTTTATATTGTTCCCTTAATAAACATTCTTTGCTAGAAAGAAAATGTGTCCTTCCCTAAGCATCCTTTCTAGAAACAAACGAATAGTTTAACTGTACTGTTGGCCCCCTTTTTTATATAGCTGTATGTGTGCCCCCCACTGTGAGACCACATACAGTCCAGAAGCATCTGAAAACAGGTAATGGGTGGCCACATCCAGTGTGACTCCTAAACCTAAGAGCAACAGATAAAGGCATATTCTCAGGGCTGCACACAGTAACACAGCAGCCAGTGCAGACCCCAAATATGAGCAGTTTATAAGGCATGGCCACTGTAACCGCAGGATCTCATGGTTGCTTACTAAACAACATCTAAACTGACTATTCTTCTACCCAATAAACATGTAGACGAGAGCTGTTCATGTATATAAATTTGGTAATTGTAGTAAATGTAAACACATGAGTTTGCCTAAGGCCCAGTAATTCTGGCAGGCAACAATGGAAATGAAGACCGTCCCCCCAAGCTCTTCCTCGTCAGGCAGTTCTCATTGCTTCCAGAGAAGGAAAGGCTTTTCCTGGATACTGCATGGCATGGGATGTACAACAGAGCCTTGAATCAAGGCCAAGTCTAATGCTGTAAATGAAATACTGCCACACACATTCCACCATTGATTGGGTTTTCCAGCCAACAAAAAAGTGTCATTTGTCTATGAGCCCCGCTTCTTTGAGCTTGAAGTAGAAGAATTTCTCCAGTATGTTGGCACACTTGCAGTAATCGCTGTCTGCTGGGTTATACTCTCGGCAGTTGGTAACGATCCTCTGCAGATCAGCGATGAAGATCTTCTTTGTTACGTAATATCTGTTCTTCAGCCTCTCCGTCATGGTTTTCAAATCTGAGAAGAAAGGGAACCCGGGGTATTTATATTAGCGTAATTCATATAAACAAGGGGTGTCATTTCACAGCGTCACTCTCTTGTAACATTGATATATGATTTAAACAGATTGTATACTGGCTCACCTATTGGGAATCGGATCACTTCATAGTAATCTGGCGCCTCTGATTTTTTCACAGGCTCCATGAATGGGGGTCATACAGTGGCCGCCCTATGAGGCCACCCGCTGGTCAAATGGATGTACACAGAACTTTTTGTTTGAATTAATATTTTGAGTGGGGCAGAGGTTTTTTTGTTAGACAAGGTGCATATCCAGAAGACTTTGGGCAGATAAAGGGCTATCTGACAGGACTGTAGGATGGTCTGCTGAAACATCTTGGTATGTATGTCAATCTACCCAACCAGATGTGGGCATGTGTGTATGTTGTATGGTTTAGCAAGTGGATCAAGAGTCCGAAAACATATTCCAAATACACTCCCTTACCTTGATTTGTGCCAGTAGGTTCTTTAGGATATTATACAGCTGGTCTGGGTCTTTAATCTCTTTCCTGAGCAAACACATACAGGACACAAGCATTTAAAGTTACAGTTACAACAGTACCAATGCGTTCAAATTCTGAAATACAATAATGTCAAGATGCATAGATATGTCAATGTAGCAGTTTTTTACTGATACTGAGCTTCCCCAGTAAATCAAACCACCTATATTAAGTAATGGAACCTGAACGTAAACCTAAAATATCCAGAGGTGCAGTAGCAACATCACTACTGAAGGCTTAGCTGTTTACTATGATGGACCAGAACCATTTGGCTAGTACAAATTAGATCCTCATCATACATTTATCATTTTCAAGCATATAACAATGAAATATAATTGATTCACAATTTCAGCGGCTCCATATAAATTGTATTGTTTTGCTTAAATAAACTGATACTCACCCTTTCTCTTTACATGCTGGTTTCCAGCCAGTCTCTCCTGAAAAAGAAAAAAAAAATATTAATACATATTTGAATTAAACTGAATTACTCTGCATTATTACGATGATGCTATTGCTTTACACGGACACACTTACGTATTCCAGGAATACACTCAACTGGGATCTGGCGCAGGCCTTCTTTAAAACATGTGAGTCCAGGATAGACCTTGCGTTCAATCAGCTTCTTAATTATCTGCAAAAAAGACGGGATACAGATGTGCAAAGGTCAAAGAATATTACATCAACCAATTATCTCTTTAGAAAACAATGAATGCAGAGCAGCATTACTTTGAGGGTTTACTGGTGTATTTATATAGACCTTTCTGATAAAGCTTACTTAATTTTATCCTTCTCGTTTAAGGATTATAGAAATATAAATGATTAACAGAGAAGACAAAATCTGCAAAGAATTCCTAATTGCACTCCAAGAAGTTCACCCTGTAGTTTAATTAGGAGAAATGTTGGGGTGAATCCCTATTTGATGTCTTGGAGCTATGGCTAACTAGTGATAAAGCAGGGGGCTGAACTTGGAAGAGTTAATATGGCGAGGACGTCCCATAACAATCCGTTGAACTGAAGAAGCTGCTCAGATGAGTAGTGAAACGTCTTCAATGATTACTCAATAGAATGACCTATACTACATACACCATGACCTGAATGAATGAAAATCTTCATAGTCAACTAAGATTGGACCTCATAGTGAGCCGGTCTTAAATATTTAATTTAGACACTTGGGGCAGATTTATGAAATTCACATAAATAGATCGAATTTGATCAAATTCCGATCGTACGTTTTTTTCGGATATTCGAATATGAAAATTTGGCTTGAACCTACCGAATTGCAATAGAAGTCAATGGGAATCCCCCCCCCCCATAGTTTTTTTTTCCAAACACCTGCACGAATACCATTCATTCGATTGAACTCCTTGATCGTTCGTATCATATGAATTTTTCAAGCGATCAAAGGAGATTTTACGATTTTTTCATGAAATCGAACAATCGGTGTTCGATCGTACATTTTAATCGAGAAATAGCCTAAAACTATTCGATAAGCATTTGATAGTCGAATGCTTATGGAATTTTGGACGAATTCCAGGGCGTTTATCCCTCGAATACGGGAATAATAGTAAATCTGCCCCTTGGTAACTGCAATCAAATTCCAACATTACCTGTTCTATATTTGGCTTTTCAAACGGTGGGCTTCCCAAAGACCCCTCAACCACCGGTGGAATCATCTGAAGGATACACTTTCTTACTAGCTGCGGGAATAACAATGGCACTTGGATTAAAAGAAGATACAAACACAAATGACATGGCGTAACCTTCCAGGCCTCACCTTAAACAAGTAAAAGTAAACTTGCTTGGTGTCCGTGTCCTCCTCTTTGTGAACGGACATGAAGAGGTTTTCTACATCCACCACCATCCCCAGCAGTCGGTTGATTTCATCTTCGGAAAAATTCTCCAGATGAGACACGTGGTCGGCTGCAAGAACGCAAACAGAAAGCCGTGGAACCAGTATCGTAATGGCAGATCATGTGTCCCATTAAGGAAAATGAAGGGGGATCTATGGGCTAACTGCAGGCCATCAATTGTTGCAGTATCCTACAAGTAATATGATATATATATAAACGTTGATAATATCAGTGTAAAAAAGAAGCAGGCGCTACAAACCCAAGGCGTGGGCGCAGCTGCGACATGGTTCCGTGAGACTGGCCGAGGGCTGGTGCAGGTCCATTCTGGGTGCAGTCTGTGGGTTGGGGTTCTTCCATCCATTGCACTTACACACGTCGTTGGCCTAAAAGGTAAAGTGCAGCGGGATGGATAATGGAGGAGGCTGCAATGCCGGCACAGCTCAGCCAGACAACGGGCCACAGTTAGGGCCCCACATAGAGCAGGTCTGTGATGTCACTGGTCATGGGGTCTCTGCTTCAGTCTGTAATCCCAGGGCTCATCTAGGTTCCTATTGTTCTTTATTGGCTGTAATACAGTAACTGGACCAAGCGCAGGACTGCACAGATCTGCTTCTTTATTACTGGAATCAAATTACATGAATGTCTATTTAGGGCTTTTATTCACGCCGCTCATGCTGTACAGTATATAGTATATAGTTTAGTGACTGCTCCTACTTTCTCTTCTTATAAAGAGGCTTCAGTTTATTTAGTGCAATTAATAACAATAATGGGAGCTTGGCAAGTGCATGGGATCAGCCTGGCAGTGAGTGGGCAGATCTTTTATACAGAGCCCAGGGCATCACTAGAGCAAAGGGAAAGAATGGGGCACATATTGTATTCAGTTGTATATTAGTGTGCAAAGTACAAAGGAATCCTCCTTTCATTACTCCCATGATCCCATAATAATGAAGCATAAAGAGAAGGGAGCAGCAGACAGACACTATTATTATCGACTGACAGTTCCTCCCTTTGCCACTAGGGGGCACTGATTTGCCCGTACCTTACAAGCAGAGAATACCCCGAGCTTTTCCAGCTTTTTGGCCCGAGGGAGTGCCCGTACTTGCGCCTTCCGCTGGCTCGCTCTTTGCTGCTGGCTCAGGCCGGGCTGGATCGCTACTGCTGGAGCCTGAATACTACTACTGCGGGACTGCGAGGCCTGCTGCACCCGTTCAGCCATAGCAACGCGCTCACCAACTTCCCTACCGATAAAGCTAGCAGCTTCAAGTGCCACCGCCGCTCATACATCACTGCGCAAGCGTCTGGTCGCGGGGGATTGTGGGTAGTGTAGTTTCCCCACATTACAGGTACCTAGTAGCATACAAATCTATTGCTGTGGCCCACAATGCTTTGCGTCAGGACGCATGATTTCCCGCCCATGAGGTGAGGTGTTATTTTCCTGTGTGTGTTTCTGTTCATAGACACACGGATAACTGCTGTTTCTTTGTAATATGTGTACAGACAATATGTAACCAATTACTAGGGTTGACACCTTTTCATGAAAAAAAAAAAATACCGGCCTTCCAATATACTTAGCTTTTTTTTCCTATTAATAACATTGGGCTCAACCATGAAAAATACTGGCCAGGTGGCAACTCTACTAATTATGCCAACTAGGCTTGACACCTTCTGTGGAAAAAAATCCCAGCTTTCCTATATTTTTCCCTATTAATAACATTGGGATCAACCATAATTTTTACTGGCCAGGTGGCAACCCTAGCACCCTGCAGCTACACGGCAAACATGCGGTGACAAGCGCATTCCAGTTGTGAAAATGTGTCTCCGCTAGGGTTGCCACCTTTTCGGGAAAAAAATACCTGCCTTTCTATATTTTTAGCTTTTTTCCCTATTAATAACATTGGGATCCACCATCATTTTTACCGGCCAGGTGGTAACCCTAGTCTCCACCATGTCTCCACTGACTAGATCCACAGGCAGGGAATCCTTGTGTGTGGCATTAGCCTTAGTGTTGTGGCTAGTGGGACATGGGGTAGGGTTATTATCACTCATTTAACCCCATGTCTGACTGGCAATCAGTGGCTCTGGCAGCCGAGGGGCTGCTGGAAGATGACTAGGGTTGCCACCTAGAATTTGGTCTTAATCCTAATTGTGGACATGTACCAAAATAATGGCCATACGCCCAGAACTGTGACCATGAGAATGACCATGAGAATGAAAACACTAGTTAACCATGTGAAGGAAATGTATGCTTCCTCCTTGATAAACATGTTTATAAGTTTATAAGTTAATTACCTCAACTCCTGCTGTTCCCTTGTTTCCAGCTAATGCTAATATATCCATATTAATTACCTCAACTCCGGTTGTTCCCTTGACTCCAACTCATGTCAGTACATCCATTTTGTAACTAAGAAGCCATATTGGATACACTTGATCACATTCATAAATGGCCTGCCATGTCCCATTTGTATCACAGAAAGGCTTCCTCCCTACTATAGGCTTGTTGGCCTGATTATACACTGCTAAAACTGAGTAACACTGATACTACCCTGAGCTGTTGTCGGCTCCATTGCTGTTGTATGTGTTCTGTCTCTTTCCAGTGCTCCCACTAGAAGTGAGGTGAGCTGCTAAGGCCTGAGGTGGAGGTAGGCCTTAGTATAGAAGTAAATGAGTGTCAGGTCAGAAACTGTCATAGGTCACTATAGGAGTGACAGATGAGTTCAGGAAAGTTAGTGAGCAGCTAAGGCTCCAACAAGGAGTTGAGTGAAGGGTTAGCACCCTGTGGTGTGACAAAGGCCACCAGGTTAGGGACTCAAGTGTTTAAGCTGAGGGATAGAGAGATCCTTGGAGTGTCCAACCAGCTGTGAGGTTGCCTTCAATGGGGATTGTACACCAGAGGCAGTACCATAAGCGGGGACCCCACCGGGAGATAAACAGTCTAACTATATTGTGCCTCCCAGGAGTTGCTCCCCTTGCCCGGGTACCGAAACCAGTGGATAGTAACCCATGGGAAGGTTTAGGAAAACCCTGACCCATAAGTTACACTGTATTTATATTTCTATATTTCTTATACAATATTCACTCACTGTCACTTATGTAAATAACATGGCGTATCGTGTACTACATCTGCTCTGCTGCTATACTTCATTTAAACATTTTCTTAGAATTATTTTTATGGTAATCTTTTTGTACTTAGTTGTAGTATTTAACTAGTATGTTTTAATTTTGCACAGTGTAAAAAAGTGAATCAGGATGCATTTCACTGCATGTTGTACCTGTATAATGAAGAATCTTATCTCATATGCTAACCCCAATAACAGGATAAAGATAAAACAACCTGCAAGAGAACAGTAGGGTTTATCCTGTCCACCAGCAACCAATACTTGGATTCTTAATAAAGTGTCCTGTTCTGTTTCTGCTGTGTGGGTCGCTGCTGTTGAGCCCCGGCAGGGTTTTGTTGTGCTGAACTGTCCGCTCCTGCAGCAGCTTCTGGTGGAATTGTTCCATAAGATTAACGCTTGATTTGATCTTCTCTACAGTCCGGATCATCTCCTGGTCCAAGAGAAAACATCTCTGGACACTGGCCACAGTGGCTGTAAGAATGAGTTGATGAAGCCTGGAGAGGGTCTCCTCTGTAGATGAAGACACAACATAATGGTCTAGGAGAGGTCTTCTTTTGGAACTATACAATCTGCTCTCAAGATCTGATCAAGAGGAGAAAAACTAGAGGCTTTTATACCCATCCTAATACTTGCAGGGGTTTCCAGAGCCTGCCTTGCATATTTAAGTGTTAGTAAACTGGACAATACATGACAAACACTTCCCAGGCTCCTGGCACACTGACATAATAACATAGCTGATACAATAAGTTGTCCACTCAAAATATCACTGTGATGTCAGCAGCAAAACAGCACAAATCACTAGGGAGTCATTTTCCAAAGAGGTATCCCATCACTATTCATTACTGGTTTCCTATACACATGACCCTTATCTCAAAGGCTGAAAAGAATAAAACCTCACAATATTGTTTTACATCTCCAAAGCACTAATTAGGAACAGAGAGTTTTTCAATGGATCTTTTGGCATAAATTCATCAACAAACTGTGAATTCATTTACCAGTGAAGGAAACTTTCCTTTTCTTACTTCTTGGAAGCCAGAACCCATTTGTATCCAATGGCATGTTGAGCACTGCAGTCAAACAGCTTTCTGTGAATTAATTGTAGCAGTTATGCACACGTTGTTTTCAAATAAAGCATATCACGGCTTTTGATATGTTGTTAAACAAAGGAATCCAGGTTTTTGTTGGACTAGATCAGGAAGTACTAGTGATATTGAGCCTCTACGCCTAGTGGCACTTGGGACTTGATCCTGATCCATAGGTCTGTTCATCATAGACAGCCTGGCCTATGGGAGCGGCCTTATTGAGCAGTTCTCTTACACTTTGGCAGAAACGTGCTTAGAACATGGTTTAGACTCATCTAGTTTTAGGAAATACAAATTCTAGAAAATGGCACAATGAAAATTGAAGTTAGTGGCTGGACGTGAAACCATTGAGATAGAACATTATAAAAAAAAGCCCACGAATGGCAACCCAGCCAGGCAGACTCTCACTTGGCAACCCGCATGCTGGGCCATATTAGGCTCATTTAATTATAGGTCTGGGGGGCAATGATAGGGGCAATCAGGGGCCTATGGTCCATGTTGGTCCTGGTTAGACAGGAAAATGAAGCCTGCCTGATTGTAATGATGACAGTCTAACAATGAATTGCTTGCCAGGAGTGGAGGAGCAGGTCCACTAGGCTACTCTAGGTTCTGACTGGTAATTAATCAACTGCAGTTTCCCCTTTAGTGTACTGAGCCCCACCATCCAAAATAGTCCCTGCAATTGATAAAGCTAGCCCTGATTAACTCATACAAAAAAGTCAACCTAGATGAAACCTTATAATACAAAAGGTGTCTGTATGCATAAAAGTAATGATAGTTGTACCCAGCATCTGCATGAGTCAGTGGAATTAAGTATAGGGTTAGGGACTCGTACAAATGACAAATCCTCTTTTTGTGGCAGTCAGGCAAATGGCACGTCTCCTTGAGATGCAAATTATAGGGAGAAGGGTTACTCAGCCACCTACAGCTGCTGCAGATTCTTTTCAACCATCATATCTTTTAAAGGAAAATTTTGTTACTATGAATATGTTCTCTTCTGAAATCTGTCATTTTACCTTATCTCCGTCCCCTAACTAATATCAGTTCCATGGTCACACTGGTCATTTCATTACTCAGGGAAAATCTTTACCCTCCTGTGCCCACGTGTACAACCCCATGCCGGAGGTATGAAATATGGGCAGTGTCTGGTGACTGTCCCCGTATGCAATACGGCATAGACGTAGTGACCAATGGAAACTGATGAGATGTTTACTTTTCAACAGGTGACCCTGTGATTGGTTCATATCAATGACTAGACCTGTAAGCAAACTTTGTACCTTTTATTACATTGACCCCAAATGTTTACATTCTGACAACAGCAAAGCATTTATAGCCTGGAGGTGCCGGTAATTTCCCACTGGAATGACATGGAGTGAGTCAAAGTGCAGTAATAGATATTGGGATGGAGCAGACTGCCAGCTCTTAACATATAATACATGTTCCTTATTCACAAGTCCAGTCACTTCCCTCTTGCTGCTGCTTCTGTCATTCATGGTCCAGGGCACGAAACATAACAAGGAGCTCCCAAATAAGGTGGGAAAGTATCAAAACATGTAGGACTTCCGCCTGCTCATGCCCCAGACCTTTTTTTAACATAGGAATAAGCAGACCAGGAACAGAAACAGGCGAGCTCCAAGCCGTACCTAGCTGAAGATGAATGCAGAACAAAAGGTGCAATTAAAGGAAGTGAAAGCTTTGGTGCCTAGTGTGGGCATGTAATCATAAGCTAAGATAATGATCACCTACAAGTAAGTGCCCACGATAGGCACACAGCTCTTTTGTGAGATGTTTTTGCTTTTAACGTGTTCAGCTTAGTGGCTACCTTTCTTTCTTCCCGGCTTTAAGTAGATAATAAAGACCAGTGTTCCCAGCAAGCACTTTGCTGCGGTATGTAGAGATCATTGTGTAATTGTGTCCTGTGTAGAGGACAGGTAGGGCGTCTATTATACAGCAAATAGGGTAACAGCATCTCCATTAGCTAAAAGAACGGACATTTCTGCTGCTAACCAATTAAGTTGTTTCAGTAGGCGTAAGACTCGGTATGGAAAGATCTGCTAGCCACAAACTCAGGTCCCAAACATAAATCAATTTTACAGGTGTGGGGGTTCTCTCATTCTGATTTTTTTTTCAAGCAAACCTTGTAATCTTATGTATACCTTCAATATACATTTGGATTTGCCTTGAATCCAAAGGCCTTACTAAAAAAAAAGTAATGACAAAAAAAATGGCATATTGTTGCTTCATTACAGATGTTAAAACTTTTATTTTTCATTTATTTACAATATTCTCTTCCCCTTGAGTTTGTCCAGGATCATAGATGTAGAAAATGTTTTATTCTAGAGGCTTGGGCACAAATATAGTTTCTCTGGCAGCTCAGCACCGAGCCGTCGGAAATACTGCACAATGACAATGGAACAACATTCAGTTGATGCCAATACACAAAATAATAATAATAAAGTATTGTATTATCAAGGTATATTGATTAAGTACATATTGCAGAGAACATAATGCAAAATACAAGAGTATGAAAAAGAAATGAGACCCCTCCCCTTAATACTCAAATTTAATTTGGTCAAACAACTGGATTTGAGATATGCATATAATTCAGAACTCTTGAGGTCCATTAGCATCTGTTCCGGTCTCCCAGAATCCTAAAGAGCAAAGTGGTTCTATGGTCCCCAATAAGCTCTGCTGAACGTCCCAAAGTCAAACATACCACGTTCTACTGATTTAACCCTAGGGCACAACATTCAAGATACCCAATAAGAATAAAGGGGAGCACAATAGGAAAAGCCATAAGGATGGCAACAAGTCATCTCATGTCATTGTGCAAATAATGCTCCTCTGTGCAGAGTGCCCCATGAATGTTGTCTTTTTATTGCAGACTGCAAGGAATCCCGTCTTCTTCTGATAAGTATATGCCTTATAGTAGCAGAGCTGGGACCAGACAACTGGGAGCTCCTGCATGCAATTCTCTGTTTGACAACAAGTGCCAGAAGAGTTCCTTCATATTCTGGAAGAACACAAAAATCTGCCAATAAAGGTGGTTCAACTCAGAGCTTCACTACTCCCTGATGTGCACACACTAAAAGGATTGATGTAAGAATCTACCGACTACCTGTAAAGAGCTTTAAGTCAAGATATTGTGATTGTTTCACCTTATTCTACAAGTGCTTCTACAGAGTGGAAACAGCACAACTGTAAGGATTCTTCTTTGCACCAAGCACATACAAACTGGAGATTACAAAAAGAACCGGTTTAAAATACTCTGAAGAGTGTTTGTAGTAACAAGGAACCCACAGTAAAAGAAAATCTCCACTTTCAGATCCCAAGAAATCCATAGCTAGAGAGATTATATAGATTTCATATAAATATCCATATTCACACTAACATGTATTTATGCCTCTGCCCTAAACTGAAATTAGTACAGAATGGATTCCTCACTGTGTAGCTCAGGCATATTGAAATGGTGGCGGCCCTCCAGCTGGATCCCGCTATGCTTTCTCTAGGGAAGTTCAAAAACTGCTGGAGGATGGTAGATCCGACATGCTTAATGCTGTCCATCAGAATTTGAAGAAGAGGCTGCACAAAAAAGCCAAAACAAGGAGGTTGTGGGAAAGCCCACACAAATGAAGGAAAAAAAAAAAAGAGGTTAATCAGCTCATAGTTCCTATTTATATAATTATATATTTATATGTATTTATATTTTAAAAAGTGACTTAAGACTTAAAAATTGAATTAGTATTTGTACAAGAAGAAAAAAAAGAAAAAGTGCAGGTGGAATAAGATTCCCAACAGGACACCAATCAAGAGAAACTGGTGTAGAGGAGTGGATGAATAAAACACACATAATCACAAAAACATCCGTCTTAACCCTTACATTACCAGACAGCCCGGCTCTGGCTGTGAAGTGGTTAAGGGCGATTGGTCTTAAGAGTTAATTTCCAGTCTCATCTTTGTTTTCATCTTTTTGATTCTCATTTTGCGTCATCTGGGCATCTTCTTCCTTGTGTCCCACCATGTTGGTTGAAGAGAAGCGACTACAGAACGACGGTGGGTCGGGATTAGTTGCCGCAGCACTGGCTCCTGGAAGGGGGGTTGTTCTCTTGGAGGTCCACCCCTCGGTTTCTCCCTGTGGTACCTTGTGCACTTTGGGGCTCGTTCTTGGGCAGCTTCTTGGCTGTATTTTGGAAAATTAGAGATTGATTTGAAGGACCCGACATAGGACGAGTGCGCAGAAGTATTGTTTTGTACAAACAATCCCTTCCATTAATATTCAATAGATAATTACTGATAAAAATGGAGACGCTCTGGATCATGTACAGCATTTGTAAGCGGCACAATTGTTATTCAAGTGGTGAAACAGAGAAAGAATAGTTACCGATGGCCATAAAGACTTCATTCACATTCATTGCGGTTTTAGCAGAGGTCTCCATAAATAGCAGGCTGTTGTCTTCAGCGTACGCCTGAGCTTCCTGCAAATACAACATTCCATGTGAGCCAAGTTATCCATTAGAACTTATGGGCTGGATCTAGTACCAGTTATAGGATCTGTTATCCAGAAAACCCCAGGTCCTGAGCATTCTGGATAAGAGGTCCCACTCCGGTATATTTATTATTATATTTATTACCTGGAAATCCACGGCTCTCTTACTGGAGAGATCGGCTTTGTTACCGGATAAGGCAATGACAATGTTGGGACTTGCCTGGCGCTGAAGTTCTTTGACCCAGTTTTTTGCTCTTGTAAATGTTTCCTACAGATGAAAGTACAAAATGTTTACAAAATGAACTATTACCCCATAGCAGTAACATGGCAGGGCAATTTCTGTGGAAGAGAAGGGTAAGAACATGTCCTCTGTCATACAGTCAGTCTCATCAAAGTGAAAGGCAGATTTATTACAATTCAAAGTATTTTAAATATTTCAAGTGCAAGTTTCAAAGTATGCAAGTTTATTTATTTAAAAAAAACCTCAAATAGAAAAACTGCACCAAAAAATAGATCACGCTTGCATCAAAATGTCAAGGAGTCTGCCAAAATCTGGAAAACTGGAATTTAAAAATTGCTTGAATATTGAAAGAACAGAATCCACCAGCTTTAAGATTAGCTGCCATTTTTTTTTTTTTTTACATAAAAGTCAATTCTTTTTTTTTTTGCTGTGAAAAGGGGGGCTAACAGACTGGCAACTTCCTGGACCTGGCAGGGAACTGTTCTCTTACCCCGTGTAAAGGCCAGTCTGAAAGCAGTGTTCCATGGAATGGGCACTTACTGTATTGGTGATGTCATAAACAACAATGGCCGCCTGGGCTCCTCGATAGTACATGGGGGCCAAACTGTGGTACCTCTCCTGCCCGGCTGTGTCCCAGATCTCAAACTTCACCGTCGTATCATCCAGGCACACGGTCTGGGTTAGAAAGGCAGCTGTAGCCACAAGAAGAGACTGTGAGTGTGATGCTAGGAAGGTTTGTGGTGAGACAGTTGCTAAGCAGGAACTGAGACAGCACTTGGAGAAGTCGATTTCAAGACAACAAGTAGTTCTGAGCGGCCCATAAAAGTGACAATGTTCTGCATAACCAACCATTACCAAATGATTGGTGCTCAAACAAACAAATATACAGCAAATGAATACCAATGTGTGGGCAGTGAAAGGGTTAAAGTGAAAGCTCAGGCCACTGCAATGTTGTACTAATGAGCAGCCCTCCTGCAGTTACTGAGGCTGGAATAGCAGACATTAGTTACTGGATTGTATTCTCTTATTGCCAGGAAAATGGTCTTTTCTTCTATAAAGGCTCACTAGTTGCTGTGATTGTCCGGAGCACTGCAATACTGTTTTAACCCCACGCCTGCTGGGGCCCTTTGGTCTTGGTGTGTTGCAATTGGTCAGACAAGTTGCTGCTCTGCACAGATCAAAGACAAACTCAGAGACAGTGTCAGTTCTTTGATCACCACCCAAATGCCCTTACATTAAAAGAATTAGACGTGTTAGGTTCTGGCCAATCATCCAGTGACCCAGTGGCTTTTGACTAGCAGGTGGGTCATGTATGGGGGGAAACAAATGCCTGATCAGGGATTGGACAAATCAGAAAATCCTGTCAAGGCAAGGACTGCAGTTGGATACTAGAGCAGTCCTCTCTGGAAGGGTCTGCTC
The DNA here is from genome assembly GCA_024363595.1 of Xenopus borealis. Taxonomy (NCBI): domain Eukaryota; kingdom Metazoa; phylum Chordata; class Amphibia; order Anura; family Pipidae; genus Xenopus; species Xenopus borealis. The sequence continues at coordinate 537,180 of CM044448.1, read as the reverse complement.
ACAATCCCATTATTTTCTCATGGGCCAAAGAGCCAATGATTTGGTGTCCTCATCAACGAACAGATCTGTTGGCAGAAGTTTGTTGCTGAACTTACCTCCGATTGTGCTTTCCTGGTACTCGTGAAACTGTCCCTTAACGAAGCGCAAGACCAAGCTGGACTTCCCCACAGCCGACTCCCCCAGTAAAACCAGTTTGAACTGACAGATCTTGTTGCCGGCTGCCGGACCGTTGGGTCGAGCGGTGGTTCCTCGATTGGCCATTTCTCTTAGGCGGATGAACAACTGCACGAGGGGCAAATGGCACGGCACAGGCGAGAGCACGAGGTGCAAAAGGTTTTCACAGCTGAACACGTAGAATATCTGGAGCCTGTTAGGAGAGAAAAGAACATAAACGTAAAGGAATTAAATGATGCTGCATTTAAAGCTATACTGCGCATTTACTGGTTGAATTTCTGATGGAATTACAAGCACAATAGGGATGCACAGACTCCACCCTTCCTGGATTTGACTGAATATCAAATCTTTCATGAAGGATTCAAGTCAAGGAATAAAGGCTGCAGCAGGGATATCTTGCCTAATGTGAGTGTCTGTTAATCCCATTTGGGTTTATTAATTAGTGTAGACACAGTAATGCCTCACATTTACTTTCTGATTGTTCTGTGAAATTATTTCTCTGCCTGAGGAACTGGGTCATTTTACTTTGCCTGTTTAAGGGGAAACAATATGAAAGCCTCTGGTCTAGTTTCCCCTTTACAGGCAGTTGGGTCGGAATTTAGTAATCCAGTACTTTGTACCTTGAACAAGGTCCCACCAGGCAAGAGGATTTTCTCCCTGCCACGTGCAAGACATGTTACTCACACACATACGGAGTCGCTCTTCACAGGATCGAACCCAAACTATAGAAAACATCATTTCTCCAAATGTTTTCATTGTCCACAAGACATCTTCCCATAGAACAAACATAAAGGTCTTGGCTGATCCCATGGTGTGTCTGAACCATAACCCGCATTTCAACCGTTCCACTAAATCTTCTGGCTTGTGCAGGACGAATATATAAATGAAATATGAATTTCCCGAGACCCATTCCTTGTGCACAAAGGAGAGTAAGTCCCACTCCCTACCTGCCACGGACACTTTTTGTCAACAAACCTTACGCTAATATTTTGCTCTGGAAATTTTTCAATTTAAAGAATTCATTTTTAACGGGATATAATGATAATGAAGGGGGTGCAATGTAAAACGCAGTGCAAGTATATATAATAGGGATGCACACAGCCCAGGATTCGGCCTTTTTCAGCAGAATTCAGACAAATCCTAGTGCCTGACAGAACCAAATCCTAAAAAAAAAAGACACACAAACAAGGAAATTAGAATTTTTTAAACATGTGGGGCTGTCTTTAACCCTTCCTTACCCTCATCTGCATATACAAACTAGGGTTCAGATTCAGTTGGGTATTTAGTGGAATCTTTCATAAAGGATTCAGAATGTGTGGATTTGCTGCAACCCTACCCAAGCATTTCTCATGGTTATTGCTACAGGTGTGGCCGGACAAAATCTTACACTGAATACTATTGCTGATTTTCATTTTTGATTAGGAACTTTTTCTAACTTCTAACAAATTCCTGCGCTGATGCAATATTTAATGAACTAATTTTAGTTGACTATTTCTGTTAAGATCTGCTCCACTCTGACCCCAGTGGGTGGGTGGGTATATATATAAATATATGGAACAATTGAGAATTCAAAGCATCACGCTGGTTCCTGTTGTGCGTGGAGCTAAAATGCAGACTCAGCAGCTGATGGAGCACTTTGTATCCCCACTGGTTGCCGGAAGCAGCATTTTCCTGAGAATTCCAGTGATTGTGCCATGACCTTCCCTGTTTGAGGAGGAGGATCACTGTTTTTTGGAGCAATGCCTCAACATCATGTGATGTGCACTAGAGACTTATCCGGCTCTGATAGAGACATGAACTCTGATACTTTCCAGAAAGAGAGAGGACAAAACTGTACATTTTTATAAATGAATGACTAGTACCAGCAACTGAAGTTTCCCAAAACACAGAGATGAGTTTTTTTTTTTTTTTTACTATCCACTAATTCTAATGAAGAATTTACTTTTTTTTTTAAACTAATGACTTTAGTTGCAAGATCGTGGAAAGAGAAAAATCCTTGATTTCTCACAAATCTAGAGAATTTAGCAAATCAATTAAGAATGTATTCCAATACAGCTGGAAAGAGAGAGGTTTCTTCCAAATGTCATCTCATGGCCATACAAATTACAATTGGCTGCAGGAGATACACTTTGTTTTTACTACAAACATTAAGAGCAGAAGCATGAAACAATTACTCCACCTCCACCTTATGATTCAGCATTAAGCCAGGCTGATGCCGGATATAAATGTTGTAACCTCAGCCAATGAGATTACAGCTTTGAGTCTTTTGCCAGTATGAGTTGTCTCCTCTCCAGTGGCTCCACCTGAAACCTCAGCCTCTCCAGCGATGAAGCTGCAGTTCCTCTGTAGATGTTGCTACTGTACAACTCCCAGGAAAAGACATTTCAGTTGAACCCCTGGGTTGGACATAGTCGCTGTAGGATTCTGATCAAACCCTCCTTCACTAGAGGAAATCACTGGTCCTACACAAATACAATTCCGCCACCATAAATGAATGAGTAGGTGAGCACATGGTACAACTACTGAGATTCCCTCAGAATCACAAGAGCAACCTCTGGGAGTCCATAAAGTGTTCATCAGAGGCTACAAGACATGAAGAATCATCGGAACAAGTCCAGAGACGCATGAATTATACTTCTGTACAGCTCAGCATTAAACCATCCCTGGAACACTTTCATTCTGTAACAAACACGTATGTGACCCACAGATTTGATGCAAAACCACTTCTGCATTTATCCCAGTCATGTGACAGTGTAAATGTGCAGCAAAGGCTGACACTCCGTACAGTGCATGTGGGTATCACAGAGATGGGGGCAGTGCTCGAAGGAGAACTTTTGAGTCTTTAGTGACGGATGAAAGGGAGACGTAAACGTCACATATTTCCTTCTGTTCATGATAAAATCACTCTATATTTGGGGGAGGGAACCAGTACTTGGGTTGAATTCTGATATTTTACAGAAATTACACATAAGCTCCGGTCCCTATCACATTCACATCAGTCACTGCCCCCGTGAGCATACAATCTAAGGTCCCATCAGTCACCGCCCCTGTGAGCTTACAATCTAAGGTCCCATCAGTCACCGCCCCTGTGAGCTTACAATCTAAGGTCCCATCAGTCACCGCCCCCGTGAGCTTACAATCTAAGGTCCCATCAGTCACCGCCCCCGTGAGCTTACAATCTAAGTTTCAGTCTCTGTCTAAAGTCCTGGTCACATTCCTACTGGTCTCTGACTCAGAGAATTACAATCTACAGCCCCTGTTTAAGAAAGCTAAAGCTCCCCATAGACGCAACGATATTTCCCTGCCGAACGACTGATCGTAGGGAAGTCCGACCAATCTGTCAGATTATCGTGCGGTTAGTGGGATACAAACGATCGTTCATCTTACGATTTTTCGTCCGACATTGGTCTGATGATTGATAAATCTTTATGGGTCCCCATACAATCTACCTGTGTTTGTAGGACAAGCAGACTGAGATCCTTCAGTTTAGCTGCAATATCCCCTGAAATGGTCTTTTTACTTGATGGACACATCAGGCATTTAAATGATCGTTTTGAGACAATCGTGGTCTCACGATAACTATTGGATCTTTCAAAAATCTTTACGTCTATGGCCAGCTAAAGGTTCATGTCCCACAGAGCTTACAATCTAAGGTTCCTGTCCCACAGAGTTTACAATCTAAGGTTCCTGTCCCACAGATCTTACAATCTAAGGTTCCTGTCCCACAGAGTTTACAATCTAAGGCTCCTGTCCCACAGAGCTTACAATCTAAGGCTCCTGTCCCACAGAGCTTACAATCTAAGGCTCCTGTCCCACAGATCTTACAATCTAAGGTTCCTGTCCCACAGAGCTTACAATCTAAGGTTCCTGTCCCACAGAGCTTACAATCTAAGGTTCCTGTCCCACAGAGCTTACAATCTAAGGTTCCTGTCCCACAGAGCTTACAATCTAAGGCTCCTGTCCCACAGAGCTTACAATCTAAGGTTCCTGTCCCACAGAGCTTACAATCTAAGGCTCCTGTCCCACAGAGCTTACAATCTAAGGTTCCTGTCCCACAGAGCTTACAATCTAAGGTTCCTGTCCCACAGAGCTTACAATCTAAGGTTCCTGTCCCACAGAGCTTACAATCTAAGGTTCCTGTCCCACAGAGCTTACAATCTAAGGCTCCTGTCCCACAGAGCTTACAATCTAAGGTTCCTGTCCCACAGAGTTTACAATCTAAGGTTCCTGTCCCACAGAGCTTACAATCTAAGGTTCCTGTCCCACAGAGCTTACAATCTAAGGCTCCTGTCCCACAGAGCTTACAATCTAAGTTTCCTGTCCCACAGATTTTACAATCTAAGGTTCCTGTCCCACAGAGCTTACAATCTAAGGTTCCTGTTCCACAGAGCTTACAATCTAAGGTTCCTGTTCCACAGAGTTTACAATCTAAGGCTCCTGTCCCACAGAGCTTACAATCTAAGGTTCCTGTCCCACAGAGCTTACAATCTAAGGCGTGTGTCCCAGAGAGTTTACACTATAAACCATTGCTGGGGGGTGTGGGAGGAAGGAGGTGCAGCCAGAGGAGGCCACACAGGAGAGGGAGGCGGCGGCAGAGAAGGGCCAGAGAGAAAGAGAATCAGCCCGTCAGTTTGTCGCACAGTAGAAGACGAGTGTCCCCGGCGCCTGGGCCGCACTGATTCTACAGACGAGCCTAGAGCAGCTCACGGACTGTTTCTGCCGCCTCGGTGCTTACCCTGACTAATGCGTCCGCTATATCCCAACTCCCGCCCGGTGAATATTCTTCTCCGGCCTCCACTTCCGCCTTTCCCTCCTCACTTCCGGGTACAGCCCATTCTCACCGAAAAAAAAAATCATAAAGGCGAAACACAAACCAATAGGAGTCCTCGCAGAGCAAGTCACGCCCACTCCTCAGACGTGACGATGGCGCCAGCTGTGGAATGCGGAAGTGCTGCCTGTGGTAGAGGCTCGAGGCCAGGACTGTATGAAGGGCAAGAGAGTGGCAATTGCTTTTGTTGCTTAGGGGGAAGAGGGTGCGGGGATTTGTGATAGGCGCTTTCAGTTTAATGCGCCGCCGCGTCACGTGAAACAGGAATCTAAAGAAACTAAAAGTCCCTGTGACACGGCTCTGCAGACCAACACGTGACTCACAGGGAGCTGAAGCTCTACTGATGTCACACGGGGTGCTTCTGTGAGTGACGCCCCAGGCAACCCCAGCGGACTCTTCCGCCCTTGCTGCGTAACCGTGCGTCACTGAGGCCGCGCGTGCGCAAAGCACATTTCTTTCCATTGTGACAGTAAAACCTGGCAGAGCTGAGACATGAGCGTGACATAGTGTGGGGACAAGACTGGGACAAACGTATGACACAGTCAGAATAAAACAAAAGGGCATGCACTGACTGACTGTGACTCCTCCCTCCCTGCTACTTCTTTACCCGCCTATTCTAATACAGAGGCGGAGCTACAGGACGGAGGTGGGCTTTACGCTGATCACCAATCAGAGCTCTTCTCAGTGGCTATGCGCTGTGTAATTTTGTCTGTCAAAAAAGCCTCTTATTTTAATTACATTTCAGAAACTTTGTATCAAAGAGAAACTTGGGGCATTTAAGTAAGAAACCCGGGACAGAAAATAGCTCATTTGGGAGGTATGCCATAGGGCTGATGGGAATGTGATAGGGACATTAGATTGTAAGCTCATTGGAGCAGGGACTGATGGGAATGTGATAGGGACCTTAGATTGTAAGCTCACTGGGACAGGATCTGATGGGAATGTGATAGGGACCTTAGATTGTAAGCTCATTGGAGCAGGGGCTGATGGGAATGTGATAGGGACCTTAGATTGTAAGCTCATTGGAGCAGGGACTGATGGGAATGTGATAGGGACCTTAGATTGTAAGCTCACTGGGACAGGGACTGATGGGAATGTGATAAGGACCTTAGATTGTAAGCTCATTGGAGCAGGGACTGATGGGAATGTGATAGGGACCTTAGATTGTAAGCTCACTGGGACAGGGAATGATGGGAATGTGATAGGGACCTTAGATTGTAAGCTCATTGGAGCAGGGACTGATGGGAATGTGATAGGGACCTTAGATTGTAAGCTCATTGGAGCAGGGACTGATGGGAATGTGATAGGGACCTTAGATTGTAAGCTCATTGGAGCAGGGACTGATGGGAATGTGATAGGGACCTTAGATTGTAAGCTCACTGGGACAGGGACTGATGGGAATGTGATAAGGACCTTAGATTGTAAGCTCATTGGAGCAGGGACTGATGGGAATGTGATAGGGACCTTAGATTGTAAGCTCACTGGGACAGGGAATGATGGGAATGTGATAGGGACCTTAGATTGTAAGCTCATTGGAGCAGGGACTGATGGGAAGTGGGATTTGAGATTGTAAGCTCACTAGGACATTGTTTATAATACAAAGGCTTACTATTTGTTTAGTAACAGCACAGTGTATAGTTGCTGGGGCAGCACATGACAGACTATAAGAAGAAATGCAAAATGGGGAAAGGTATTGGTGCTGGCCTCTCCCACCGCCAGTATAAATGCTAAAAAGAAAGAAAAAAGGCCAATACCTTGTTCAAAAGTGGGGTGTTCCCAGTTTATTGTAGTGCTCCAGACACGTGAGTCATGTTCAGACGTTTCAAGTCACTTGAGGAAGGGCAGTTGTTGTCCCGAAACTTCTGAACATGACTCACGTGTCTGGAGCACTACAATAAACTGGGAACACCCCACTTTTGAACAAGGTATTGGCCTTTTTTCTTTCTTTTAGACTATAAGAAGAAGCTGCATTACTGCCCGGGGAGCAGGGGGGCTGCACTCACTCAGTTGCACTCATTAAATACAGAGATTTCACTTTGCTCTCATTGTATCAGAACAAGACGTTTGGGAACAAATACAATGAAATGGAATAAAAGAACAAAAAGTCAGAGCACTAAATAATAAGTAACAGTCGTGATATTATTCCTTAATGAATGCAGCCCTCCTGCACTGCTGCAACGTTTGCTCTAGTAAAAGTGTAGCGCAATAAAGCTGGTCATGTGACTGTATGGGGGGGGGAGTATAACGACAACTGCTGCACCCCAATATTATCCAGGGCTCCCACACTGGATACTGATAACTACAATGTTCTTATGTTTAATTTCATAAACCAACAGTGAATGTACAGTATATATATATAAATACAGTAGAACCCCCATTTTACGTTTTTCAGGGGACCAGGAAAAAATGATGTAAAATCAGGGAAGATGTAAAATCAGAGAAATGTAACTTTTTCTTCAAGTGCTGAAAGGATATAAGCATAGGAGTCTGTTTTACTTTGAGATACAATATTTACTGTGTTAATAACAAAGGTTAAACATTACAGTGTTAATGTTACATTATGGGGGGCATGTGCAAGATTCTCTGTCAGCCACACACACAATAAAAGCAGTAAGTGATTGGTGCAGGCCTGTATAAGGAGCAGACTTATTGGAATTGGCCATTAACAGGTAGAACAGGCAGAATCTGGTTAGTATTTTAAACCTCTTTATTTCGCAAATAACATTCATAGAGCAAAAAAGCAGTTTTTGGGAAAATCAGGACAAAATTTGGATGTAAAATCAGGGAAAACATGACTTAAAATCAGGGAAATGCACCCATTGAAATGTATTATAAATTGGTGGGACCACAAATAAAAAATGTAAAATGCGGGAAAACTTAAAATCAGGGGACTTAAAATCAGGGTTTCACTGTATATAATATATATCATGAGTACAGAATATCTGATCAGTCCCATGCGCTGCTCAGTTTCACCACTAGATCCTGCTCTTGGTATAGTTTCCCCCGACTTTACACAGAGACTTTGGGGTGATTACAGTCACGTAGAGACTAATGCCTGTAACATAATATATAGAAGGGGCAATATAAAATAGATGAAAGGGTTAATATAAAATAGATAAAAATTGTTAATATAAAATAGATGAAAGGGTCAATATAAAATAGATGAAAGGGTTAATATAAAATAGATAAAAATTGTTAATATAAAATAGATGAAAGGGTCAATATAAAATAGATGAAAGGGTTAATATAAAATAGATGAAAGGGTTAACATAAAATAGATGAAAGGGTTGATATAAAATAGATGAAAGGGTTAATATAAAATAGATGAAAGGGTTAATATAAAATAGATAAAAAGGGTAAATATAAAATAGATAAGGGTTAATATAAAATAGATGAAAGGGTTAATATAAAATAGATGAAAGGGGCAATATAAAATAGATGAAACAGTTAATATAAAATAGATAAAAAGGGTTAATATAAAATAGATGAAAGGGTTAATATAAAATAGATGAAAAGGGTTAATATAAAATAGATGAAAAGGGTTAATATAAAATAGATGAAAGGGTCAATATAAAATAGATGAAAGGGTCAATATAAAATAGATGAAAAGGGTTAATATAAAATAGATGAAAAGGGTTAATATAAAATAGACGAAAGGGTTAATATAAAATAGATGAAAAGGGTTAATATAAAATAGACGAAAAGGGTTAATATAAAATAGACGAAAGGGTCAATATAAAATAGACGAAAGGGTTAATATAAAATAGATGAAAGGGTTAATATAAAATAGACGAAAGGGTTAATATAAAATAGATAAAAAGGGTTCATATAAAATAGATGAAACGGGTTAATATAAAATAGATGAAAAGGGTTAATATAAAATAGATGAAAGGGTCAATATAAAATAGAGGAAAGGGTTAATATAAAATAGACGAAAAGGGTTAATATAAAATAGACGAAAGGGTTAATATAAAATAGATAAAAAGGGTTAATATAAAATAGATGAAACGGGTTAATATAAAATAGATGAAAAGGGTTAATATAAAATAGATGAAAGGGTTAATATAAAATAGATGAAAGGGTTAATATAAAATAGATGAAAAGGGTTAATATAAAATAGACGAAAGGGTCAATATAAAATAGACGAAAGGGTCAATATAAAATAGATGAAAAGGGTTAATATAAAATAGACGAAAGGGTTAATATAAAATAGATGAAAAGGGTTAATATAAAATAGATGAAAAGGGTTAATATAAAATAGATGAAAGAGTTAATATAAAATAGATGGAAGGGTTAATATAAAATAGATGAAAGGGTTAATATAAAATAGATGAAAAGGGTTAATATAAAATAGATGAAAAGGGTTAATATAAAATAGATGAAAGGGTTAATATAAAATAGCTGAAAAGGGTTAATATAAAATAGCTGAAAAGGGTTAATATAAAATAGATGAAAAGGGTTAATATAAAATAGATGAAAAGGGTTAATATAAAATAGATGAAAAGGGTTAATATGTTTAAAAAAAACGTGACGGACGTCAAAGAAAACGTGATGATTGTCGATGCATGCAGAAAATGACGCAGCACACGTCAAAAACGTTGCGACACGTAAAAAATGTGACGCAACTTGTTTCGCGAATTTTTCGCCAATTCCCGGATTTCACTGGAAATTCTCAAATTTTTCGGGGAAGCAAACTGGGATAGATTTGCCCATCACTAAGAATAAGGAGTCACAGTTATCTCACACAAACATTGCATATTGTCAATAGGATAAGGGTGCTGCTAGCAAGAGCTTGCAATCTAATAATATTTTGTTCTCTAAATAAGGGGGTAAATATGATGGAGGGATGGGATTTTTTCCATGTAATTGCTGCAATGTCTGTAAAACCAACAACAGTAAAAGAGTGACTAGCCAGCTTTGTTAATCAGCTTCTGCTACAATGTTTGGAGAGTCAGAACCTGTAGTGCATACATTACTGCTTTCTGCACAAATTCCACTTGCACATCATTTTAAAACCTCTTGTATTTATAAATCAATCTACACTGGAAAGTGCCTCAGAAATGTTGAATCAGTATCCTTTCAATCATTTAGTTGAGTCCAGTAAAGAGTCCGTTCTGATCCTGTAGGTATTTTCTTTGTCTCCTGAGGATCCACGAGAAGGTTCTTGGAGGTAATTGCACTAAAGAGTCTCGGGTCATAAAAATGATTCCCTGGAACAGAAATTCTCATTTATTGGGTTTATATTATTAGAAATTCTCATTTATTGGGTTTATATTATTAGAAATTCTCATTTATTGGGTTTATATTATTAGTCCTCAGCCGCCGGGGACACCCCGTCTTCCATCACCTTCTCTGGAAATGATTTTCATGACATTAAGGAGATTGTTCAGGCAGAAAAGAAATTCTCCTATAGGATAATCTGGGGAGTCTGGAAGCAGATCCTGTAACTGAGGTCTTATTCTACAGCAGCAGAGACTTTGTATAACGTCAATGATTGTGTCCAAAGGAAAAGCTGACTTAATATAATAAGAAATAGTAATATAATAATATATATAATAATATAATAAGAAATAGTAAT
>CM044448.1:504323-524524 GCA_024363595.1 Xenopus borealis | reverse complement strand
TAATATAATAATATATATAATAAGAAATAGTAATATAATAATATATATAATAAGAAATAGAATGATGGCCAGGGCTTAATATACTAACACTGGGAATAAGAAACACAAGGACTTTCATTATTACTCTTCCTTTATATGAAATCTTTGTCCCGTTCTCTTCTTGGCCTCTCACACCTTCTATTTGTCTGATAATATCCACAAATGCCTCCACATGGGGGTGACCAGGATTCTGCCTGGAGTGGGGATTGAACTCAGGGGTTTCCAAATTGGATTTAGTATTTTCTTTATGGAATGGATGACTTGGCTCTCAGAGTCTGATCATGGGGTAGGAGCTCACACTCTATTCTCATCACTTCCATTATATTTCCCACGTCTCCAGTAAAGAGGAGAAACTTGTTGAGTGGAGCTTATGGGCCATTGGGACATCATACACTACCCCACAGGAACCATGCAAATACTTATATATAATAAAACTTTATTTTCCATCACTAATTTATTAACTTATCAGCTTGCCAACTTGTGATGGCCTCGGCCTACTGGGGAACATCTAATAATGGGGTCTGATGTGGGTTTAAACCTTTTCATCATGATTCTCTGATGGTGGAAGTTTCCCTTGGTGGAAATAGACCTTTAAAGGGAAACTGTCATGGGAAAAACAATTTTTTTCCAAAATGCATCAGTTAATAGTGCTGCTCCAGAAGAATTCTGCATTGAAATCCATTTCTCAAAAGAACAAACAGATTTTTTTATATTCAATTTTGAAATCTGACATGGGGCTAGACATATTGTCAATTTCCCAGCTGCCCCTGGTCATGTGAATTGTGCTCTGATAAACTTCAATCATTCTTTACTGCTGTAGTGCAAGTTGGAGTGATATCACCCCCTCCCTTCCCCCCCCCCCAGCAGCCTAACAACAGAACAATGGGAAGGTAACCAGATAACAGCTCCCTAACACAAGATAACAGCTGCCTGGTAGATCTAAGAACAACACTCAATAGTAAAATCCAGGTCCCACTGAGACACATTCAGTTACATTGAGAAGGAAAAACAACAGCCTGCCAGAAAGCAGTTCCCTCCTAAAGTGCTGGCACAAGTCACATAGCCGAGGGCAGCTGGGAAATTGACAATATGTCTAGCCCCATGTCAGATTTCAAAACTGAATATAAAAAAATCTGTTTGTTCTTTTGAGAAATGGATTTCAGTGCAGAATTCTACTGGAGCAGCACTATTAACTGATGTGTTTTGAAAAAAAACATGTTTTCCAATGACAGTTTCCCTTTAAAGTCATGTTTCACCTAATGTTATAATATCACACAACAGCCAATTCAAAGCAACTTTTCAATTGGTCTTCATTAATAATTTTTTTTTTTTTGCCATTTTCTTCAGACTCGTCCCAGCTTTCAAATGAGGGGGCGCGGGGGTGGGGGGAATCAGTGACCCCATCTAAAAAACAAATGCTCTATAAGGCTACAAATGTATTGTTATTTCAATTTTTATTCCTCCTCTTTCTATTCTGTCCTGTCCTATTCATATTCCAGTCTCTTATTCAAATCAACGCATGGTTGCTAGGGGAATGTGGATCCTAACAACCAGATAGTAACTAATATTACAAACTGGAGAGCTGCTGAATAAAAAATGAAATAAGTCAAAACCACAACTAATAAAAAATAAAAACCAGTTGCAAATTGATATAAGAATAATCTTGTGTGAATGATCCAAACAGTTAAAGTAAAGACCCCCTTCAAGCTGTTTCTTATTGTTGTAGGTTTCTTGTCTCTCGTACGTTGCAGTCGTCCAGCTGTAATTGTCCAGTTGCATGCGACGCTGGGGGTTAATATCCTGCGATTGTGCAGCTCAGCGAGGAACAAAGGAAACCTACTCCGGCGCATTCTGATTTCAGCTGCTGAGATCCTTGAAATTACCATTAAAATTCAGCTGAAATGGGTCTCCGTGAGCTGGAGCTCAATGTGTTTCTGGAACGTTCCTCTTGTTATTCACAGACTGGAGGAGAGAAGCTCCATGAAATTATTTTACCGTTATTTTACTGTTCTATTACTGTTATTTTACTGTTATTTTACTGTTCTTTTACTGTTATTTTACCGTTATTTTACTGTTCTATTACTGTTATTTTACTGTTATTTTACTGTTATTTTACTGTTATTTTACTGTTCTTTTACTGTTATTTTACTGTTATTTTACTGTTATTTTACCGTTATTTTACTGTTCTATTACTGTTATTTTACTGTTCTTTTACTGTTATTTTACTGTTCTTTTACTGTTATTTTATAGTTCTATTACTGTTCTTTTACTGTTACTGTACTTTTACTGTTCTATTACTGTTATTTTACTGTTCTATTATTGTTCTTTTACTGTTCTTTTACTGTTCTATTACTGTTATTTTACTGTTCTGTTCTTTTACTGTTACTGTTATTTTACTGTTCTATTACTGTTATTTTACTATTCTTTTACTGTTATTTTACTGTTCTGTTCTATTACTGTTATTTTACTGTTCTTTTACTGTTATTTTATAGTTCTATTACTGTTCTTTTACTGTTACTGTTATTTTACTGTTCTATTACTGTTATTTTACTGTTCTATTATTGTTCTTTTACCGTTCTTTTACTGTTCTTTTACTGTTATTTTACTGTTATTTTACTGTTCTTTTACTGTTACTGTTATTTTACTGTTCTGTTACTGTTATTTTACTGTTCTATTACTGTTCTATTACTGTTCTATTACTGTTATTTTACTGTTCTTTTACTGTTACTGTTATTTTACTGTTCTGTTACTGTTATTTTACTGTTCTATTACTGTTCTATTACTGTTCTATTACTGTTCTTTTACTGTTCTTTTACTGTTATTTTATAGTTCTATTACTGTTCTTTTACTGTTACTGTTCTTTTACTGTTACTGTTCTTTTACTGTTCTATTACTGTTCTTTTACTGTTATTTAATTCATCCCTCTCTCCATTGTCCATTGGATCACTTTCTCTCTTTTTTTTATTCCCACAACAAATATTAATTAGTGACTGTTAAGGGAAAAGTGAAAAAGGCCAGGGGTTTAGACAATGTGACCCCCCCCCCCCCACCGGCATAAATAATATATATAATGTATAACCTCAGAGTCTACAAATTATTCTTATTACTTTATGTTACTCATCTTTTTCTACAGCTCCTCTCCTGTTCATATTCCAGTCTCTTATTCAAATCAGTGCTTGGTTGCTAGGGGAATTTGGACCCTAGCAACCACATGGCTGAAATTACAAACTGGAGAGCTGATGAATAAAAAGATAAATAAGTCAAAAACCATAAATGATATAAAAAAATATGAATTGTCTCAGAATATCCCTCTGAGCTCATTATCAGTGAATATACTGAATATACTGTGTATGGAACTGGCTCCTCTCTGACATTTACAATTCTCATTTGGGAGGTCGGAATCCCTTGGTTCCAATTGGTAAATTTGTTACATGCCTGTGTGACGGAAGGAGGGAGGTGTGTCCTAGTTCACTGGACCTGACAGGGCACCATGTGATGGCACCTCTGATTGGCCGCTGATTCAAGTCCCATATACTGATTGGTTCTAGTGAGATCTAAAGGGAGATTGGTGGAGGAGTGCAAGTGTAACTGATCTGGATTGGCTGCCTCCCTGGGAGGAGGGATGTGGGCGTGTACTAGCCAGGGCTTTAAAGTAAGACCCAGAGAGCTTTGCATTTGACTTGACAAAGCCTGAAATGCTGGGGGTGGAATGGTTGTTGGTGGGACTTAATTAATTGTAGGTGCAGGAGACTTCTAGGGTGGGATACTTTAAACTTATTGCTGGTTAGATTAGGCCAGTCAGAGGCACAAATAGTCAGGGCTCTACCTGCTGACAACCACCCATTCCCTTTAGGCCAATCTGGTGGCTAATGACCAGACATAGGTAGGGTCCTCGCAAGTTGCAGCATGGTTTGCCCGACTCCTGCCAATGACCTGTAGCCTTACTACAACCCTGCGGATATTCTGCCGTCTCTATTCAGCCCATGACTCTTATCTGGTGAATTTCATAGGGGTGTCATTACTTTCTGGTTGGGGTTATTTAACCTGTTGCACAACCAGAGATCTGAAAAACGCCCCCTGTAACTGCCCAACCTGCCCCACCACTTACACCTGAAGTACTTGCAGCATTTTTATTCTTTAGACTTTTATTTTTTATGGCTCTTGACTCCATAATCCATTTTATTTTTTAATTCTGTTCTCATACTCCCACTGTTCTGTTTGCGGAGCAGTCCCGAGTTTGACATCTAAGCCTGCAGTCCCGGATTGTTACTGAAATCCGATCTTTCTCTTAGATCTCCTGCGCTGCACAGCCAGAAAAAGAGAACGTTTCTAAAACTTAATTAACAGCCCAGAAATAGATACTTTGTTACTTTCTTAACACTTTAAGATGAGCAGGTTAAACTGTGAAGCGGCTTAAAGGGCAATTCACCTTCATTAGCAAAACTATAATAATAAAACCACGGAATAATAAAAACCACAGAAATGTTTAAACTTTCAGAACCTGCCGAATTGTGTAAAATGAACATGGTAATTAGTGGGTGTGGCCACTCGGGAGCAGATATACAGGCGTTAGACGATTATTCTCTCATACATAGTGCAGGGACCACTTCACTTACTTTCTGGGTATTTGTCTATTAAAGCTGAAGAGCCTCTTTAATTCCCAGTTACCAGAATGGAGTATTCCCACATTGGGGGGTGCTCCTACTACACCCCATATAATCCCATAGAACATATTGACCCAGTGATAAGTAACACCAGTATTTCCCAGGTGCTTAACTACAATGTCTCTATACAGAACCTTTCCCATTGAGTTACATGCAGTCAGTCCGTATTGCAGGTTGATCCGCAGAACTCTGCAGTGACTAATTGCAACTAATCCTGCGTCATCCAATTGCCGGCAGGTATAAAAAAAGAAAAAACGCCCCTGTTTTTAGTGTAAAAATAGAATTTATTTGAGATACGCAGCGTCAGACTGTTGATATAATGAATAAGAGGCACGTCATAAATGTTACATTCTTCACCGCCTGCTGAAATCCAGGCAATATTAACTCTTCCTTTGCCCCATTCAGCAGGGTTACTTCTCGTATATCAGTCTAAATATGTCATTTATATCATATATCATTGTTTTGTAGTATAGCCTCAGATTTCCCCAGACATAACTGGCGGATTCCTAAACTAATTGCCTTGTTCCATCGCCAATCACATGCACGAAGAAGAAGAAACTAATAATAAAAAGCTCACATAAAGTGAAGCTGGTCCAAATGATAGTGAAAGAAGCACAACCCTAATATAGTGGCCGCCCTAGTGATTTATTTGCACACAATTTGCTCTAATGGAGACACAGCTTGTGTGGGTTCAGCATTAGGGTTGGACAAGAGATGCTCTGGGTTTGGTTTAATTACTCATTGGATCCCACTGAATGGCTTCAGCCCTTTTATATGAGATTCCCTCTTGCTGGATTCACATGATAAGGCAAGAGTCCGGCATGGAAAGGGCTAAAAAGCAGGGACCTGTTTTAAAATGCAAACGAGGAGTTTGTTACTTGGCCAATTATGGGGGGAATGTTTGTATATTGGGTGAATGGACAAGAGAACAGCAGTGCTAATGGGTCAGTCTTAGTGCAGCACAAAATATGTATGAGCTCAATGGGTTTATCTGATCTCCAAGGGACAGTGGGGTCTTCTAGGGCCACAATCATTTTTAATTGTACAGGTATGGGATCTGTTATCTGGGAACCCCCTATCCAGAAAGTTCTGAATCACACAAAGGCCATCTCCCCAAGACTCCAGTCGCTTGTACTTGATCCCAACTAAGATATAATTAATCCTTATTGGAAGCAAAACCAGCCGATTGGCTTTATTTCATGTTTATATGATTTTCTAGTAGACTTAAGGTATGAAGATCCAAATTATGGAAACATCCATTATCTGGAAAACCCCAGGTCCTGAGCATTCTGGATAACAGGTCCCATACCTGTAATAATAAAACAGTATATTGTACTTGATCCCAACTAAGATATAATTAATCCTTATTGGAAGCAAAACCAGCCTATTGGCTTTATTTCATGTTTATATGGTTTTCTAGTAGACTTAAGGTATGAAGATCCAAATTACAGAAAGATCCCTTATCTGGAAAACTGCAAGTCCCAAGCATTCTGGATAACAGGTCCCACACCTGTACTTGGGAAATGGCAAAGCTAAAGCATGAGGGAAATGGCAATTTCTTCTTTAGACTAAGGGAGATTCTCTTGTAGCAAATTGTACTCTGAAAGCTTCAGAATTTCGCATGTTTTTAAAAGGAAAACTGCTCTCTGATTTCTGTGTGTTTAGTTGGTTGATAAAGTGTCAGGGCTGCTCTCAGGTACCAGTGGGCTCAAGGCAGAATTCATGGCAGTGGATAAACAAAATGTAGAAATTAAAAACAGCAATAAATAAATAAATAAATACATGAAAATTACAATAATATATAGCACTCTTCCAGATAAATACAATTTTACCATTTCTGGGAGGAGTTTCAATCAAAAGTTATGGCAACCAAAACTCTGACTGTCGGGCCCCTATCCTGCTGGGCCCTGGGCAAATGCCCCATTTATTAAATGACATTTAGAAATGAAAAAAATATACAATGTTTGAAGAGTAGAGTTTGTTCTAAGTTTGTCACCAAACAGCTTCCACTGCTACAGTCAAGTGTAAACAGCAGGTTTGGAGCATTTCCCCCTAAAAGTTGTGGGTTTTGTGGTTACTGGCCATTCTGAATCAGTGGGGGGGGGCAGAAGGATATGGGGGGGGGGGCAGGTAGCCCATAGTAGTTACTGATGCAATAGAGAGGGACAAGTTCCAGGTATTGTGGCCCACCAGGATTTCTCCCTCTACCCTTGGGGTCCAGTCCAACCCTGTAGTACCTTTATATAATTCCTGGCTGTACATCATTAGATATGGATCATACATACAGTATCATTTGGGGGGGGGGGTCACTGCTTTATCTGTGTAAACCCCTTTAAGTTAAGAACACCCAAACACATTCTTATTAAATGTTATAGAGAACCCAACAAATGTGTGATAGTCAGTTGAACAATCTGGGAAACCACTATTCTTAAATAATATGAACAAATAGAAGATTACTGAAAACCTAGGAATGAAACAGACTTTAAGTGCAAGGCTGGAAGATGCATCACTCATGCAGTCCATCAAATGCTCAGAACATTGACTTTAGTCTAAAACATGCAGTAAGGCCAAACAATAGTCTGAATCCTCCTTATAAATGTCCACAATGTGAGACCCACGCCTGTGTGTTCATCCACTGCTGCTTAGAAATCTGATTTTTCCAACACGCCAGTGACCACTGAACGTTCTCGTGGCTCCTGAAATAATGAGGCCAATGTGCGGCGCCTTCGATAACGGCAGATTAATATTTCTTTCCTTGAGGAAGTTCTGAGATGTTGGATGTAAAAATGAATCTGCCCTTGACCCAGATAATTAAGTAACAGAATCTCATGAATTGTATTTCCATTTGGAGGTAGATCAGGAGCAAATGAAATCAATCATGGTCGCATTTCTGCTTGAAACGTGGAACGTTGTGTTGAGACTTGAGAAGCTTTTTTCCATCAACAGGTGTAATGTTGGGCAGCACAGTCTGAGGCTTGATACCTATAAGAGCTTCTTCTTCTAACATTGCCCAACAAGCTTTCCATACTGAAGATGGGAGCTGAGATGACAGCCAGCCCTGAGGGTATGACAGCTGGGCTTCAAGTAGGATTTATTTGGAGCCACTGTGATGCCCCACTGTAAGAAGCCAAACCTTAATATGTGCTTGTGTTGGCCCATAGCTCTATTGTACCCTATGCAATGATATGATTGAGAAGGGGCAACTATTCTCTATTATTAAAGTGCAGCAGCAGCAGACTGGGGTCCCCCCTGTGCATCATCCATTCTGGTAATTCAGCCCCGACTATTGCAATTCCAATCCTGGGAGTTGCAATACAAAATATTTAAAAATGAATGTTGAATAAATGAAGAATAATTGCAGATGATGTTTAGTCACAGCAGCTAAGCAAAGCAAGGCAATGTGGAAACAAGAATACATTCACTTCTCAATATGGTGTTTCCACTAGACACAAAGGAAAGAAACTAAGGAGAAGTTGCCCTTTATAGATGCCCTGCATAATGCATAGCTCATAGTGATTGACATTCAAGTTGAAGCTAAATTTGCAATCCTTCTCAAATTAACATCATTTTTTTGGAATGAGGTCTCATTTATTCTACCCAAGCTTACTAAGAGCGCTTGATGTTTCATGCAGACGTGGCTAATGGAGCAGTTAATTAAATAATAACAGCCCCCACTCCATTCCATTCTCATGTTTCAGGGCACGTGGATCAAAATGAACAAGGGTATACATTTTAAGGCTCATTCACAAACACATTATAAACTTTGTGCAATATTGTGCACGCTTAGACACTATTGCACCCAAACACCTTGTTCTGAATGCAGAACTTCTGCCTTGCACCCTCTGCATCTCTGCAATTGCGTGTAGTTGAACATAGCAGAGGCGCATGGTATTGTTGAGCTGGGAGGATGACAGTGATTGGTGCTTTTGAACATTGTGCGTTTGTCTGTGTGTTGAGCGGCCTGATCTCTTTGCATAGCTCCTTTAACAATACCACACACAGCACCTGCTACTGGGTTTTTTCTCTATTCGGGTTCAGAAGACACATTGTAGAGCAGGGATCCCCAACCTTTTGAACCCCGTGAGCAACATTCAGAAGAAAAAGGAGTTGGGGAGTAAAACAAGCATAAAGAATGTTCTTGGGTTGCCAAATAAGTCACGTGATTGGCCATTTGGTAGCCCCTATGTGGATTGTCAACCTACAGGAGGCTCTGTTTGGCAGTGCACCTGGTTTTTATACAACTAAAACTTGCCTCCAAGTCTGGAATTCAAAAATAAGCACCTACTTTGAGGCCACTGGGAGCAGCATCCAAGGGGTTGGGGAGCAACATGTTACTCACAAGCTACTGGTTGGGGATCACTGTTGTAGAGCATCATTATGTGTATAATTGACGTTACCTCTACAGTTTCCCTTCTCACAGTCCTTAGTACCCAGGAGCTGTAACATAACAACCCAACAGATTGTCTAGACTTCTGTAGGTCCCTCATAAGCTAAAGTGTCCCTAATCTGCCCCTAAACCCAATGGAATCTACAAGAAGAGTAGGGTGGGTTAATATGTAGATCTCATTAACACTGGCCTTGCTAAAGAACAACATTGTGCTAGGGAGGAAGCTCTGCCCGGAATTTATACCAACCCAAGCTCTCAATATGAAACACATGGAAATATATTTTTTTTGTAAAGGCCGGGTTTGCCTTTTGATCATGAAAAGGCTTTGCTGAGACAATGACTTTCCACTTTCTGTATTAATTAGCAGAGCTTCTTATCAGCTCACACAATGTTCAGAGCCTCCTGCCTTCAAAACAGTTCTTGTTTTCTAAAATATCTTATAACATGCAGCTAGAAATGAAACCTTCTACAGAAATTATTGGTTCGGTTTCTTGTGCTTCAATAAAGACTAGATTCCACTGAGGTTCCTAAACTATGGAGGCTGTGAAGCCCTTAACTCTCAGACGCACCTGATATTAGTTGTGCGAAGTCAGGTCGGAGTTCTAGGGTCACTGCCTGAAGATGTCTGGGGGGAGTTGTTTTCATTTGGGCCATCAGTGAAGGAATGTACAGAACTCATAGAGGTCATAGATAAGTGACCAATGACGGGAGGTCCTGAGGCTGGAGAACCATAACTAGAAGTCTGTTGAATAGGTGTAATTTCTTCTGCATGTTGTAATAACCTGGCCCTTTCCATCTCTTCATGAGACAAAGGCGTCCCAGTCGTACAAAGTGTGTTAGTAGGAATGTAGCCCCAGTCCCTTGAAGCATGGAACGTCTCTGGGTTTACTGGCCTTGGGCAAGCGTCTGGTGAGACTCTAGTGAAATGGACTTGGGTGTATCCAATGTCAGAAGGAAAGGGTACATGTCCCACTGTTCTTTGCATTGGGGATTCCTGTATGAGATGCACAGGGTGGGCTGCATTGTAGCCAGATCTTGCCTGCTGATCATTACAACCCACATGAGCTGATGGTGGAGTGGACAACACTTGGACTGTGTAAGGACATCCGATGGTGGCATTGTACTGCTGGGCAGCCAATAGGGTTTGGAGTAAGCGCATCATGTGCTGAAGCTCCTTGCTCAGCTGGGACACTTCTTGGTTCAGATTGTTTATCTACAAGGAACACACAAACCATTACTTTCTTTTTTACATATGTTTTATAGAAAACCAGTTCAGCATCTCTGTCAGTTATTACCAAATACTTTTTATGGTTACATGCATTCTACAGCCACCACCAAGTCCATAATGTAATTAGATTTAAAGTGTCCCCATTGTATTTTATTGGCAAGTCGAAGACAGAATTGGCAAGATGAGTGGCAAATGCTCTGACAAAACTCGAACTTGAAGCTAATACTTTTCCTTCATTTTATTTGTGTCGCTATTTTTACTCCAACCCATCATTCATAAATATTCATTGTTATTTGTTAACAAAATAATTTATGCTGCTGAGAAATTGGTTTGCTAAAATCCTTGGCAAATATCGTCGCTGCAAAGGCTCCAGGAAAGAAAGAAACCGGCCTTGTAAACATTCTTATCTCTTCCCTATAGATAAACAACAATTTCACTACTACAAGTGCAGCCTGCCATTTACTTGAATGGAATTTGCCTCTCAAAATGAGGATGATAAACTTCACCCTAACTTCAAGATTAGAGGAGGCCATCTCCAAAGTTTGAGAACCACTGTTTTAAGAGGTTAAGTTAGGCGTCTCCATCTTTTGTACCTGTTAACCACATTCAAATTTAAAAAGTGTTAGGGGTGTCAGATAAGGGCTCTAATTGGCAGACCCTATGTGAAATGGCACACTACAGGGGGCTCTGTTTAGCAGAAAACCTGGTTTTTAGGCAACCAAAATTTGCCTCCAAGACAGAAATTCAAAAATAAACACTGCATTGAGGCCACTGGGAGGCAACATCCAAGGTGTTGTTGAGCAGCATGTTACTCACAAGCCATTGGTTGGGGTGTAGACTTACCTTAAGTGTAGACTTACCATTTCATAATCCAGTTTCACTGAACCAGGAATGGAGTATTGCTAAACCTGAAGTGGACACCAACGTCCAACCTACACCATTACTAAGTATTGTTTCCCACTACACCTCACACATCAACCACTCACTTAGAAGCTACGTTTCTACCTTAATGTCCAGACAATAGTTTGGTTGTAAAGGCAAAACCAAATCACCAGCAATTGACAACCCATGTGGATCTCTTACCTCTAGGTTCAGACTGCAGATGTTTTGCTTTATTTCCTCTGCTTCAGCCGCCAAGAGGGGATTCACCACATTTATCCCTAAAACAATAGACAATTTGGAAAAGTAACTGCTAGCTCAGTGCAATATATTAGAACATATGGGAGATGGTAAGAAACAATACAATACAAAACACAGATAATATATGTTTGATTGTCCACCTGTTTCCATCTATCAGTCCTGTGTTTTATGTCCCCTTCTCATTTCCAAATCTCATGAGCTGATTTGCCCTCAATGCCAAATTGTGTTTCTAGGGAACACCAAGACCTTTGTTTGGGTAAATAAAGAGGAACTGAATGAATGATTAGTTTTAGAATTTGGCCAGGTTGCAAAACTTTTTATGCAGGATTTGGATTTGACCCAACCCTATCCAAATCCAAACCCTTAAAACCATGTGGCTTTAATTATCTGGACAACTAGACATGGGCATTTTTACTTTACCAATACCCTAAGTAGGAGCAAAACAGCACCCCATGCTGGTCAACCTGTGCATGGTCTTGTGCCCTGATAATAAACATGGCAGTTTAGCTAATCCTGGTTTAGACCTTCCAGCAGCAAGAGGAGATAGAGAAGAACATATGGAAAGTGCATGTATAGTAGATACTATCCATATGTCTGCATTGCCAAGGCCATTCCATCATGTTAAACATTGGGATTATGTCATTTAGTGATGTCACTTGTGGAACTATTGCTTGCACAGTTCATTATGGTTAATGCCTCTTTATGAGCAGATCTTTTGAGAGCAGAGGTTAAATCCAACTAATCCCAACCTCATAATTTAATAAAGGAGAAAAAGCAGAATATGTAGCTGCACATTGTGGAGCATCTAAAGGCGGCCATACATGGACTGAGAAAAGCTGCTGACTTGGCCCCTCCAGTCTGATTTGTCCCAGTCCGTGGGTGGTCGAAGCGTGTGCCCAGTTTTGACCTTTTTCTACAGATTCAACATGCATACTAAAGACTCAATACTACATTATTAGCAAGGTCGTGCACAGAATGTCAGAATTCCTTCATAGAGCAGCTCATTCCCTTTATACCCCTCTCTTTATATACCGGCTACTACAAAAGAACAATACCAGTTCTGCTCCATCCCAATAAGGCACAAAGTATTCCCTAGTAGTAGGTCTAACTAGATATATCGCCCATGATGGAACCTTTAGTCTATGGGCATGAAGAACTGGTGGCATCTCATTTCCAGAACGCACAACCTTAGAGAAGCGAGACTTGATTGGGGTTTACGTTTCTTGACTTGTTTTCATGTTGTTATGAATGCTGAGGCTTTATGCTTTTGTTGTCCATTTTTATTCCTACATTTTTCTCCACCACTGATTTGCTTTGATTTGTTCCACTCTAATTAGTCTTCAGTTTTGCTTCAGCATCGCTAAATGCACAATTTTCCATTTATTCACACTGAGCCTCATCTACTCCTTCCCTGCCTAGTCAGCTGTTGTGTCCATTGCATTCAATATACAGTTTCTTTAATCAGGCCATTGAAAACATTTGACCCAGAAGAGACTCATTATTATCCTATCCTCAAGTCCTGCTTGGTGTATCAGTCTGCTGCTATGTGAAACATCATGGGGGCTTCAAGTCCAATGGAAATAATGATGTATTGTGCCATTTGAGCCAGTGAATCCAATCCCTCCAAACAACTGCATGAATTTGAGTGATATTATATAGGGAACATTGTATCTTCTGCTGCCCCATGAGTTGAGACATGACTCCGGGTCTGTGATAAATACTTTGTTTATAGGAGGAATTCCTTTGGTATGTGTTCAGGCTTCTAGAGTATTGTCCAAGGATTGTCCAGGTCTGTTGTTCCTTTTTTCCCACAATGGAGCTCAATGGAGCATTGAATTGTCCAGGCAATAAAGTCAGATATGCCATTTTCACTTTCATTGTATTCAATTCAACCACTGAAAGAAATTCAGTCTAAAGGTGCATCTACCTTACTGCAATCAGAGAACCATTGGAACTAAAAGAAATCTAATAAAACACTGGTCTTGTAGATCCGGCACATTCATTGTCCCTCCGTCCATTGTGAAATTAGCAGCCGGAAATGATTGTTTCATAGCTAGAAGTTGTAGTTAAGCAACCCCTGGGCAGTCATTGATTCTCATGCACGTTGGTATCTCTGTATTCATTTTAATTTACAGTACACTCAAGCGTAAAGGTTTAATAACTGTTAGTATAACGGAAATTAATTGGTGCATAATAATGATGAGCATCACTGTCACAATCGAGACTGTAACGTGAACGGCATGTGATGTCAACAAGGGTCCCATGATGATGATAATGTTTAATGTCAATACACCGCCACTATATAAATATGTTCCGATGCAGAAATCTCAACTGCTTATGGACCGCGGTGGCCTTGGGGCTGGTACAGAAGACACAACACATGGTTTAATATGCTGAGACTATTTGTTGAGCAGTAAGTCTCCTTAATCCCATCTGTATTAAATATATTAATAGAAATCCTTGGCCTGTCCCCACCATCAAACCCATGATGCAGCACAGGCCTTCAGGTTGTTTAGATCAGATCATGTAATAGTGAAACGGACACAATGTGAGTTAGAGAGTAAATGTGCCCCAGTAACTTCTCTAAAACCTCTTACCTGCAGCTGGTGATTGTCTGGTTGGAGACCTCACCCGGGAGTTGTTTACATTAAACTGAAAAGATTGGCTCTCAGATCCCCCTCCACTGTCTTCTATTCCATCCACCACCCTGGGGAGGTAGAAAAATGTCAAATAATGAGGTATTCAAGGCTTTATGGGGTCAGCAGGAACATTTCATCAACAGAAGGAGACAAGTCAAAGGGCAGCAATGATAACAGAAGAAAGTATACAAGGTGAGGTGTCTGAAACTCACCGAGGGCTTAAATTTGGAGGAGGGAATGTGTTTAGGGCAGGGATGAGAAGGTTGGCTGGCTTCCTTGAGGCCTCGGTGTCAATCACTCTCTCTGCTTTGCGGCACTGGGGAGAGGGGCTTCGGCCGTGGTTGCTGCGGGCTGGTGAGCGACAGTTGCGTCTCAAGGCATGAAACTGTCGTAAGTCATCACCAAGGAGGCTGCTGAGGGAGCCTCGCCGCACAGGACTGTTAAGGTTGGGGAGCAGTAGTTTTCTGCGGGTCATGGTGGCGGGTGAATGACGGAAGAAATCATCGTTCTCATCACTATCTTCCAAGATCGATGCCAGTTTCTTGTCTGGAGTGGCACCAGATTCTGGACGAGGCTACAAGACATTGATACAATGTTTCCTGCATTACATGGTTATTAAGCTAATTACATGTTCAAACCTCAAAACATAATTGATGTAGCCTTCTCTGAGCACCACCACAGTTTACATTCATTTTCTGTTTTAGTGGTTTGTGAAATATTAGCAGTTTAGACTGCCAATATGAGGCTCTGTGCTCAGCTGCTCTCTGAAAAATAATGACTAGTCTTCTTCCCTTAATACCATGTGTTGTGACCCATTTCTTGACGGTTTAAGCATTTCAAGCCTGGCTGTTATAACTTTGATTTGAGGAATGATATTTTCCATAATCTGACTACAGAATGCTTTTCATTATTTTACAATTTTCTGTTCTGTTTTTGCTGTGTACAAAGAATAATCATGCATTTAAGACGACGTAGAGATGTTTCAAGAGATTCGGGTCATTGAGGCATCAGGGATAAATGGCTCTCTTTATAAAAAAAAAAACCCTCTAATGCTGTGTAGTATAAAAACGAAAGCAGAAAACCAGAAACAAACAGATACCTGGGATAGACGTGGAGAGCGAGAGATTCTGTAGCAGCCCTAAGAACACAAGAAAACACACACTTAGCAGTTCATTAGACACAGTATCATGACTCCCTGCTCTTGTGAAGCTAAAGATATGAACAATGACAATAATACATGTCCATGTCAATGGGAGGCTTAGGGTTTATTGTTGGTTCTTCTGCAGGAATGGATGACACTAGTAACTTTACTCCACCTTTAAGGAACCCAGTGCCTTTGCATGAACAAATCTTGTACCTCTCTAAACTTTATTGCATATTGCTTTTATGCCCCTGTAATAATGGGGCCCCACAGGCTTGTATTCACTGTATACCCCTAATAGATGACCAGGGTTTTGCCCAACCTCAGAGGGAGGCACCGGTCTACTAAATGTCCCATTGTGAAAATGTTAACAAGATTAGATGTAATATTTATATTGGGAGCTGGGCATAGTAAAGTGCACCATTTATATAGCAATCCTGGCTTAGAATGCAAACATGGAGGACGATAAGTTATATTATTCAATAAGGACAACCTTACATTTGTCTCACTGCCCTCTCGCAGGTTAAAGGTCAGGTCGTGATGGATATCGGCCATGAATTTGTTGCAATATTCAGGATAAAGTTCCAGTACTTCCAGAAGTCCTCGTAGACTGAGATACTGCAGGTCACAATATGTCAGAGCCTTCACGTCAGAGTTTGTTTTAATGACCTGGTCCTTGTTGGACAAGTCGGCACCAATTAGATCTCCTTTACCTGCATCAGAAAAAACCCAAACTAGTTAGGCCACAGGCGATGGGGCATAGAGTAACTATGTATAAATATATAAGGGGATCATATAATAATGATTTATTTCCAGCTGACACAAGGTCACCCATTCCGATTAGAAGAAAAGAGATTCCAGCTAAATATTGGGAAGGGGTTTGTTACAGTGAGAGCTGTGAAGATGTGGAATTGTCTCCCTGAATCAGTGGTACAGGCTGATACATTAGATAGGTATAAGAAGGGGTTGGATGGTGTTTAGCATGTGAGGGAATACAGGGATATAGAAGCTCATAGTACAAGTTGGTCCATGGACTGGTCCCATTGCGATTTTGAGTCAGGAAGGATTTATTCCCCCCCTCTGAGGCAAATCGGAGAGGCTTCAGATGGGATTTTTTGCCTTCCTCTGGATCAACTAGCAGTTAGGCAGGTTAAAAAAGTAAAAAGGTTGAACTTGATTGATGTGTATATTTTTGCAACCTAACTTACTATATATTATTATGTTACTGGCATGGGAGGGTTAATAAAAGAGCATGAATGCTACTGCCGGGGGTAAAGGGGTCTGACTGATAAGCAGTTTCAGTACATATTTATGACAAATCTATTATATCCAGAGTTTATGGGGCCCTAAAGCTTCTGGTTAAACCTCTGATTATTTGATTTCATATAGAGATATGCAGTAAACAGCAATAATGCATTAAAAGGTAAGGAATAATGGGACTATAAAGAATTTGCATTATCAGATCAGGTTCCCTTTGAATTATCAAGAAAACCTCAAGTTCCATTGGGCAGAAGTCACACCAGTCCAACTAATGGGAAGCAGATGTGATATTCTAGTTTCCACCTGACTGTAGCAAGACATCTAGTCCAAGCTACCATTGATAATGATGAGATGCATTTGGATGTGGAACAAATGATAAAATCTAGGCTATAGAAGCCTTGCATACATTGGTTTTTAAGTAAAAGGCTGGCATCTCATTCATGATAAATAACCCAAGCACACAAACTCCAAGCCTTGGAAGTTAGAGGGTCTGTGACCCTCATTTGTTCATAAAGCAACATCAGCACAAAAAGTTATCATGGAATATATAAATAATTGGCAGATACACATTGACAACATTTCTTGTGAACGTATTAATGCGGAGAGGGTCATTCTATGGGGACCTGTAATTATCCTGCTCTGGTGGAGCTGCTACAAGCAGTTAAACCCTTTGGCTTTTGATGAGTATTTGTGACATTAGAAGAATGAAGCACGAACTGGAAAGAGAGGCCTTTGGGATGTCTGTCATCTCAGACGTGGGCACAAAAATGATACCAGCTGGAAATATACATTGAGTGAAGTGTTATTTGCGCAATGAAATGTACTTTGTTTGTACTGTATAATGAGCTTTAATTATTGGCTGTTACGTGATGCCTGGTGTCAATGGGTTTTATACTAATAAAAAGTCAATTAATGTTTTCATATTTGTTGTTTTTCTCTGTTCTACCTAGGGCGGCCCTCATGGGGGACACAAAACACCCAACTGACGGGTCAAAACAACCCAACTGCTGTGTCAAAAAAACCAAATTGTGGGTTAAAAAACCCAACTGATGGCAGGCAGGGGTCTGGTGGCAGAAGGGGACACAAACACCCAATTGGTGGGTTACAAACTACCAACTGATGGGTCACAAACCCCAACTGATGGGTCACAAACCCCAACTGATGGGTCACAAACCCCAACTGATGGGTCACAAACCCCAACTGATGGGTCACAAACCCCAACTGATGGGTCACAAACCCCAACTGATGGGTCACAAACCCCAACTGATGGGTCACAAACCCAGACTTGTGAGAAATTCAAAAAGGCCCAGGCCTAGGGTGCTAAGTTTTAGGGGTAGCTGGGGACAGGACCAGATGTCACTGATGTGGCTCCTGAGCATGTTGTATGCCGAGATGAGTAGCAGGAAAGTGATGGCTGACCTAAGGAAGCAAAAATGTAAAATACCCTCCAGGCATGTTTGGTTGTAACAGGGTCGTAAGTCAATATTTTTTTTTAAAACTTTGCAGGTAGGGCTAACAACCCTGTGTGGGAGAGCCCCATGACTTATGATGTCCCCAGTTCTACTTGTGGAACACATACTTTTGTTGTAATAGTAGTGTTAAGTGTAGAAACTGATAAAAGCCAACTTCAATAGTAAAAGCAGAACAGTTTACAATGACTTGTTGCTGTAGACCTGTGAAAACTTGCCCTTGTCATCCCAGTGGGACAAAAGGAACAATGTTGCCCCAAACGAATAAATGAACACATTCACATATGAATATTGGTTCTGTTACTTGCACATCAGCAGCATGATATTACCAAGAATGGCCAACACCATGTCATCCTTCAAGACCTCTAGGGACCCTGAGCAGACAAAGTAGTTGGCTTGGAGAGCATCTCCCTGCCTGAGAAGGTATTCCCCTGGTGCACAGAAGGAGGTCTTTATATGCAGCGAGAGGGCACGCAGGCAGCCACGGCTTGCAGTCTCAAACACGGGAAGCTGCAATATGTCCTTGTTCAGATGCATAGCAATATCAGCACGCAACTCGTCTGGAAAGTCTTTCAGAAGCTGCAACAGAAGAAAAGAATAAGATTAGCTACTGCAGCCTCCCTTCTATCCAGTAGTGTCTGCCATTGGCACATCAGAGCAAATGCATTCAATATTATTCTGAATTTGATGAAATGTTACCAGATGATTAAATCAGCTGTGCGACCATGACCCAATTATAATGCAATTTCCTCTGGGAATGAAAACCTAATTAAATTGCTACCTACCTCGTTAGCATCAATGCCATTGTTGACAGACCAGGTTGTCTGAAAGTACTCCAACATGCGCTGCTTAAGCTGCTGAGGCAGCCGGTGAACACGGATAAAGTCCTTAAGGTCCTTCATGCGGGTGTGATAGAGGGAACGGCGCGAGTACATGCGCTGGATAATGGCCGTCACGTTACCAAATACCACAGCATGCATGAGAGCTGCAGGAGAGCAAGGAGATCACAGTGTATAATAGGGGCTGTTATAACTCAAACTCTGTATTATGGATTATTTATGGATGGCAACAGGGGGAAACTGCCCCACCCTTCTCCAGCTAGTTCCAAATCTTTGCAAATTTAATCCCCAACAACACATTTTTTTTATACTTGCACCCCAAGCAAACCTTCATTAGGTTATATTTTCTGCATCGTCATGAATAGGTTCATCTTCAGTGGGATGCTCCCATATGTGATACACACCTTCATCATTATCAATATTTGTTTGGATCTTAATTCCTGTCCTACTTCCTTTGGACCCAACACCCTCTGCTTCCCCCTAATCAAGAGCCAGTAAACACTCCCCTTTTACTATCAGAGTAATGCAGAACTGAAATGCTCACAATGGCAGATAAGCATTCCTTCTAGTTAATCCCTGGAGCTAGCACGTGCCCAGCATACTTATAATCCACTGGATGTGCTGTCATGTGCCTACTGCTCTATCTGTTACCGTTCTTCAAGCTCCTTTAGCCGAATCAAATCAAAATCAATTTTATATGAACGATTTGGTGAGACACCAGGCAGATGATTTTAAGCCCACATTTACGGACAGATCTCATTTCAGTTTAGTCAAAAGAAATCGTAAACGTGGAAAACATTATCTCCTAGTGTGTGAACTAGGGCTATGTAGCCAAACAAACAAGTCATTTATAATTTATGGAGAAGCCAAAACAGCTGACCTGAGGATACCCAGAGAGGACATGTCCAGGGTTCTGATTGGCCCACAGACATAGTGGGAAAAATCCTGGTGAGTCTCTACCCTACTGGGCCCTGACACCTGTCCTCAAGCCAGCTCCATGACTATCTTTAAAAATGTTAGTTTTTCTGAAGTTGAGTCAAGATGACATGAAATAAGTAGCACAGCACAGTGAGGGGTGGTGGTGGCTGGGTGGTGGACCCTTGAGTTGGGTGCCCGGTGGGCATCAATTGCCGCAGTTCGACTACAGTATGTGACATCTAAGCATTGGTATTGTATGGTCAGGGCTCAGATAGGAAAGAGGTCATGAGGTTGTGCTTACATGAGGTTGTACTTACTTACTGGTAGTATTTCATGCACTGACTGATAATAAGATCTTGACAAAGAGAAATAAGAGTGAGAGTCTCACCTCCAATGAGCATGGTGCATATGGAGAAAATCTTTTCAGCATCGGTATTGGCGCACACATTCCCAAAACCAACACTGGTCAAGCTGCTG
>CM044448.1:484382-504223 GCA_024363595.1 Xenopus borealis | reverse complement strand
GAGCCAGTCCCAGAGGGCTTTGAAGATGCTGTAATGGAGGAGGATGAAGCGAGGCTTCTCAGCAGAGGCTACTTTGTATTCCGGCAGGGAAGGCTTGTTGTCTAACAGGTTCTGGAGAGACAAAGACAAGAGTAAGCAGAGCAAAGGGGTCAAGTTGAGTGATTTGTGCTCTTTAAATGCACATAATACTGGCCCAATATCCTGGCTATAAAATCACATGCATGTTAAATGTCATTAAAGACCTTTCAGAGATTTTGGATTGAACTCTAATGCCCTGTCCATTGTCCAGTATCTCATATATTTCTATATCTATAGAGCTTGCCTATGAGTTAATATAGTCATACCCATGGCACAGATCATGCCAATAGGATTTCTAATTCACAGATACACTACCCCACAGCAAGCCATCTTGACTATAATAACAATGAAGATAATATTAATCATATAATAATGTGAGAAGCTTTTGAAGTCCCTTGTGAACTATAATACACTAGAACTAGATTCCCATCTGTTGGGCAGAAGATGGCACAATTGTGCGGAGAATATACGGAATAACTTCTATCACTGGATTCCCCTGGAATTATGTACAAACTATGCTTTCTAAAGTTCAACCAAATGCAGTTTCTAGCAAAACTCTAATGTGGCTTTCCCAAGCATCCAATCAGATTGCTCCTTTGATCCCGGCCATCGAGTAACTGAGCATAATCCTGCTGATCTCTTACACGTTCTCCTCTGATCTGATTAAAGCTGCACTTGTTTTTTTCTCCTGCAGATTTTCCATGGGTTCTATGTGTGTTTTCTTTCATCCAATAGACTATTCCCGGGTGTCACGGCACAGGGCACCCTTATCTGCACGGAGGTGGCACCAGATTACAGCGCAGAGGTTAATGGAGAGTCTGATACAATCTGGGAAGGTTGTTTAGGAAGGTATCAGAAATAGAACATCTGGTGTTTAGAAATTGCATCTCTCTCTGTGCCAAACTCACTTGAAGCTGAAGGCATTCGAGGGGCATTAAAGGATTACCATGTTTAACCCACTCTGTGCCAGCAGAGGTTGCAATAAAAAGGCATCGCATTTGATCAGGTTTTTCTTGCCTGCACCGACAGTGTAATGATAGGCATGTTGTTTCCCAGAACCACCTGAGAATAACTTCCAAACATAAACTATTATTCTCTTCATTATAACCTCCCTGTAGCACCTGAGCACCTTCACTATATATATACCTTCTAATGCCGTCTTCTAATAGTTACCTAGAGAATACAATCGGAGCATAACCATAGCAAACCTCCGTGTGCCAATATTAAACTAACAACCCTCACAGCCGTGTCTTTATGAGAATCACATGTCAAATATATGCCAAATATAATCATTATCATTGCTACCGTTTAAGGAATATAATTTACTGGGAGAAGGGGTGCTAATGTGTTATTCACTCCCCCTTCAGTATAGTCACTTACCCAAGACCAGTGCTCTCCACAGGGTTACGTTCTACATGAGCTTGTGTGACGCCATCTTTAAATAATTCCCTAGGCATTCCTTGGTCAGTACATGCACATGATGATCCTGCTCTTAATTCAGTTTCAGTAGCCTGTGACCAGCACATGTTTCAGTAGCCTGTGACCAGCACGTGTTCAGTAGAGTAAAAAAAAGCCAACTTCTCTCTTCTGCATATGTGCCAGTCCTGGATCTTTGCAAGGAACACCTGGGAAATCCATTAAAGATGGGGCATTGGATCTACCTTGGGCTGGTGCATTTTCAGCAAAGAGGAGCACTAACTTGGGTCTGGGAGTGTCTAACAATAAAAACACAGTTCATGGTCCTGCAAACCAAGAATCACTTCTACAGACTTTTGAAGGTCTTTATTCCTACACCCTACTTAATCTCTTCTCTTGTGTCCCCATGCATTCCTAAGTTCTTCTATGAACCACCACTTGGTCGCTGCAACCTCTCTTTCTCTTTCTGCTAGTTACTTGTGGAATCCTATCCCTGAATTTGTCCAGAAACAACTGCCATTCATTGTCTTCAAAATGAAACCCAAAAACTAAGCCTAAAGCTCTGGTATAATATGTTCCTCAT
Organism: Xenopus borealis; assembly: GCA_024363595.1. NCBI lineage: Eukaryota > Metazoa > Chordata > Amphibia > Anura > Pipidae > Xenopus > Xenopus borealis. The sequence continues at coordinate 502,146 of CM044448.1, read as the reverse complement.
CTGTACATTGCAGCTCCTAGTTGTGCCTGCACATTATCCAACTACTTGATTGTGAGCTATATATGGGGCAATGACCTCCCCCTTAAAATTGAATGTAATTATATTCTATTATTAAATTGATCCCTATTTGGTCTTTTTCGTGGCACAGACCTCATTGGCACCCCAATGCATGACAATCTAATGTGCAAAGTTAATGGACTTGCCACTATACTGTGAACCACTAGTCCTCTACCATCTGCCCAATACGGGGTAGAGAACACAGATACATAGGGAATGAATGTTTACAATGCTTCCATGCTGCATTATTTATTCAAGGAAAGTAAATGGCAGATAAAAATGTCATACAGATGTGGTATATTTTGGCCTGAGACAATGACGGCTGCTTACACTATTGAGTTTAAGGTCACTCTTGTTTCTCCCAGTAACTTGGCCCGACATTTGGCACAGCATGGTCCTGCTTTGTCTCCGTGATGCCCTGAAGTGAGATGAACCAGCTCGCCGATTCTTGTGCTTCTCTAGGAATTAAAGGGAAAGTGATGATATTGAGTAAATAAAGCTCAGGAAAAATGAAGAGGTGATTATCAAACCCACCTTCCTTCTTGTCACTGTATTGCATCCGCATCCTGATCTCAGTTGTGTCTTTAAATGAGAACAAGAACAGGACCACCTCCCCCTTCTCATTCTTGATGGGCACAATGTCCAGCTGGCACCAGAAAAGGTTTGCTACACAAAGAGAGAGGTTATGAGGAACATGGAGGAGCTTGGGTTTAACATCACCCAACATGTAACATCACTCACAGTCTTCTCCCCTGCTCTATCTATTGATGTCAGTTCCAGACCCATGAAAGCAAAGGAATCTCTTTATTAACAGGAGGGTGTTATTGGCTACAAATATGCTGTGTTGGTTGAACTAGGAATATGTGACCTGTGGCCCTTCAGATTATGTTACATTACAGTTTCTATTTATCCAGTGAACATTCAAGTTTGACATCCAGTGAGAAGGTTATGAGCACCCACCATCCTTCTTCTTTAAAATGACCACAATGATGAACTAGAAAATACCATTACCTTGAAAACCTCTACAAATGTGAGTTTTTCAGACACTTACTAGCACCCCCCCCCCCCAAAAAAACCCCTCTGAATTGATTATAGATGGTCCAATAAGATCAGCGCAACTCCCACTGATTTCTGTAGGACCTCAACTGCTTTTACTTTTGCAATTTTTGAATTTGAGGTTCATGTTTTTTAACCCTTAAACAATCATGACTATTAAGTGCCAGTGCATAATTATAAATGTATATTACACTACTGAACAGTCATGTAGGATATATTTATCCTTCAAAGCAAAGCATCGCAACCTGGTCTCCTATAAGTTTGACACCCAGTGAGAAGGTTATGAGCACCCACCATCCTTCTTGTAGAGGCAGACTTCTGCCTGGTATTCCTGTTTCTCATCCAGGACCCTTTTAATGTCTTGAATGACGTTCTCGCTGGTCTCCACCCCATACAAGAACCGGCAGGTGCAATTCTTCTGCATGACCTCCGTGCGGCCAAAGCCCGTGAGATCACAAAACCCATCAGAGCAGTAGACAATGGGACAGCCATGGTGCACCTGGGCATTAGCCAGCAGAAAGTTGCTGTCTGTGGAATATAAAAATATACCTTGGTCACTTACTGTCAGAGATGAGAATTCTTTTTAAGGGATGTTATACTTAATAATGAAACTTAGAAAAGTAGGTCACCTTTGAGTTCACTTTTAGAGGTCCATTTATCAGAAGTCTCATTTGACTGGTTTTAGAGGTTTTTATTTAAAATGACCACAATGATGAACTATAAAATACCATTACCTTGAAAACTCTACAAATGTGAATTTTTCAGACACTTACTAGAAACCACCCCCCAAAAAAAAACCCTCTGAATTTATTATAAATGGTCCAATAAGATCAAAGCAACTCCCACTGATTTCTGTAGGACCTCAAATGCTTTTACTTTTACAATTTTTGTATTAGAGTTTCATGTTTTTTTTTTAACTCTTAAACAATCATGACTCTATTCAGTGCCAGTGCATTATTATAAATGTAGGATATAGTTATCCTTTAAAGCAAAGCATTGCAACCTGAGCTCCTCGTCTGCTCCTGTTCCACCGCATTATACGTTTTATATTGCTCTATTTCTTTTTATGCTTCTCTCTAGCCATGGCCATTTCCACATTTGCTTTTCTTTATAAATGAGCCTTCCGAGCTGTGGGTGCATCACATTGGGTCGTCCTCTTCTAAATATAGTCATGTTGTTGTAAAGCTGATTAACTGTTCTTCTCATGATGTACGAGACCCTTCATCATATTATATAATGTGTGGAATATACTGTGCCTACCGACCTGGTGTGGCCCCAAGATACCAAAGGCTTAATGACGATCGCAGGTGTTAACACTTAAAGGGTTAACGTGCCCATTAGATCAGCCAGGCACCCACTTACCATGATTGTAAAAAGCCAGTAAGAGGAGAGAAAATAACATGTGGGTAAATATGTTGTTATGGCAACTTTCATCATAAAGCTGAGAGGTTAAAAGGGGAACTGACTGAATAGGGAAACTTATTTTGCCATTAATGTATATAAATAGCCAGCACATTGAGGCCAATGTCGTTCCATTCTTTCCTACCTTTCACTTTATTCCTCTTATTATAAAATAAAGTACATTGTGTCCAGTACCAACTATGCTAATTCCTCCAGCTAGATCTATTCACTTATACAATTGTATTTGGTGGAGATGATTCAAGGAGGGGGGTGATCCCACCCAGAGCCTGCACCCCCTGCAAAAGAGGTAACCCTAACCCTAATACTGGAGCCATGAAAAGAGATGATTTGTAGATGGAACAACCAGGGACTTTATCACAAGACGGGCATGAGAATGGCAGGGGCCATGGAGTGTATTGACTGTGCCTCCACTAGCTCCACTGATAAAACTGTAAGACACTAAGCCTGTGATACCATGTCCATTTATATAGTGAGTAAAGTGCCCCCATTGTAAATTATAAGGATATTCTAAATCACTGAGAGATAAAAGCATGAGCCCAAAGGATGAGTGCTTTGATACAGGAATTCCATCATTTATGGTCCTTCTTGGAAACATTCCTCCTGTTCTCTTATTTCTTTTTGCATAAAAGGAGGCGGGAGGCCCGTCACCAAAAACCGAGGAGCATCAATATACCTATAACTCATATATCCTTAAACCCAACAAATAAATCCTCAAGTCCATTGGTAGGGAGAACCTCTACTGACATCCCTTTATTAGGAAAACTCATGTAACTAGAAGCTCCCTGCAATGATCCAACTCTAGTTGGGAAATGGGAAAAAGCTTTCTCTCTCTTCATTCTTGGGTTAATGTTGGTACCCAGTCGGCCCAACTCCCTGTATCTATTGCTGAACGGAATAATATCCTCATTTTCCCATCATTAATGAATGAATAGGCTGATGTGCAGTCATACAGGCCTCCTGAATAGAACGGCACCTTCATTTCATATTCACAACAGAATCAGTTACTGTTCCCTACACTGCGGAATATAAGGAGTCCCATCATCTCTTCTGTGTGACAATATATTATATATAGAAGGATGAACAGTTCCTGGGAATGATTATCTGGGAGCGAGTGAAAACTTAATCTTTTTAAAATATTGGGTTTGTTCTCCCTGAAGGTCACTGTCTGTAGGTAAAATGTTGGATATTCTCTATAATTAAATAATTAAAGAATATTTCTACATATAGCCTGATATGTCCTTTTAAATGCGTCCGTGACTGTCCATACAGGGGTGGGACCGTTTATACAGAATGCTCAGGTCTTGTGGCTTTCCAGATAAGGGATCTTTCTATAATTTCTATAAGTCTACTAAAAAAAAAGCATTTAAACATTCATAATATATAAATACATATAATAAGGAAGCAATAAGTTGGAGTAAGAACAAGAAACTGTTTCATTATTACAGAGACAAAGGAAATCATTCTTAAAAATGTGAATTATTTGATTGAAATGGAGTGTATGGGAGGTGGCTTTCCTGTAATCCTGAGCTTTCTGGATAAAGGATTTTGTACGATTCGAACGATCGAACACTCCGAGCAGGACTTAGTCTCAGCTTCCCATAGGCTTCTATTACAATTCGGTAGGTTCAATCTGGTGGAGTAGGCAGTTGAATAACTTTAAAATCTTAAATCCTTCGATCATCGATTGATCGAATATCCGATCATTTCATCTATTCAATCTTCGATGATCGAAGAGACCAGATTTGCATATCTGATTTCAAGAAAAATTTGTACGATCGTTATTCGATTGAACTTCGATCATTTCACGTGAATTTTGTAAACCGGCCCATAAATATAAATACATATATATATCTATAGTATATACCGGGCGCATACGAGACACTTGCACCAGCAACAATGGTCTTGTCTTAATGAAAAATACATGTGGGTCAACTCATGTTCTTGTATCTACTGTGTCAGCAAAGAATAAGGGAAGGAAAGTGCAGACAAAAGGATTTTTTTGAGGGGGGGGAAGGAAATTCTTCATGTTCTCTAAGGACCGATAAACTGAGCCGCACTTTTTCTATAAATATTTTAAGAGGAAAACTCATTTAATGAAATACAGCCATTTAGATTGGTCTGACAAGAAGCGAGTGCAGTCAATGGATATTAACTTCCAATATATAATTATTTATTAAGTTCTCCACGACCCCTATTTGTGGGCTTTAAATGCAGCCTGTTCCCTATAAATAGCCCTGGGAGACAGATAACATCTCATTGTGATGGATTGATGTGGAATTGCCATATAATAGGTTTCTGCAGCAGCCGCATATTCTTAAAGGCAAGATTCCTATTTTAAATAAATATATATATATATATATATATATATATATATATATATATAAATACAGTTACTGTATCTCCTGAGAGCCAAGGGAATCTGTGCAATAGAGAGCGGCTCATTCTACTGCAGTTATGATAATGAAAGCTCCGGCTCCTCTGGTGACTATTTATGAGGTGTCAGTAAAGGAACCCCAAAGAGTTCCAGGTAGGAATTAGCCGTAAAGAGTAACCCTAACCCTAATACACGGAGCCATTGCTTTTTACAGAAAATTGATACAGACCTACCACTATTCTCCCCACGTGAAACCATGGGAACCCAATATCAGGAAGCAGCCAAGATAATATGAATAAAATAAACCCACATCTACAAGGATTCAATATAGGGACACATACATATAAATATAAAGGTGTTGCAGAGTTGGTGGAGAACTTTCCAGAGCCACTGCTGTGCACTGGGGGGCTGTCCCCACAAACCCCTGGGGTCCCTACCTTAGTCCTGGAATCCTAAAGGACCCCCCTCACCCCATGGATGCCTGTGCTTGCAATTGGGTAGTGGGTTAGGGAGAGAACCAGAGAGGCAATTGGGCAGGTAGTGGGTCTCTCATGGAGGTTGGGTTTTTACTCTGTGTCCTGCCAGCCATGTCCAACATTGGATCAAGGTTATATTTAATTAGATACATAAGGGTCTGAACTTAGGGTTTGGCTTTAGGGGGTCAATCAATGGGTGCCATAGAGGGGAAAAATCAGTTTGGCCATTCAATAAAAAGAGTTACTACATAACTTAAATATATATATATATATAATTCTGTGTATTCAAAAGATTGTGTTGACTGAACTGCCTTCTGTAAAATAATAATCCTTCAATGAGGACACACATGTTCCAGTCCTTTAATTGTTTCTCATGAAACCTTCCCAATGTGTTGAATAAAAGCCAAGTGATGGAGCTTCTAGTATTGGAGTTTCTTGTATTCTTGCAGTTTGTCTCTTTGCCTCTGTAGCGGATGGTAATGTCTCCATAACAAGTTTCCCAGAAATCATTAGCGCCCCTGGACCACCGATATTCCCAGTTAGTGACTCCCCTCGTAGCAGTAACGTATGTGCCCTGGACCCCCTCTACTGACACCTGTGATTCTTTTATTGTGACAGCAGCGTCACAGGTTGAGTAGGAACTCTAAGGTCACGTCTAATAGAGAGAGAGTGGAATTGGCTCAGGGTTAGACAAGAGCATATGGCGTCCCCAGGACTCTGTCAAAGCCTCTTCCATGAGACAATCATTAACTGTTTCATTTCCAGCTGCAACGCTACAGCAATTGAGCTTAAAATTACCTTAAAATTGGGTAGATTTAAACAGTAGCACTGTATGTTACATATATATGTATATACACACTTTCTTCTTATGGAGAGGATAAACAGTGCAATATGTGCAGTCAGCCAGCACCAAACGGGTATATAATCTGCGCTCAGTCCTCAGGCTAATATTTTACTATACAGTATTTCTAACTGTATATCTAACTGTATATCTAACTGTATATCTAACTGTATATCTAACTGTATATCTAACTATATATCTAACTGTATATCTAACTGTATATCTAACTGTATATCTAACTGTATATCTAACTATATATCTAACTGTATATCTAACTGTATATCTAACTGTATATCTAACTATATATCTAACTGTATATCTAACTGTATATCTAACTATATAACTAACTGTATATCTAACTGTCTAACAATATATCTAACTGTATATCTAACTGTATATCTAACTGTATATCAAACAATATATCTAACTGTATATCTAACTGTATATCTAACTGTATATCTAACTGTATATCTAACAGTATATCTAACTGTATATCTAACTGTCTAACAATATATCTAAGTGTATTAGGGTTAGGGTATACATACAATATGGGGAAACACTGTGAGGAGTGAAGAACATTTGATCTTGACCCAATTTTCAGATGCCGTTGGGGAAAGAGTCACTTACATCTGTCTGGCCTGACGTGGGCCTCATCTAACACTATATATACATATATACATTACATATATACATATAGGTGGGCTTCTGGGGAATATGATGTGTACAATCCCCCAGGGATGATTTAATAAGGAAATAGCCCTGGAGCACAGAGATTATGTTCAGCTTTATACGTTACACTCTCACAATAACCTGAGATCTGAGTCTGAAAGGGCAATGGGGATAAAGATGCCCGTGTACCTCCGTTATTAACAAGCAGCTCCGTTATTATCTCCAGACAGAGGCGTTTTAAATGTTAATGAGCCTTTCACATAAAGGGTAACTGATCCTAATTTGTCTTGCAGGACAGCGTCTGGGATCTAAAGGAAAGACAAACAGTCACTGGAGTAGCTGGAACGGGTTTCTTCCTCGCCAGCAGTGTCCCTTTCATGTCAGACACGGGTGCTTCACCCCTTCCATATAGTTTTCTTCATTACATCCAATAAATAATGAAACATGTCATTCTAAACAACTGGAAATGTTTCATTAGAAGTTGCCTAAAATAATAATCTCTTCCATTATACAAAGAAACGTTCCAGGTTGAGATCTACCCTTAACCTCCGCAGATTTCATTTAAAGGGTCTATATAACCATAGGCCAGGGTGAATGTAACTATCGTACACCTACAGTCGGTACCTACCGGTTTTTATTCAGAATGGAGGAAATTATAAGCGGTAAAGAACAAAAAGATGTTGCAGCTTGGTGTATATATAAGTTTAGAACCATTGAAAAATCATTGGATATTTTCAAATACTTTCCAAATGCTTCTGACCCTACCCCTGCCCCTTATGGGTCTGCAAGGCCAGACTATCCCAAAAAAAACCAGGACCATTGAAAAGTACACTATTGTTAGGCTTTATCCTTTTATTTGTAGAGCAGAATTTGGGTCCAGTGCTGCCCTATGAATCAGACTCCTGCCCCCCCTCTGTATGGTGATTGGCACATTCAAAGGGCAGTCATGTGACCCATATGCCAATCTAGGAAAGAGGCGTAACCTCCCATCCACTCTGCCAGTCCAGAAGAGGGGGCTCTGTTGTTGTTGCAATGGAACAAAGGGAATACGTTTTAATACTATCAAACCTTGAAAGTGTTCCCAAACACCTAAATATATAGAGAGAGGTGCCAAGGTGAATATTGAGTCATTGTAATCTTTTCTATTGATTTTCACTAAAGACACATCAAATCCACCATTTACCCAGATTCAGAATGTATCACAAAGGTTCTGGCCGATAAACAAAATACAATCCTAAATTTGACCTTGGAGTTTGACTGCAGCTGTTCCCAACAATAAATGATTGATTATATTAGTAGAACTGTTCATCTTCTCTTATGGACAACATAGAAACAAGGGTTCACATCAGTTCAACACAATGCAAAGGATTTAATCAAATGCTAATCTTGCAATCGTGGGATTTGTCCAATAGATGAGCAGAATCCTGGATTCTTCTGCTTGAATTGGTGATTTTTTCATTATCACAATGTTTATGCCCATCATTCACATTCCAATATACAGCCGCTCTCTAGTCATGGCCTATAGGTTCTTGTTACACTTTTGACTACCTGCCCTTTTATAAAACCAAGGATACTATTTTTACTGGAAGTATTTGCTAATAACCCCTCATTATATTGAGACAATGCTGATAAATATACAGCCTTTATGGGACTGCATTGGGCAAATCCTAATTATAGAAGAATCTAAAGCAGTTGAACTCTTTTGGCAATGCCTTACCTTCCTTATATTGCAATTATTCTACTTTTATGTTCATATTGTTCTACAGGCTCAAAGTTTTGATCATGTTTGCCCATGAAGGCATCACTGTTTCATCCCTTTTTTATCATTTTGTATTTCACGCTTGTTACCCTGAAACATTTTGCCTGGCTAACCTTGCCATACGTTTTCTTTTATCAAGATATTCAGATAATTATTATTGTACCTTATTGAAATAGATATTATTCCCAGGGTAATAGAGAAGCTCATGTGGGGAGAAGGAATGTGGATGTCACAGAAGAAGAATGTCTCCTAACACAGAGAGAGTCCTCAAATGATTCTTGGCTGAAATGACTGAAACATTAATGATGCTCCCTCACTATTTATTCCTAACTGTGAAGCTAGAAACATGGCAAACTGGGGCTTAATTGACTCATCTGTAAAGAGCTGAAGCCGCAGTTAATAAATGTATGGGAGGTTCTTCTAACCAGCAGGCAATGTACAGAAGATACTGCAGCCCCCCCGCTCTCAGATGTTCCTCACAATGCCACCGCTTATTGATGGCGGCCTCTCTGAAGAAACACTCTGGTGCCATCAGTCCAGGAGCTGCTCCAGTTGACAGCAGGACAAGCACTTTTACTGTAGAAATCAAGAGATTTGCAAGAAGAAAGAGAAAGCTGCAAAATGGAAAAAATCATTCATCTCAGAAATTGCAGATCAGCAGAAAAAAAAGTGCTTGTCTTCGAAAGGCAGAAAAAGAATCACTAAAGGGTGACATTCTATGAATGTATAGTGTAATGTTTCAGTCTGTGCCATAAAACTGCCAATAAGAGATTCCATATCGCTACTAGAAGTGCCGGCTATTAATAGTCACACCTGCAGTCACTTTCATCTATTCTCAGGCAAGATGGGTGGCTTTTTTGCAAAAGAAGCCAATTACTTTTGTAGAAATGTATTTATGAAGTTACTTATGGACTGGGGTGTAGGGTTCCCTAGTTTTTATAAAGGGAAGTGACCACATGCTCTTTGGACCCCAATTCCTGGAGGGGTGGTCAGTGCCGTAGAGTCTGAGGTGGAGGTGGGCCTCAGTAGGATAGAGGGAGAATTGCTGGTTCTTCTAGGAGTGAGAGGATCAGGATTGTTAGCTGAGTGAGCAAAGGCTCCAACAAGAAGAGCAGGATGGTTGTTGCCCCACATCATAAAGTGACGGCAGTACTGTTCATGTGATTAATATCATCAAGTGGATCCCCATTTTCTAAATCTGTAATCAAGCCAATGTCCAGAGTAGCAGCCCTTGCCCCTAGTCCTGGCCACTATTTCAGTAATACAAAGATATATTTTCACATCTAAACAGCTTTCTGTCACCTCATGGAGGTCACTTTTATTTCTCACAATTCTATTACAGTTTAATTCATGTCTTGTGGAAACTTGGTAAATATTCTATACTTCTGTTTGTACCAAGGTATCTAAACCAAGAACAGCCTATAATGTGTTTCTGAGAACCCCCCCCCCCCCCTTTACAAAGCACTGGTCATGCAGTATCATTTTGGTCTCCAGCACTCAAAATGGACATTATTGAAAAAAATGAACATCTAAGCCAGTGATCCCCAACCAGTGGCTAATGAACAACATGTTGATCTCTGACCCCTTAGATGTTTCTCCCAGTGGTCTCAAAGAAGATGCTTATTATTGAATTCCAGGCAAGTTCTGTTGTATTAAAAACCAGATGTACTGCCAAATAGAGGCTCCTGTATTCTGCCAGTTCACTACGTTATCAGAAGGCAATTAACTTCCATATTTTTCAACCCTAGAAAATTGTTGTCATAATTATGTTGTCCAACATACTGTTATGGCCAACATTTTTTACATTTACTGTACATGTATGTCATGGGTTTAAACAGGTTGGGCCCCTTGATCTATGCTAATAGGTATAAAAGATCTTCATTATGTGTAAAAAAAACTGGGATTTGTTTTGCCATTGGATAAGAGGTGTCAAAGTCGTAAGGCCTGGACCCCCCAACCCTTTAAGAAGAATGTTTATCTCATCCAGTGAAGGAGCAAGGTAGATGGATCATGGGGGACCGGATGTTTTCTAGAAGGCACCTGTGTCCTCTGATTGGCTCTTGTGTGTCTCCATGCAAAGATTGTTGAGGACTTGAAGCTTCAGAAAGTCAACTGTTTACAGTGGAGGGTGACAATGGCAAATCTCCTTGGATAGACCAGTAAGGTGCAAAATGTGTCTCCCAATTTGTCTCCTATTTGTAGCTTCAAATGAGTCGCAAGAGTCTGTGAAAGAGGCTTAATAATGCTGCTTAAAACATGTGATTTGTCTTGCTTAGTGGGATTTATAGCAGCAATAATCTCTGACTAATAGCACTGCAATGGAAGCTTTCATTTTCTTCAGAGACCTAAAGATTAAACCACACATAACTGCATAGAGATGGGGGGCTGTTTGGCCACAGTAGGAGGTCACAAGTGGATGGGGGAGCAATTGGCTGACACATGGGGGTAGTGTGAGAACCAAGCAATAATTGTGGCCACTGGGCCATGTAGTATTGTCTTAGACCCAAAATCACTTGTAAATCATATAAAATATCTACTAGCGGTTGTATACATTGTCACCTTCTTTGCAACGTTACTCTTCTTACAACTACTCTTCCCTAGAATTCTATGGGCCATTATTGTACCTTCATGAAACATCTCTTGTACATAATCCTCCTTAAATCCTCACACTTCTGTCACTAAATTCCTAAAATGCCAGACTCTATAGTGACTCTCTAATCTGCTTTTCCTCCCTAATTCTACAAACTGACACACAATAGGCCTGGGCCTGAATGAGCTTTGCCTGCAGTAGTGCCAGTGTCCGTTTTGGAATAAAATTCATGTGATTGGAAGAGAATGTTTCTTGGGAAGCTTAATATGGAGCAATGGCAGCATTACAGACAGAATATAAGGGAACTGGAAATGAGATTGATATGAAGTAATAAGAGAAGCCCTAGGGGGGGGAATTTGATGAAACAACAGGGACGTTCATAAACAATAGGGACAATGGGAATGTTATACAGAGCAATAAGAGGAGATCAATAGAAAGATATAGGTGTCAAATGGAGGAATTATGAATGGATTTGGCAGGATTATGGGAAAAGGGTAGGAAGTATAAAGGATACTTGGTATAAAGTGCCCTATTTACCTCTTGTACTGAAATATGATAGACTTCCCCAGTTGCTCATCATTCTGCCACAGTTTATATACAAAGTGAAGAGCACATGCCACGCACATTTACACCCGGTCCCTTACTTCTCTGCACCCCAGAATACACAAAGACCTGAAACCCCTCACTAACAGATCTCAGCTGGTGTTGGACAGTTCTGCATTCATAAAGGAGCAGCTGAGGAGCGAGGCTGGATTTACATAGCGGGTGCCCCTAGATCTGCTGCCATTTGTCACCCCTGTCCCTTCTCCTTTATTCTTATCACTGGGACCAGAGCAATGGGGATAGGCACAAGGGACGTTTAAAAACTATCATATCTCCTGCATATCCCTAGTGTTTCTGAACCAATGTGGATGTGGTTGAGTAGCATGCCGCCCCCTAAACTCCTGCCGCCCCCTAAACTCCTGCTGCCCTAGTCCCGGGCCTTGGTGGCCTTTCTAACAATCTGAGAGTGCTTAGAGGCCCAATGGTATCTCCCTTCTTTCCCATCACTGATTATGAAGATGAGCACAGTCCTCCCTTACCCCCTCCACTGGATTTTACTATATAGTTGCCCAAAGGCACAAATATACCTTGTAGCAAATACAGCCTTGACTGGCTGCAGAGTCCAATTCAATTGTCACAAGTCTGGTGCATGGGTGCACGTCTTCAGCAATGTCTTCCTATGCCATTTGAGATGGATTTCCATAATTGATTTTGTGGCCCAAGAACTTCTGAACTTAATCTGGTTCCCCTGCCTGTAATTCTGGGGTTCCTTTGTGTCCGTGCAGCTCAGGCAGGACAGAACCTTGTGAGTAACATCAATACTTGCTCATTTTAGCCTCCGTTTCATTGATTGCCACTTAGTCTTGAGTTTGTACCTTGAGCCCCCAGTTGGTCTGTCCCACCCCTGGGAAATAAGTAGAACCATGGAACAAAATGTAGCAAAACCGGAGGCACAAAGTGGAGCATTTCTGTGTTATTTTAAAGTGGAAATGTGCCGGAACACAAACGTACACTTGTAACTTATTCTAAAGAAGCTGAGGTGCCGCAGCTTTATTGTTTGTCGTAGGGTTTCCAGGGTTCAGTCCCACCGCAGATTCTAAATGAAAGAAGCTGAAAGGCCCAGCTGGTTATGGTTAAAGAGAAGGAGCTGAGCTCTGATAAACAAGAAGTAGGGCAGCCGCTGTAGCACAAACATGATGATTCAGCTATAGAGCTTGTGTGTTCTGGGATTCTGCTGTGATTTATTCCATTCTACACTCTGGGGGGTCAGAAATTGGTATCAGAAGCCATTAGGTAATATTGGCCTTTAGACAAACTGGATTAAAGGCAGAGTGATTGCAGGAAAAACCTAATTGCACCCTGAGAAAAGTTCTGTAGAATATCCACAGGGCGCCAGCTATTTTTGAACTACAAATCCCAGCATTCCCTATTAGCACCTGCAAGTTGTAGTTCTATTACAGCCGCAGGTCACCAGATGCTGATCTACAACGTGACTAAGGAAAATAACCGGCCACTAGTCACTAGTATGGACAGATCACACCTTGACCGGTAACTGAAGCTGTTTGGGCTAACAGGATAGATCATTGGCCAATCTGTAATACAAGGGGGAGGGCCATGTACAGGTCTAGCAATAATAATGCAACTGTCAGCTGCCTAAACCTGCAACTACAATGCCCCTTCCTTCCAATGGCTCATGGGAATTGGATACAGGTTGCAGCTCTAGTCCATATTGCATGGCCATTGCATGAAACCAGTGGTGGATGGGATTTAGCATGCCCCTGCCATTATTTTGGAATTCTGGGGGGGGGGGGCTGCATTGTGGATGCAAAACTGACTGTAATGGCAGCTATCCTTGAAAAGAAAGCTAAAACCAAACGCCTTGTGGTGTCTTAGCCTTGGGGGGGTTCAGGAGACCACCCTTCTGTGGGATGCAACAAGGGAGACTTATGAATATGAGCCTTCCCTCCAGTTCCATTGCTTTTTTATAAACAGTTGCTCCTATACTTCTCTAAGCCGTCTCCTTCCAGCCCCACACTGACCCTGAAATGCTGGTGGAATGTTCAAACTGTCGTTTTTATTCAACATACAAAAGCGGGGGCACCTTTGCCATTCAGCTGTTACACTAATATCCGCCTTTGTGAGGGGGGCTCCAATACACCCACGCTCTGAGCTCAAAGCACCGGTAGGAAATCTTGTAGGCACTTGGGTTCCCACCTCTATAAAACTCTATTTTCCACTTTCCTTTCTGATTTCTGTAGAAGAAAAGAATAATACTGAGTACTATTGACAAGCACAAAGCAAATACATATTGCCTTTTTTCCATGTGTGAATGCTCTGTGTATCCCTGTATTGTGGAGTGTCACCCCCGTGCTCCACTCATGACGAGGCTTTGTTGGCTACTTCTAAAGCAGCTTCATGTGGATCTGAGAGCTGATACTATCAGGAATGATTTCTATTACTTCTCCTTGGCGTCACCTCCTGCTGCCAGAGCTCTCGGTTCCCTTTGTTTGGTGTTTCTGTATTTCTATTCTGCCTTTTCGTTAAATAACTTTGCTCTTAACCGAATCCCTAAACTTTTGCTCAAATGCCGAGGACATTCATTGATTTCTGTGCATGGACAAAATTTTCAATATTTCTCTGACCTGAGCTTTCATTTTTATTTTCTCTTGACTTTCCTTAGCTTGAAGGCTTTTCTAACTCATCTTATATTCCTCTAGGCCAATGTACAGGTATTTTTAGGGGCTTTGGGCAGAACCCCCAGTTCATGACAAGCTCAGTCGTTTAGCCATGGTTCCCAAGAATATCTAGGACATACACTGGCCTGCAAATGGTGTCTTTCTTGCTGTCTGTTTTGACCTGAGCCTCTCACTTTGAATATTCCTTACCTGCCCTCAGCCTGATATTTGGACTCCCTAATACATTGGTCTCCCACTGAGCTGCTTTCTCCTAGTCTTGACGTCCAGGCCTGGGACTGGTCACTTCTCTCTACAGCACCTTTTTGTTTTGTAAGGTTTTCACTGTATTTAACACAAACATTCTTTTAGCCTCCTCACCCTACACCAGGGGTGCCCAAAAGGTAAATCTGGATCTACCAGTAGACCTATAGTTGATCAGTAGATCTCAAGACACAGTCAACAAACAGCTTGACTAAATCACTCTCCTATTTCATGCTTTTCCTTCAGAAATGTATTATGTTAAGGTTACACAAGAAATAGTTGTATGTAGCATATAACAATATAGAAAATCAATATTTAATGTTTTCCTTGGAAGAGAATGCTAACAATGCTTTTATGGATGTAGATCATAATGGAACAACATTATTAAAAGTAGACCCAGCATAAGTAAAGTATGGGCACTCCTTTCTTCTTTCATTAGTAAACACACATTTAATCTGATTATTTGCAAACACCAATCCAACAATCTGAGCTTCTGACTTCTGGTTCTTCTTATAACCAGAGCTAATTTCACCCTAATATTTGAGTCCCTATCTAACCTATCATCTCACCATTGTTTCTTGCACTTACTAAATAACACGTAGAGGTCCAAGTGTCACAGGCTCCCATGATCCCCCTGTGATTGAGTCCCTGTGGATAAAACTCATTAAACTGTAGGTCTGATCAATAAAGACATCTCAATCGGTTCTTCCAATATTTCCTTTTCCTCGTTACATCACTATAATATGTCTTCCCCTTCCACCACTTTCAAGGTGATGTTGACAAATATCAACTTTTCTTAGTTCCTTCCTTTTAGTTTTTATCACTTATGAGCTGATCAATGCTCAAGTCTCATTACCTGAGCATTTAGTTCCTAAAACCACAAGTTCCTAAACTCTTTCATTTATTAGGGCCACAGGTAAAACATACGAAAGCCTTAAGGAGGCATGAAGTCCCTAAAAAGAGACTAAAAACCAAATTAGCCCCAGATGACCAGCTGGATAGATAATGTGCCATATATAAGCCTGATTAAATTGCAACCACCCATTGGAACAAACCATGCCATGTAGGGTGAATAAAATCAAAATCACTTTTACACCACTTGTTTTTGCTTATGATTTATGGTTTGTATAAATGTATTAATCATCTTCACAAATGGAAAGTCGTTTTTCTGGTGTTTTAAAGATGGAGCCTTAGTAATTGGGAATCCAGCCCCCCTCCAATTTATAGGGTTGGAGCAGCAGCCTGTGGAGGGACTTTCATTATACGAGAGGCTCAAAATTCTAGGATTTATGTCTTGTGTCTGGATTACAATGAAAACTCTCTAAATTGTACAGATAAGACACACAAGGAAGTCACGGATACAAAACCATGAGACAAGGCTTATTATCAGCCTAAAAGATAACAATCAGCACAATTTGAACAATTTGGAGGCAGATTATTGCCCTTGGCTTGATTGCATTTGGGAGCTTTTAGCTATGAGTGCTCCCAGTGTTGCTTTATTCCATATTTAGCTTTATTCCATCAAAGTGACCATAATGCTATATATTGTAGTAATATTCTAACAGCAACCCTAACCTAGATCATATGCAGCTCATTTCAACTAGAAATAATTCATTCAGCTCCCCCCCCCCCACAAGCTTGATAAAGAGCTAAAAATAAAGAGGTCCGACAAAGAGTGCCAGGGCCCGAAACAGAATCTCTCAGGATTTCCCAGGAAGAAAATCCAGGTACTGACCTAGTTAGATGAGAATCTGAAAGAAACCATCAATCTAGTGGGGGCCTTGTGCTTTCTACCCAACAGCCCCCAGCACTTAAAGGAACCACGTGCCCCTTTTCAACAGGCAAATGTGAAACAAGCAGTGGAAGTTTGTTGGTTTAGGTGGAGTTTCAGTCAAAAAGCAGCTCTACACATCAATACAACTGGAAAGATAATATTCTACATGCTTTGGTCTAAGCAAATGTCTAGGGAAAACTACAGTTATTCGGATTTTGTACTGACCGTAGCAATAACTGAGTAAACAAAAAATATCAAATTAAACAGAAAAATCAGCTTTTATCCCCCTTTTAATGTGTCAGAAAATGGTACCACAGCCTTGTGAGGGAAGGGTTAACACCATTCATTATTTTTTGCTTTTTCCCCTTACTTTCTCCAGTCCTATAAATAAATGTGTTAATTTTCTTGGAACAGGAAGAAACGCAATGTATAAATATATCTGTATCACTTTCCTTGGTCTGTGGGCACAACATTCATATAATTCAAGCGAAGCCCCAACGGGACAAATAAATGGGGAAAAACCAAAGCGCCTGTATAAGTAGAAAGGCAAATATTGGACTGAAGCAAATCAAAAAGTCTTTTTTTGAACATATCAAGAGCTTGTGTAGATATTCAGGCAGATTGCAAGCTCCTGGGACTAATGGAGAAGACTTTATTGTAAGTTGCTCATCCCAGGAGGCAGGATGGACACAGGGAAACCCCATTGAAGTGCAGGGCAAGGAGAGCCTACAGTAACTGCCAGTCCACACCGGGGCTACCAAACAGCCAATCACAGCCCACATTTGGCCACCCATGAACCTTTTCATGCTTGTGTTGCTCCCCAACTCTTTGGCCATTTGAATGTTGCTCACAGGTAAAGAAGATTGGGGTCCCCTGTTCTAAATGACACCTACCCAACTGCTGGATGATCCAGAGGAAGGCAAAAAATCTGAAGAAAATGTAGACAGAGGGTCATGTTATTGTTTTCTCCACCTGCGAGTGTGACATTATGGGCCAGATTTACTAAGGGTCGAATTTGAGGGTTAACAAAACCCTCAGATTCAACCAATGGAATAGTTAGGGAATAAAAAGTCTCCAAATTCCAATTTGAAGGATTTTTACCACAATTCGATTGTCCGAATGACTGAATAGTAAAAATTTGATACAACAAGCACCCAGTTACAACAAGCACCTGCCCTCAAGCGCCCCGCTACAACAAGCGCCCCGCTACAACAAGCACCCCGTTACAACAAGCACCCCGTTACAACAAGCGCCCCGTTACAACAAG
>CM044448.1:457334-473100 GCA_024363595.1 Xenopus borealis | reverse complement strand
CTGAAGTGCTGGCACAAGTCACATGACCAGGGGCAGCTGGGAAATTAACAATATGTCTAGACCCATGTCAGATTTCAAAATAAAATATATAAATAAAATCTGTACAAAACAGGATCCAACCCCTTGTCTGTATATTAATATGTAGAAAAAGAAGACGATTGTATCATTGGGGAAGAAAAATGTTGGGGTTCAGGGTCCATAGCTGAAATGGTTGTTGTGGAGCAGCAGTTAAGAAGACCCCCCTCCTCAGCAAAAGACCCCCCAGCAAAATGTGACGTATACAGAATAAAAACAACTGCTGCTTCTACAAAAATCCTACTTTTTATTTCTCCGTTTTTTCAGGCATTTCATATTAATGGTGACAATTTCTTCAGGGGTAAATTATTCCCAGTAAGTAGAAATTTCCCTGTATCTGCCCCACTGCCGGAATTTCTTTATTTTATTTACTTTTTTTTTTATTTACTTTTTGCCCAGATTTTACCCTTGTATAGTGTCTGATCATTGGAGGAAACCAATTGTGAAATAAAAACAAACTCTTGTAAATGGGGTGATAATATCTCAGAAATAAAATGTTACTAGGGGTGTATGAACAGTGGCCTTAGAGAGAAGGTGTCCCTCCAGTTGGGCAACTATGGGGGGAGCAATGGGTGTAACTATACCTAGGCCTGACCCCAAGGGGCACATTTGCACCTGAGAATGTGGCCCCATAGTTACACCCTAAATTGCAGTGAATAGCGGGGCTGCTGGAAAAGCCAGTACAGGTGTGGGAATTGATCGGCCATGGCCTGTGGAGAAGGGGAGGGGCTGTAAGTGAACTCTCCACCCCCGAGGAAGTGAGCAGCTGCATCTGGGAGACTGTGGGAAAGGGGAGGGTCTGTAAATGAGCTCTCCACCCCCGAGGAAGTGAGCAGGTGCATCTGGGAGACTATGGGAAAGGGGAGGGGCTGTAAGTGAACTCTCCACCCAGGAAGTGAGCAGGTGCATCTGGGAGACTGTGGGAAAGGGGAGGGGCTGTAAGTGAACTCTCCACCCAGGAAGTGAGCAGGTGCATCTGGGAGAACTTAGGGGGAAAAAAGCTGAAAGATTGTGAATAAATGGTGGTCAAGGCTCTGGTCAGATTGGTCTTTTCTGGTGTTGGATGAATGTTACTTTGTTTATATTCCTGTGCTGTTTCTGTGACAAGTCTTTGCTGTGGATAAAACACAGGCACTTGGCTCCTTGAAAATCATCATCTCTGGGTTTGGCCATTTCTGCAGTGAATTCCTACAACACAAATACAATTTCTCTATGTTCCTACAAATGTCCCCAACAACAAACTCACTGTCACAATAAATCGCTCACTAGATGCGCTGCAACACCTGCATGAGCTGCATTTTCCCATTATACTGGGGTGTGGGACTGGTGGCAGCACCCTGCCTTCATGTAAAGCCCCCCATTCTGATGGAAGTGTTGTCAGAGTGATAATAAGCTCTTGAGCCAATCATCAGAGCAGCCAATAATGTGCCGCTTGTATCAGTCGTGTCTCTGGTGCAAATGCAACACTGTCGGGGGCTGATTGGGAAGTGAGAGCAGTTGTTTTGGCTGCGGTTCTGATCTTTCACGGCAGGTCTCAGCCCATTGTACTGAACAGAGATGAACTGAACTGTAGCTCAAAGCACAATGGGACTCCCCCTCGATGCAGAGTCTCCTATTATGTTGCATTAGGCTTTGATCTGTTGTCAGGCCCTGCTGTATCTGTGATGTCTTTACATGTGTCATGCGTGTGTATGTGAGTACTGGGCTCAGAGTTGTAACGATTCCTAAGACTTTCTCATTACACACAGTGACTTCAGATAAAGACCTGAGGTCAGTTGCACCAATAAGAGCAATTACACGCAGACGCATCACATGGACTTAACACATTATCAGAGAAAATGTTCTCTAAAACTATATTATGTGGGGTTAAGACATGGTTTAGGGTCACAATTGACATTTCTCTATCACAGTCTATGGCCTCCTTACTGAGGATGATGATGGGATGGATGGTTGATCAACAGCTACAGATCAGTGAGGAGCACAGCTGGAAGACTGGATTTCTGTAGAGTGGCCCAATGTAGGGAGAGTAGCGATGTGCAGGTTGACCCAAAACCCACAGTCATCCATGGGTTTATTATCAGTTGGGCAGGTTTTGGTTTAAACCATTGCAGGCTTGGGTGCAGGTCAGACTGGGGAAATACACTCCTCCTCTGCTCCAACAATACTCAACAATGTCCATCCTCTATACAGTCCTGACCAACACTCAACATTATTATCTCCTGCAGTACATGTGGTCTACTTTTCCAAGGGTTTTAGCACTAACATCTTCTGTTGTACATGGGTAGACAAGTGACAAAAAGGTTTTAATAGAGAGTTGTCAATGATTGTTGACCATGCACAAGTCCAATACTTGACCAGAGTATGATCTGACTGGGTCAATGATTGTATCAGCCCAACTTATTGCACCATGTTGGTGGCCAAAAGATTCATGGAAGGAGAGGGTAATCCAGTGGTCCTCAAACTTGGCCCTCCAGCTGTTAAGGAACTACAAGTCTCACAATGCAATGATGGAGTCTGACAGCCACAGTCAGGCAAATGCATTGTGGGACTTGTAGTTCCTTAACAGCTGGAGGGCCAAGTTTGAGGACCACTGGGGTAATCCATCCCCTAAACAAAGCACTGGTAACAGAGAGTACAGGGGAGGCAAAATAAGCTGAGATAAACCAGTAATGAAGAGAAGTGGCCCTGGAGATGAGTAATAAACCATAAACAAACTGGTGGAGTATTCACTAGAATATCCCACAACAGCAGGTTCCACTCAGATGAAAGGTATTTGAATTTAAGGTGGTTTTTATAATGAAATCTGTGAATTTGTGGAATTGGTCGGCCATGTGGATGTTGTCTGAGCTACTGTAGACTTGGACAGTCAGAAATAAAGGGGATTCTCCAGCTTAAGCAACAACCCTTTAATTGTGTCAATGTTCCTACTATCTGAAATCAGTTCCCTTGTCTCTCTATGTGTCTAGGGTGCAATTAAAGCAAACGGCCAGTCTGAATTACACTTCCATTGTAATAAGAAATGTCTGTGAGCCCCAATATAAACCTTTGGAAGTGACAACCAACAATGGTGGAGTCAGAGCTGCAGGAAAAGAGGAGTTTTGTCGCATTTCATTTCTCCGCATTGCACCAATATGGCACCTTTATTCAGTATTAGCACCAGATAATGACTAGTCAGTGGTTTCTCTGGGTTACGGAGTAAATCTCAGCATTTGCTGTGGCTGCTATGATCCAGCACAAGGGAAAAGCCACATTAATGTGAATGTCACCTGCGTTGTTTGTAAACAATAAGACAACTTTGTCCACACTTTATCCTCTTCTGCCCTCCCATGGTTATACCTGTGTATTTTCCATTTTTCTGAATTTACTAGATACACCATGAAAATAAAAGACTTGGCTGAAACCTGTAGAGATTAAAGTGTTAAAACGAGTTGATTTTTAAATATTTAATTTCAGACTGTTAAAACCACACAGAGCTATTAACAGCTTGGGTAGAAGAATTTAATTATACAAAAATATATATAACGTGTTTCGTGAACTGCTGTGAATATAAACGTATGTGAGGAGACATGTCCAGACATTTTCCAGCTATTGGTCAGGATCTTAAAGGGAATGAAGATTTCTTTTCTGTATTTCATTACACAGGGAATACTTTCTTTACATTACATTTCTCTAGTTGTCCCTTTTCTCAAAGCTCAAGTAAAAGGAATATTAGGGTCTTTCCTAAATATATAAATATATAATGCTGTGAAGTAGCTGTAAGGTCACTAAAAGTAAAGCTAAATCAAACACTGAAATGAAGAATTTTAATATATATATATATAAAACATGGATGGGCAGATATCTTAAAAAGCAATAGAGACTTGAGGACGAGGATCTGAAAACAAAAGCTTTTTGTTTTGGGGGGTTGTTTTTAGAATTCTGGGAATTTGATGACATCAAGGAATGTTTCTGTAGATAGAAAACTTGCCTCCATGATTTTTACTTCACTTTGTTGCCTTGTTGTTCCCCTGTGCATCTTGATACAATAAAAGTCACTTGGTAATTACATATTTGGGTCTTGTTGGCACCCTAAGCCTTTGCTAGCACTGAGTGGCTCGGGTGCTGTAGGACAAAGCAATGTGAGAAGTGAAAGGGAGCTGGAAGTGGAACTACTTCCCATAAGAGCATTGATGCAGTTGGTCTCCATTTCATCCTGAGACCTTCTCCCCATGGTGAGGATCCCAGCTGCATGGTTAGCAGAGCCCTGGAGCAACCTCTGGAGTCGACTTTGCATGGTCTGGAAATCGCTCCTTCTTTTGCCCAGAGTCAGAATCCCATCGGCGTGGTTACCAGAACCACGGAGAATATCATATATCCGACAGGAACAGGTCCTCTGGCGGCAGCAGTCAGGAGCACTGCCAGATGTTGAGATCAATGAACAGAGAAGAACCAGGAAGAACCAGCAATGGGTCTTGTGCGCCTGAGAACAACAGTAAACCTATATAAATATATCACACTGGGCACCTCAGAAGATAATAAGTCATAATAAGTCATAAGTCTCAGTCAAACACAAGTTGTCTCAATACATCAAACTGGATTTTGTGTTGTTTGGACCAGTGATGTTCAGTCTCCAATGGAGGCAGGATTTGAATTCCACCAAACTTTACTTCCCTTGATTTTACCCAGTATCCACCCTGGCTTATGTGTTCATATGTACAAAGTTTGGGCTTCTGGTTGGCTATTGTCACGTGTTGGCCCCTATGTTGTCCTACTGGAACCCAATATTCTCTTAACTGAGCAGTGTTGCTATTGGATTTGTGTACAAATATAATCATTAGAAATGGTGTGTGGGGATAGCAAAGAGTTGTGCATTAAAGGTAATGGAAATACTGAAAACATTAGATTCTTTTTTTTTTCAGTTTTCAAGAGATCAGCAGTTCCAACGGCTTCTACAATTGTTTCATTCATTATATTACCCGTTTTAAAAATGTTTATCCCTTGAACCAGTAAAACCTCATACAAAAGTGCTGCTCAGGGATATTTATATATTTTCTGAGTGTCGCTTTAATGGGAAACTGTCATGGGAAAACATGTTTTTTTCAAAATGCATCAGTTAATAGTGCTGCTCCAGCAGAATTCTGTATTGAAATCCATTTCTCAAAAGAGCAAACAGGGTTTCATAAACGAACTTCCCCAATATCACCCTCCTATTCTGCAAGTTTGTATTGTAAAACCTTATCATTTTGTGAATCCTTCAGAGTTTATACATAGAAAAAGATTTGGCACTGAATGTTCTCCAGGGAGTTCCAGCAAAAATTGCAAATAGAGTAAATACAGCGAGACAATGAGATTGTACAATCTATGGTCTGTTTGGAAATTCAGATTATAGTTTGGATCAAAGTAACGTCCAGCTGGTTAACTATATGTATTTGCATGGGAAGAAAATTACTGAACTGGTTTAATAATAAAATGTAGGAGTAACACTGAAAGCAACGTACCATTGTGTCTAATAGAGAGGGAACCTATACAAAGTGACAGAGAAATATTAATTTAGTTATCTCCATGTTTCACAAAAACACAGAATCTATAGCAGATTGGACCAATGGAACACGGAATAATAGAATGAATAACACAAAGATGTGGAACTAGGGAACAGATAAAACAGAGTTGAACCCTGAAGGCACATCTCAGCCTCATTCTCTAAGTAATGGGGGTAATGGGCAAAGGGAAAATGGGGGCAATATTTGTAAGAAAGTTGGATTAAATTGTCAGCAGGGCTGGAGGCAATGAGATACGGTAGAAGGCCTGAGAGTAGACAAGCTGGAGAGAAATTAATGGTTAAGACTGAAGAGATTCACAGGGGAGAAGCAGGGGCAGAGCATTGGTTGTTAATGTTTCCTTATGGAGATGGGTTTCCTAAAACTCTACTGAAGATACAAAACCTTATGGAGGGCTGCACTTATTACCTTCCTATTTATTTCTTGTCCTGTTAAATTGTGTCTTTCCACTGCTAATTCCTCCTCTCTGTATACTCTGATATTAATAGATCTAGCTCTGTATTCATTCATTTATATATTGTCTATCCAAATAAATTAACCAACAGGCACAATGACTTGAAGGCCTAGAGTCATTATTTAAACAGTGCAGACAAGCAAAACATCTGCTAAATTGTGAGATGACTGCCTTAGACTGAACAGCACCACTCTTTGCTCCTAACAACCCCTCTTTTATTAATTCATGTACAATAATAATTAGCATTGTAACCCTATTAGTATATGTGGAAGAGAAGAAAAGCAATGTGGTGGGAGAAAATGCCAGAGCAAACAGAAAGCAAAGGCAAACAGGAGGAAAAGAAGAGAGAAATATAAAAGGAGAGGATTATGATGACTGAAAGTAGACAGTGACCACCAATAGAATTCAACCAGTTAATATTCTCCCAAACAAGCCACGGAAATGCCCCCCCGCAGGAAAGAAATACAGAAACTAAAGAAAAGAATAAAGAGGAAAATGAAAGACAAGGAGGAAACTGTGAGGGGGTAAAGAGAGAAGGGGAAAGGCTATTGTTAGAGAAGGAAGAATACAACATGGAACAGAAGAGAGTTGAAAAGAAGGAGATGAAAGAATAGAAGAAGCCACAAAAAAGAGGGAGAAAAGGGACAAAGTGACAAATATCCCATTCTGTACATTAAGTGGATAAACTCGGGTAACTCTATAAGTTTAAGGCCATGTGTCAAGGACCTTTAAAATAATGTCTAAAATATAATATTAGTAGGACGACTAAAGTGACTGAAACATTAAACTTACTGTACCTGCTAATGAGAAGTCTAAATTATTATGTGATATTCACCTTCTGAATTCCATTGATCCCAACACCAGGACTTCATTCCTTACCTTATCAGCTAGAGACTCCATGCTTCTGGGTGTCTAATTGATGCTCTGGAATCTTCTGAAGCTTCTGAGATCCCAACTTCTCTCCCTACCTTATATATAAGACATTTTTCTGTAGTTTGTGTCATCAGGACTTGCATCTATTTTGAGAGGCATTATTTGCCACAAGCCGTGGTGGCACTGGCTACAAAAGAAGGCATGGGCTTTAATTACATTGGTTGTGTGATGTCTCCTGGTTACAAAGTGAGGCTCATCAGACCCTAATACACAAGCTTTTCTCCGATCCCATTGTGCTGTTCCTCTGAATAGATATTCTGTTGAGTAGCCTGGAGTTAACAAGGAGCTGGTCACCAATGGAATTTAGAAAGGATTCTTTCAGACATACAAATGTTTGGGCCAAACACGACTAAGGATCATAATGATTCTCATTAAAGCCAGAGACATTGTTAATGACTGTGGTTGTTCTAATGAAAAAAAGATGATTAGACTAATGACGTTTCTACTTGGAATGTTCTTCAGAAAAGGGTTCAATAACAAGCTCACAAGTAGTCACACTGTCTCAATGGGCCAAGCTCTAGGCAACTGTTGGGTCTCATGTAAAATAAAGGCATTATTGAATTCTTGCCCTGCAATAGAGCCCTTTCTTGAGTTAATTAATGGTTTCCATAACTTCCATAACTTATTTAGCACCTGCCTATGGTGAGAAGGAGAGTGAGAAGTACACAAGGAGGGTTAGTGGCATTTAAAGCTTTAGAATGAATTTAGCTGAGGGTGGTTGTGCCTAAAACCCACCAGTTCTATCATGGAAACCAACTTTATACTTACCTGCTGAGGCAAAACTACAGATGAAGCAGACCCTTTGGCTGTAAGGGGCCCTGGAGGAATAGGGGGCCCTGGAGGAATAGGGGGCCCCATGAGGCCCTAATGAATGAGAAATGTCAATATATATTGGTAAAGCAACCTCTGGATACGTCGGAGGCCATAAACTGAATTTGCTTTGGGCCCAATAACTCTAGATAAATCTAGTCCCACCATTGCTTACCTGGATATTGTGTGTTGTATATCGGTTCAGAAGGTGCAGGTTCTTGTGGATTTCTGGTAGCAGATTAAAATACAGAACTAGGTCCATGGGTATGTTTTGCTAAGCCACACTTTTTGCTTATTGCTTGCATAATTCTTGTAGTGGCCATGGAATAATTATTGTTGGTTTTTCACTTGTGCCGAGGGACCCCGTTTCCCAGTATCCAAGCACCCTATCATCATCATCATCATCTCTGAGCTGCTCTCACCAAGGATCATTAGCACTTGGCTAAAATAACAAAAAGGCCAATTAGCACTTAGTGATGTCCCTTCATGTCAGGTGATTCATTTCAGTTTGTATCACATCACTCGAATTTGACCATGGGAATAGTTAGGTAATAAAAATTCTTAAAATTCGAATTCAAAGAATTTTTACTGCTATCCGATTGGTTGAAAGATCAAATAAAAAATTCGATTGATTGATAAAATTGTTCGAATCGCTCGATTCGAATGATTTTAACCATTCAATTGAATTTTTTTATTCAATTAATCAATGAATTAATCAATTAAATTTCAGAATAAATTGCAGAATAAATTGCAGAATAAATTGCAGAATAAATTGCAGATTAAATTGCAGAATAAATTGCTGAATAAATTGCAGATTAAATTGCAGAATAAATTGCAGAATAAATTGCAGATTAAATTGCAGAATACAGGTTTGAACACAAAATGTTGACTAATAGAAATATTGTGTCTGATGCTGCAGTTACTGATCCAGTTCTTCATCCGAGGGAAGGAAAATGTTTCAGAGGCGACTTCCCTCCAGGGGTTAAATATCATCCAAGCGTGACCTCCATAGGCCCCCACTCACTTGTATTAGGGTTAAATGTGTCTCCGCTCTAGGGCCACACTAGTAGTGACGTCTGACAGCCTCAAGGCTATTGGTTGATCAGTAAACAACTACCATTAATTGCGTGTGAGCTTGCACTCAAATGGGGACTGTGGTGTCTGCAACTAAATAGAACTGTGCGCTGATCCAGATGGAAAGAACAGTTACAAATGCAGCTCAGAGTTGTTTAGTGGAAACTGAAACATTTTCTATACCAGGAAGCAAAAGGCCTACAAAACATGCACCCAGTTGTAGTTACGCCGCACATAGCAGGGGCCACAGCAGTAGTGAGTAGTGTCAGTCCCCACTTCATGCAGCAGAAAGTGAGCGCCTTTTACTGCTGAACCCCCTTAGTGTGTCGCCCCCTGTCCCCTAATACTTCCTCTATATACACTATATATATATATATTTCCCAGTTATCCCAGTCTGGAACATTGGGCCAGTCACATGGATTTCTAACATTTATTTCACGCTTTTCACGTCTCTCCTCCTTCGTGTGACCCTGTTTCTAAGGGACAATTTTTTCTTTCCCCAGATTAAACTTTTTAAAAATCTGTTTGACTAATTACTCAAAACCGCAAAAAAAACATTATTTATTAAGTGTAAAAACTATAAAAACCTGAATCCAAAGGCTCCAATGTTTTATCTAATGGATCAGTCATATTATTGAATAGGGTTATATTCAGAGTTGCTCATCTCTGAAGCTTCTTTATCTTCTCCTACAACTTCTAGTAAAGGGCACCACGTGGAACAAACATTTAACCAACACACGGGAGGAATGGAAAGGGTTCAATAAAAACCTACCGGGGGTGGGACAGACAGACAGACACTTGTGCAGAGACTGATTGTGACAGAAGTTGCAGAGACCAATGTTCTGTGGATCTGCACAAAACAGACTAATTGAGTGGAAAGGGGCCCAATCACTTGTCTAACACTTTATCATTTAGTGGAATCGGAACATTTTCCTGGGAGGAATAAGGACGTCCCTAGGCAGTTGCACTCGTATGTCTCCTGCCGTCGGGTCTCTGCTTATTTGCTGCAAAGACTCTGCCTTTGTTTCTTCTGCTCTATTCCATAGCAACCAATGTTTGAGTAGGGGGCAGGCAGTGCTATTTGGTGTGGGGGCAGCAGTAGCAATGTTGGGTGGGCTGCTTCAATCTTCTCTCCACTCCCTGCTCCACCTGGGGCATAAGATAAAGTCTTTCAATAAACACCGACAAAGCTCTGCAACGAGAGAGACGGGGGAATAAAGTGCGGGACCTCATTCTTGTGTCTGAGGGAAACTGAGCAACACCTTTTCTTTAAAGGACAACTAAAGCCTAAGTAAAGAAGTGTGTAGAAATGTTGTACATGATGTTTTGTGCTTGTGTACGAGCCCAAGGCAAACCTGTAGCATCAGCTTATATTACATCCAGGGAAGCTCATTTTCTGCTGCTGCTGCTGGATAATTAGTGACGACCCCTAAACTTAGCTTCTCAACAGCTGCTCAGAGCCCACTGAGACACTTTCCAAGATGGTGACCCCCTGTGACAAGTTTCAAGTCCTGGATCATTGCTGCTATTGACAAGCTGAGACTTTAGCCTCCTGCAATAAGTTCACTAGAGAAAACAGGACATTTTTACCCACATTCATTTTAGGGTTTAGTTCTCCTTTAACCCAAAACACAGCCCAGCAGCCTTCCCATGGAGTGCAAGCCTTTGGATGGGGCAGCTTGCTCTAGAGTTGCTCGGGGAGGGATGCATTGTGGGTAAAACATGGCAGATTTGCACCTTGCCCCTTTAAGTATATTCTTATTACTGCAACGGCCAATACCCGTGTTTGTAATCAGTGTAATGAGGCTGTTGTGCCCGTGATTCACTTGTCGGCTGCACAACACTGAGTGGAATTCCAAGTTACACTTGGCAGCCGCTGGTCCCACTCTGTGACATTCACTTCTATGTGAAACTGCAACAAGGCGCCACGTGCAGAGACTTCAGAGCCCCCGAGTCATTTGGAGGGTGGGAGGCAGTGGCCTGAGTAATTCTACTACAAGCGCAACTTGATGGGATTCATATGCAGTGAGGTGAAATAGATTGTCCCATCTTTATAGCTGCCCTTGTTCTCTCCCTTCTCCCAACCTGGAGCTTCTGCCTCTCATAAGGCCTGTCTCACCTTCACTATCTCCTCCTCTGTTCTCACCTGAAACTCCCAACCTCACTCTTCAACTTCCCATCCAAAACCTTGGTCTCTGCTTGGAACCCCCAAAAGACACACAAACCCCTTAGAGTCTGGGCTTCTACTTGGTGGCTCCATTGACCTCATAAGGAGACACTTCCTCAGCTGAGGACAAACCTTCCCCATTGTTTTAATGACAGATGTTTCTTGGGTACAACTCCATGTACATAATACTAGGACTTCCCTTCCAGTAGCCTCATTGTAGCCCACAATTTGTCACAAGAAGCAGCAGATGTGAATACCTGAATGAGTGTATTTAAAGCACTAGTGATTCCTTCCAATACACAAAGAGAGAGCAGGAGAGACGGAGACTGTGGGTAGAGGTAGCAGTAGACTTGTCCCCTCTGGAGGCCAAACCTCATTCTGAGGGTACAGTGAGGGCGACGATGGGGAGGCTGGTCTGTCAATATTTTAACATTAAAAAGGGTTTACACAGTTGAACGTCAATCCTTCGTTTCCATAAGAAATAAGAGGTTAAAAGAGTGTTAGTTCCTGCGGTTGTGTCCCAGGAGGACTCAGATGTTCATGTAGTGGGTATGACAGGCTCCTGTAGGACAGTTCAGAAGCTCTGGTTCTTCAGCTTTTGTTTAAGGGGGTCTTCAGGAACTGCTGTTTCCCCCACTTTCTGTCTCAGGGATGGATTCCAAGACCTCCTGCGGCCTCAACGTCTCTACAGAAGGGGAGTGGGCGCTGGTCCGACTGATGCCGCTTGACTGGCCGGCGTGGTGGATCTGCCTCACGTGCTCCACAGATTCGTTCTTGGCGAGTTTCAGGAGGTCCGCTTGGCCCTGTGGAGGAACAGAGAGAAATAAGTAAAAGCCAAGAAACAAAACAAAAGTAGGAGATGGTGGGAAAAGTAAAACCACTTCATGTTTGGTCTTTATGAGGTAGAGTTTATATTTCACTCCCTTGACCCTTTGTTGTGACTGTTTTGATAGGAAATTAACTGAGCTGAGAACTTAATTATCCATCTTGTAATGAGCAAACATACAGTAGCTTCAGTTTACCTGTTTAGCTCAAGAAATGGTGAGAAAACCAGTAGACTCAAAGTGCGTTCCAGTTAAACCAATACAGGTGACACCGTCTGTAGCACTGGCTGCACCTTGGCTTATTAGTCACTAGGTGGCAGCACCTTGGCTTATTAGTCACTAGGTGGCAGCACCTTGGCTTATTAGTCACTAGGTGGCAGCACCTTGGCTTATTAGTCACTAGGTGGCAGCACCTTGGCTTATTAGTCACTAGGTGGCAGCACCTTGGCTTATTAGTCACTAGGTGGCTGCACCTTGGCTTATTAGTCACTAGGTGGCTGCACCTTGGCTTATTAGTCACTAGGTGGCAGCACCAGACCATCCTACTGTCACTACAATGAAACCTGACAATGAACCACCTAAAGTTCTCACTACAAATGAAGTGTTTCACCCTTTCCTATTGGACAATTTGCTCAAATGCTTCTCTGTTTAATGGATGTTCAGCTCTATTTAGTCACTGACTCCAGGACCTAAATTCCCTTGCCCTTAGCCAACTTCTGTGGCCCAGGGCCACTGCCCTAAGGTGGGCGTGTCTGTACAAGGCGGGCGTGTCTGTACAAGGCGGGCGTGTCTGTACAAGGTGGGCGTGTCTGTACAAGGTGGGCGTGTCTGTACATGGGTCTTGCAGTGTTTCCTTATCAGGGGCAACTGCCAGTGTGTGATTAATAAGCAGCCCCTTCTAATGAAATCACACAGATATATATATATATATATATATATATACACACATAATAAGACTCCATTGCTGGGTTATGGGCTCCTCGCTCACCTTTAATACAGTTATATTCCAGGCAAACGTCTCCATGACTTTCTGTAACTTCCTCCCCTTCAGACCCTCTTTGGTGCCGATCCGATGAAGGTCCTGGTGGCACCCCATTCCTACGCAGGGAAAAAAAACCCCAGATTTAGGATCATTATTTCAATGGTTTTCTGGTGTGAAGTCAAGTAAAACATTTAATGGTCAGGATTGTGGGGATCAGTCACAGCGCAGATTTCTTCCCATTATTTACTCATCTCTTTCTATTTCTCCTATTGGTCCCACTGCAGGGCCACCTTTATTATTTCACTCACCAAATAAACATGAATATCGATTTCTTACACTTAGGGTCCTCTCACTGTTGCCCCCTACAGGCTTGTGTGTGACCCCGAGAGGATCAGCAGAGACCTCCACTTTGTCTCCATCTCTCCCCATCACTATTTTTTTTTAAAAACGCATCAGTTAATAGTGCTGCTCCAATAGACTTCTGCACTGAAATCCATTTCTCAAAAGAGAAAGTTTTTTTTTTTAATTCAGTTTTGAAATCTGACATGGGGCTAGACATATTGTCAATTTCCCAGCTGCCCCTGGTCATGTGACTTGTGCCAGCACTTCAGGAGGGAACTGCTTTCTGGCAGGCTGTTGTTTTTCCTACTCAATGTAACTGAATGTGTCTCAGTGGGACCTGGATTTTACTATTGAGTGTTGTTCTTAGATCTACCAGGCAGCTGTTATCTTGTGTTAGGGAGCTGTTATCTGGTTACCTTCCCATTGTTCTGTTGTTAGGCTGCTGGGGGGGGTGGATGTCACTTCAACTTGCAGTACAGCAGTAAAGAGTGATTGAAGTTTATCAGAGCACAAGTCACATGACTTGGAGCAGCTGGGAAATTGACAATATGTCTAGCCCCATGTCAGATTTCTAAATGAAATATAAAAAAAATCTGTTTGCTCTTTTGAGAAATGGATCTCAGTGCAGAATTCTTCTGGAACAGCACTATTAACTGATGTGTTAACCCATGACAGTTTCCCTTTAATCACAGGCTCAATCAGCCTCATATCACCCTGTCAAGGTGCAATTGTTTTCCCTATGGGCAAATGCTTGGGGTCCAATGACAGGTATAGAGGAGACCGGAGGAAGAGGAGGGAGTGCCGGGGTCGGGGGCGGGGGGACATGAGCAGCTACACAAGTCGGTGCAGCGGGGAGAAGGGGCGTGTCGAGGGGCGTGTCAAGGGGCGTGTCGGGGAGAAGCGTTTGACAATGAAGTGAATGAATCGCTGGGGCGCGCGGATCTCCGGGGCGAAATGACGAGAGAAGCGATGTATTAGCGACTGCCCGGGGATGGGGGGGTCGGCGCCGCTTGCGGCCAGTGTTGGACACTTTGTGCCCCAATGTGAGCTCTGATGCCCCCGCACTTTCCTGCTCATCACTGGACTCTCGCACCGACTCGCACCGACTCGCACCATGCCCGTCATGAAAGGGTTACTCGCCCCGCAGAACACTTTCCTGGACACAATCGCCACCAGGTTCGACGGGACCCGTAAGTGATCGGCCGATATCCCCCATCTGCCCCTTTTGCTCTTTAATTGTTTTTTAATTACTCTTCTCCTGCTCGGGCCGCTTCATTATTATTAGCCCCCTGGGAGGCAATAGTCGGGGCAGGGTGATTGTGTGTGTGTGACCCAATCGCACCGACTTCTCGTCCCTCATTGGCTCCTGGGACCTGTGTGTAACCGAGGGGCAGCAGGTGGGGATCTTGTACTTGAGGGACAGCTCAGAGGGGCCCCCCTATATCTGTGTGTGTGTAATATACAATATATATATATAATCTGTATACTGTATGGCTAGAGCTTTCTTTATTGTAACTTCATTGGTCCATCCATGTCACATTGAAAAGTCTCACGGCCAAGGTCATTCCAGGCTGGCACTGCCCAACTACTGCCAATGTGACTACAAGGCCTGAGCTTTAGCCCCAACATATGGACCAATCAGCTCACTGGTAACCCAACTACTGAGTGCAGCGCAACTTCTCATTCCATTGCAACGTTTCACTTGAAACACTAATAATAATACTACTAATAATAATACTACTAATAATAATACTAATAATAATAATACTACTAATAATAATACTAAGATGAAGTGTAAGGGTTAATAAAGGACTGGCAGTTGGTCATTCTGTGCGGCATATGTTCCACTAACTGTCAGATCTATGCACTAAAGCCTCAGCTGTTTTATTTGCCCAGGAATCCCTAGAAAACCTCCAGATAAATGAGAGACATTTGTGTAGTTGAACATCGAGGGTTAATGTCTCCTCATGGTTTGAACTGGTTTGTGCCACAATGTGCCCAGCTTAGTCCCAACCCCCAACTGAACCCTGAATTTGCTGCAGTAAATGCCAGAGATAAATGCGTTGCAGCAGCAGCAACTCAACTGATTCATCCCATTCATTGGCTGTTTTCCACTGAGCCGTATTATAATTGTCTTTATAAAGTATAATGTGTGTAACATTCACATACTCCTTGCCTTACAACAAAAGCTCCTGCTCAATCCCAGCTCCCATGAGCAACATGACATCACACTTCTTACTTATGACATCACACTACTTATGACACCACACTTCTTCTTACTTATGACATCACACTACTTATGACACCGCATTTCTTACTTATGACATCACACTTAAAACATTAAAATGCATTGATGCTGCAAATCATTGGAGCCTGAAATATAGAGTTTAGTTGTGATGTATATTATTATTTTATAGAGAATGTCCGACAGGAGACACATTGGGATTGTGCGGGCGCTTCTCATACTCTTCCCATGCGCTTCCCATGCTCTTCCCATGCTCTTCCCACGCTCTTCCCATGCTCTTCCCATGCTCTTCCCATGCTCTTCCCATGCTCTTCTCATACTCT
>CM044448.1:433768-448489 GCA_024363595.1 Xenopus borealis | reverse complement strand
TTATTCCCACTGACTCACCTATTTCTGCTCCTCAGATGGATAAACACCGTGTCCTTCATATGACAGAGCCAAGCGGGGGCACAATAGTCACAATAGGGAGAGAGAAGGACACGGCGTCCCTGTGAGTGGCCTCTCTATTTATGATTCCATGGCAAGGAATAAGGAGCAAGTGTCTTTTTCTAGACATTATTCAGCAGAATCTGAGTGGGCCGGGGGGAGGCAGACAGAGCGGCCCTGAATAATCCCTTTTAGAAATGCAGAAAAGAGACGATTGTTGGTTGTGCCACCCATGCATGGTACCAGGCCTTGCCCGAGAGCAATGGGGCTCAGTCCTTAGCCCAGATCTTAGTGGCGCCCTTACATACTGATTGGGCCAAGGGAAAGCCGACTTTATCCAAGGATCCATCTGTTTGTGCATTTGTTATATAGAGAGACACTTGTGGTTACAGGGACCCACTCACCGCGTCATAAGAAACAAGGACCTTCTTGAGGAGTTCTGGGACGGGTCCGTGGGCTTCCAGAGTTGGGTACTGAGAGTGAAGGTTGAGCGTCACGGCCAATGGACTGTCGTTGCTCAGTAGCCAGGCCGACACTGTGAGGATACATTGCTTCATATTGGCCGCCGGACTCAGGCCACACAATTCCTTAAATGACACCAATGCGTTCTGTAAACACAAAAGTCACAACACAATAAGCCCTTGCTGCTAACAGTCACTACACCTTCGTTTTTCTCATTATTTGTATTATTATTATGTATTACAGGTTCAGATTGCAACTATAACTTTATATCAGCAGTCATTGGCCACAAATGTCGCTATTTCCTCCAATGTGCCCCCTGTTCTGTTATATAAAGACCCTACAAGAGACACAGTCCCATAATTAGGCGTCTGCGTGGGTTTCCTCCGGGTACAGCAGGTTCCTCTCACACAACAAACACATATTGGTGACCCTAATAAGGATTGCCTAGATTGTAAGCTCCTCTGGGGCAAGAACTGATGTGAGTGATGTATAATAGGTTTGTACTATATCAATAAACATTCTAACAACAATAAACACTTTGGTCAATCTATTTGATAAGCCCTATAGTAAGTGTACCCCTACTTGCCCATTGTGTCATTTTTTTACCCACATCAACAACAAAAGTCATTTTGTGAGTTGGACACAAATGCAAAAACAAAGCCCAATAGATTGTACGGCCCATTTGTACTTTACTTGACTAAATGTTCTATTGATAAAAGCCACGGAAGGGCGAAAGCTGCTACAAGGGACTAACAATAGAAAATGGATGTGGGTGGCGGGGGTGA
Source organism: Xenopus borealis (assembly GCA_024363595.1). Taxonomy (NCBI): domain Eukaryota; kingdom Metazoa; phylum Chordata; class Amphibia; order Anura; family Pipidae; genus Xenopus; species Xenopus borealis. The sequence continues at coordinate 447,185 of CM044448.1, read as the reverse complement.
CCCCAGGACAAAGCTTTGCTCTCAGCTCACACACACACACACACAGACACACACACACACACAGACACACACACACACAGAGACACACACACAGACACACACAGACACACACACACACAGACAACATTAGGAACAGTGATAGCCACTTGCCTTATATTTAATTAAAAGCAAAAGAGCAGGAGAAACGAAATAAAGGCAGGTAAAGTAATGGAGATAAAAGCGTCTGTGCGACAGACAAATTACACATATTGACTCCTGCCAAGATTCTGTAGCTGAACCTCCACTCACGAGACATGAACCAACACAATATTAAGATTTCTCAAGGTTTTCCACCAGCTCCCGCCTCTATGGAGGACAAAGACAAAAAAGGGAAGCAGAGATCCACAAATGAAAGGCTGTAGCCAGGGGTACAATGGTCAAGATAAAAAGTTCTCCAAAAACCTATGGGAAAAGAATTCATTATTCCACCAAGGGGGGGCAAAGTCCTAACTATGAGTATGAGTTAAAAAGGCAAACTGCACAGCTCAAATAGGTTCTGATATATAAAAATATCTACTGTATATATTCCATATGTGTTACCTGCACGTTCTCTCGGAGATCAGTGGCCTCTCGCAGAGACGGTATTGCTGTTCTAAACGCCTCATCGATTGCCTTGATGCCCGTCGTCTTGGTTGATGTATATTCTCGGACTTTCTTCCCCTTGCGGCCATAGAGGCCCTTTTTTTGGGCCTTGCCACCCCCACGCCGGTTGGTGATGGCGATATGGACAAACAAGGTGGTGTTCTGAAGGAACTCTCCGGTTAGAGACTGCAGTGGAACATGTCTGAAGCCAGTTTGCAAACACTCAAAGGGAATTGTATACTGTGCAATAAATTCGTCGCCGATGTAGTCGTCATCTAAAACTACAAAACGCAGGATGGCCAACTCTGGAAGATTGATGTGGAACTCAAAACTTTCATCAAATATAGGGTTGTCTCCGTTTTGTGTTACTGTCTTTGTCCTGTGCTCTGCGCAGTCAGCGGGAATTCCATGTATCTCCACATAAACATATGGTTCCACCACGTCCCCTTTGGCACCTGATCCTTTGGGTTTTGGGAGATTCTGCCCACTGATAATTTTAATATGAAGGAGCTGAGCAGAGACACCAGGCAATGAATCTTTAGCATTGGCGCTGAAATAAGATACCTCCTCCCTCATGATTGCTGGGCGCAGGACATAGCCACAGTTCCCATTTTGGCGAAACCATCCAGCATTAAGATCCATCATGAGTCCAGGAGTCTGGAAATTCATTGCCACAATCTGACAGCCGCACTTCCAGAAGTCCTGAGGATTCATATTGCTGGCGTCTATGCGCATGGTGCTTGGGTAAACCCTGGAAAGAAACTTTTTGTTGTACCTCACAAATTCCTCAGGATATTCATTGGAAAACCGGCTTGCAGTCACTTCATTGAAGGAACAAACTTGCCAGAATTTTTGGCTACTTCTTGAAGTCTCAAAGTCCCTGAATTTGACCGACTGAAACAAATTCACCAAGTCAGAAAGCTCTTTGCACAGGCGTAACTTTCTGTGCCCTGTTTCACCGAGATGTTCCTCTTCATCGTTTCCCAGTCTTCTAGCAATCTCCATGCCTTCATCCTCATCCGTCACATCCCCCTCAGAATCGGAGTGTTCTGGAGAAAGCTTCTTTCCTTTTATGAGGATCTTCCCCTTAAGCTGTTCAGGAGAAGGCATGTATAATTCTTTGGGGCATGGTGAGAAACTATAAAGTTTATCTCCAAGAACCTCTTTTATGCAATGGGCCATAAGACGCTGTTGCCTGACGGAGCAGTGAACCACAAGGCATATGATCAGTGGGTAGTCCGATGTTTCAAAGGCATACTTATCTATGACATTGATGACACTACGGAAAGATACGTGTGATACAACAGAAAGACTAAGGTAGATAAGAGGCTCATTATCAGGCCCATCCCAAACAACAAGCTCTATGCTCCTACAACCCATCTTCAAGGCATGGATGTACCCACTGATGTCCACCATGCCCCAGTAGTGGTCTTCCATTTGGCATGCACTGTGGGCTGAATTGATATAATAATGAGTTAAAGGTTTTGTCATGTCCTGGCACACACTTTTGTGGTGAGGATCAAAAACATGACAGTCAGATGACAGAAGGTAACGGGTAAAGCCATCAATAGTAAGGTAACCCTTTTCTCTGCCTTCTTTAGTGGTTTCATATTTATTAATGATTTCAAGTGAAGTGTTTTCACTGACTTCTTCCATACCCTGTTCCAGTTCCATAAAAATCATGAGGTCTTTCAAGTCCAAGTATTCCTTATTGCTAGAAAACTGAACCAGGAGAAAGAAGATTTCTGGTCTGGTACAGAGTTCACAGTAGGCTTCAACAAACACATCACAGGTCACATGTCCTCCAAACTTGTCCCTTGCTTTTTGAATCTCCTTAAATTTTAGCTCCACAGTTGAGGTTTTCATGCCAGGGTTAAGACCTTTGATAAGCTGAATGGCTCTTTGCAATGGGATGTGCCCTTCTTTATCTAAATCCGCAATCTCAAATATGGATGAGATCCACAGAGTTCTCAGGCTTGTTTGATTAGTACCCACAACATCTGGCGTGTGCTTTCCATAAGATACTAAGTACCTAAGCCCCATGACCCATGTGTTGACAATATCAGCTGTGCTTGCAACCAGATCCAAGGACTCGTAGTTCTCCCCATAAATGATGGAGAAGGCACATTCCTCTGGGAACTGGTCAGACAATCCATTGCTCCTCAACACAGGAGTTTTCTTTCCTACCCGGACTTCACGAATTGACTTAATCTCCAGCTTTGCCTTTTCAGAGTCCTTCTTGGATGGTTCCCAACGAAGGAATCGCATATCTGGATCCAGCAGGAAGAACCGATTGTACATCCTGGAGTTTGAACGCACCTTCTTCATTTCGCAGCCTTCCATCATGAAGGAGATGCAAGCGGCAGTGCTGTTGATCTTTTTTTTGTTGGACATTGTGCTGAAGGAGACGGTCTTCTTCTGTTTCTGCCGAGATCCATCCTGTAAAATATATGGAAAAAGGACAGTTTAAAAATAAAATCCAAGAAAAAACATGGATTAATTCAGAGGTTAGGAGATTCAAACCTACTCATCACTATCTAATGCTTTAGAATGAGACTGACTGAGCATTCTACCCTCCATTTTATTTGCTTTATGCTCATGATTATGTCACATACATTATCACGAAAAAATATTTCTTTCAAGAGATTCACCATGAGGAGGCCCAGGTGCTCTTCCCTGAGAATTCAACTTACCCTGGAGGATTTGCTCTTTGAGTGCCTACCCCTCAAACAATACAGTTATGTCAAATATATGTTTCTTGAAAATCAGTCAGTAGACAGGTCAAAATTGGGGGTTTGGGGTGAAGTCCTCCACTTTTGGGAGTTTTCCTTTGGTAACTGCCTGTTCAACGTTTGGTGAGATGTGTTCAGCTAACAAGCCATGCTGGAGAATTTGAGTTGGGACTATGTTAGACTAGAGGGCCTCCAGCTCTTTATCTTCACAAAATTCTGATGCAAAGAGATTTTATATAATCAACAAATGTTCCATAAAAGGTTTGTTGTATCCCTATCCACAGGATAAGCTAGATGAATGGCCAGGTAGAGAAATGGTCCATGCACTGAATGGAAATGGGGTTTCCACCATAGCAACCAGCTACACTTCTGCATGGACAGGAGAATAAATAAGTGTGAAAAAGCATGAAATGAGAGAGCGAATATCCATTAAATGTGTGATTCTTACTGAATGTAGAGTCATTTTATGAACATCTCTTTATACAAAGGAAATTACTTTCAAGGCAGCCACAAAGCCACCAGCTCCTGTACCAGGAATCTCAGCATCAGGTTCATCATCATAATAATAATAATAATTGCTTTGTATATCAGTCTGGAGATGCAAGAAGAGCTGTAGGTTCCTCCCAAGTAATTAAAAAACAACTGAATCAACTGTTGGTGGATTTGGATAAAGCCTTGCACAGCCGGCTGTTATCTGGATAGTACTGAAAAAAACAAATTTTTAGGGTCACACAGTTCCCCGAGTTTAACCGATGGGACCAATAATTAAAATAGCTGAATCATAGGTTGTCCCAGGGGGTCCCAACATACATCAAAAACAGACATTGAGGCCTAATGTTACATACGATTACCCGTTAAATGAATGGCCATACATCCCCTTTGCCCATGGAATAAGTCAAGCGCCCACATAGATATAAATTGTGGGTATTTTGCTGAACCCAATAAAAGCTGGGTCTGTGTCCCTGGGAGGCTTCATTGTGCCACAGATTGTTTATGAGTCTCAAGCTGCACCCCCCATGGGCCTCATTAAATCCCACAGATTAAGCAGAACTAATCAGTTCATTTCCAGTGAGTTAAGCAGCCATGGTTGTGGAACAATCCAGTGTGGGGGGAGTATTTCTCTGCCTTCCCTTATTATAAGTAACCCATGCATCTCCAGCTGTTGGACTATAACTCCCAGCACACCCTGAAGACACTAATGAGAGATGCTTTTTCCTTTCACACCCTAAAATCCCTGGGTCCCTGCCTGAGCAGCATCTAACAACAATAGTTCCTAAGAGCATAATGACCAGCTTGTTATAGTTTCATTATTTCATATTTCCATTAGCATTTCAGCTTAACTGAGTGTTGTCTTCCTTTAATGGGTACTCTTCATTGATTTTGGCTTCCTCTGGCATTTCATTTTTAATGAGGATTATTGTAATCATTAAAGCAGCTAAGGCTCACACTTTTCTGTTCTTTTTGAGTTTTAATTCTTATCAAAACCCGTCAACCCAGAAGAAAAACCAAGATGAAACCTGATACTCCCCCCAACCGTCCCATAAACACGTATCAGTTCTGCCTCTCGCTGCAGCCACAAATACATCCAAAAAGTACAGGTATAAGATCTATTATCCAGAATAATCGGGAGTTTTCCAGATAAGGTTGGTTTGGATCACCAGTCATTGTCTGAAAACATAAAGTAAAGGCAACAGGGTTGTTTCAGGATATCTTACTTGGAATCTATGTACACAGCTTTATTATTACAGAGAAAACAAGAAATCACGTTTACATTTAGAATTATTTGCTTATAATGGAGTCTATGGCAGATGCCTTCTGTATAAGGGATCCCATCCTTTGTTTCAGAAACAAGGCAAATTAAGTGTCAAAGTTACACATTTCCATCTTTATACAACACCATTAAAACTAATGTTAATGCCAAGCACCAGCACATGTGTGAGTATATATATATATATATATATATATATATATATATATATATATATTTGCACAAAAATCTATACAAGTGTTTGGGATCCCTTATCCTGAAACCCTTTATCCATTACACGACAAGTTACGGAGAGGCCACCTCCCATCTTAAGCAAATAAGTTTTCTCTAATAATAATAATAATAATAATAATAATAATAATAATAATAAAACAGCTCCCAAGGAATCTGCATGAATCCATATTGGAGGCAAAACAATCCTGTTGGGTTTAAGGCACTAACATTTGCTAAGAGCAAAGCTGGGGTAATGGACAAGTTCATTTTAAGCCAAGTCTTTTTTTTTTTAATTTAGTGTCAGGTTATTCATTTATCATCAATAAAACTGCTGCTTCAGATCTAACAAACTGAACATATAATAGCCACATGTCCCATCAAGATGGAGCCCTGATACAGTCATGGAGCACCTGGGCGTACCCCAATAATCATTATACTGAATATATTTACTCTGTCTAACCTACAGCTAAAAGGGACCTCCATTCACCACTTCCCTCGAGACAGACCAGTTTGGGGGCCACCCACATATGCTCCCAAAATGCCCATTATCCACTAATTTGGCCTCAAAGCTGATTGTCAGTAAACTGTTGTGTGTGTCCACCTTGACCCAGTGTGTGAGATGAAGCAAAGCTGATGGGACTTCATCAATAGACGCCAAGTGTCACAAAGACAAATCAACTGACCAGAAGCCACAAACCAACCTGATTGTAAGGGTGGGGCAGTTTTCCAGTAACAATGAATGTTCAACAAAAGCCTCCCAAAATATGACTTCTTTGTATTAAGCAAGTGTCAGAACCATCTCTTACACCACAATTTCATGTAGCAGCAGCTAAACTGGGCCGTACATAAGACTTTCACCTATATGACCACCTTGAAGTGGCAACATCAAGCTGATCCAACTGTTTAGCTCTCAATTCAACAGAAAAACCAAACCCGCCCAATCAACCTCTGACTGGCTTTTGGCCAAGCTGCTTAATCAATCTGAAGGGCCCAAATTTGCAGATAAAATTTGCTTGTGTAAGACCACCTTAATGAACTTGCTGAAACCTCAGGTCATCTCAGATCTTCTTAAGTTGCACCATCTAATGAAGCTGAAAACAAAGTGGGTGTTGTTACATGTGCCTAAAGTTCAAACCGTGTTACTGTGGCAAATTCTTCTGCAGTCTTTAGGGATAATGTCAAATTATTGGGAATATTTCTTATTCAAGGTAAAACTAATGAAATTTTGTATTTTATGTCTCACATAAGATTTTTGGAGTTGCAAAGAACATAAATGTCTCTTCACCACAGGAAAGAATCTGTGAAATCAGCAGAGAAAACAAAGCTGCAAATGTAGAACCAGCCAACGCGGCTCAACCCAAAAGGCCATTCGTTTTGGCAACTTCATTTTCCTGAAATGCCTCATTACACAATGTTGGTTTTCTATAAAGGAAATGCATGAAAGCCTTTACAGAATTCCAAAACTTTCAAAACTGCAACCAAATCATTGGGTGTTTCCAAACAAACTAATAATCGGGGGGGGGGAACAAAAACAGATATTTTCCAAATAAAACAAAAAAATGCAATGTGGTTTAGGAAACACTCACCAATAGTATGACAATTATTGGGGGAGAACAGCAAGGCCTGCGGAGGTGACACGGAGAGAAACAGGTTCTTTCTACAACAATCTACAATCGTTCATTTTCATATATTCAGCCCCAAATATCTTGGATACGGCCTTACGGTGATCTGAATACCTTTTACAACTAAAGAGGAAATTTATAAAAATCCAAAATGTTTATTGACTGTAGATTCTTCTTGCCAAAATCTCATGTGAAACTGTGAACATTATACTAGAAGAGTATTTATTTAAAAACCCCAGATGAGAAGATGCTAGAAAAATAAGAGAACAAAAATATAGTAAAAGTGATTTTAGAAGAAGACTTCAGTAGGAAAGTCTTGCTTTAATACAGTTACCTCTGCTTTAGTAATGTTTGGGGTTTCATGTAATTAGCCAGTAGCCAGTAGGGAAAAAAACCTTCATTAATCAGAAAAATAAACGCATCATCCAGACTCTGCTCTCCTGAGACTGCAACAAGCTTTTCTTGACCCAATTCCAGGAAAAATAATTAAAAAAGCCTATTCTATGTTGCTTTGGCCCAGCCTTCTTGATTGGCTCTATTAAGCCTCTGACGTGGGACCACACAACTGTAGATGAAACGATTGAATATAAAAAAAGTACTTTGCTTTTTTTTTGTACATAAAAATCTCTTTATTGCTTAAATCCATAATCACAGTATAAGCTGATAATAATAATAATAATAATAATAATAATAAAGGAAGCAAGAAGTGCAACTAAATCCTATGTAGAACAAGGAGCTTACTGCTTACACCTACACATTATGTTCCTCCTGGAATATTAGTGATGATGATGATGATGATAAAGAGTGCATTTAAGAAGTGATGATGATAAAGAGTGCATTTAAGAAGTGATGATAAAGAGTGCATTTAAGAAGTGATGATGACGTGTGTATTTAAGCAGGTTCTTGTCCATAGTGTAAGAAAAGGGTTAATAATTCTGCCTCTTTACCTGGCCCCAAAAACACAATTAACTTCCTTCCACACTTCCTACTTGTTTCTTCTTCTCGGGATGACAGAAGACGAGGAAATCCATTTGTGCTGCTCCCCCCCCCCCAGTTTCCTTCTGCTTTTAATATTCAGGGGCACAAAATGTATAGAGAGAATAGAGGCTTCCGACAACCCACCCTGTCCAGGAAGCCCAACATAGGAGGGTTGTGTATGTTCCTACACAGATAAACTTGAAACTATTGGCACAAATAAACATTGTATTACATTGTAGATTGTATCTATAGAATATAGTGTTGACTCAGGCCCGGACTGGCAATCTGTGGGTTAGGGCAAATGCCAGAGGGGCTGCTATAAGGTCCCATAGAAAGTCAGTGTTTAGTGGGCTGGTGGGGACTGTTTGGGCCTCTATGTGGGCTGATTGGGCCTCTGTGTACCTGAAATGCCAGGGCCTATTTTGATTCTCAGTCCAGTCCTGTGTTGACTAATGTGGGGGGCTAGAGTAGAAGAATAAAGCTGGCCATAGACGTAACAATTACGATCTTTCTCAGAAAAGATGTTTCCAAGAAAGATCGTTTGTTTCAACACACACGTGTAGAGCTGAATGGTCAGATATACAGGTAGAAACAATAGAATTCTACTTGTATCTGACGATTCAGCACTAACAATGGCCGATGTTCAGGGAGATTTCAAAGGCATCCCATCAAAATTTTCCGTACAGTCCGATCAACCAGCCGACCGATATCTTAATCTTCTGACGATATAGGCTCATTTCCCACCATACACGCACCGAATATCGTACGAAAATTAGTTTCGTACGATATTATCTGTGCGTCTATGGCCACCTTAAGTATGGTCTACTATCTTTTCACTATCTATTAATCTCTATAGGTCTACAACAGTCTGTGACTGGATATATTTTCCTGCACATACAAATGGCACCAAGGCCCACAGATCAACTGAATTAGCCAATGAGATTACAAATGCAAAGCACCTAAACTATAATAATCGTAACTGTTAAAGAGTAAGACACTTTATTTGGGTAATAGTGTGTGGTCATCAATTAAAGTGACATTCACCCCGCCTGGAGATGGTTATTTGGACAGGGATGCTTGGATTCAGTCCTTTATATGTGATAAGGATAAATGGTAGAGATACCAATGGGCCTTTGGATTAGCGAAGCAACAAAAAAAATGAGGATTATGAAGAGCAACAGACTAAGATATAGGAAGGAGCTTGATCTGGATACATAAGAAGCTTACATAGGATATACATAGGATATACATAGGATATAAATCCACATGGGAATATGTTCTACTGATACTGTACATTACTCTACCAGCCTATCTTATCAATGATCCATTCCCCTATCCATTAGCTTTACCAAGAAGGTCTCAGAACTTCTGGATCTCAAGACCTGGGAGTGGTCACATTTGGCTTCTGTACAAGTATCCATTGCAAAGTGGATGGTGCATGCCCCCAATTCAATCCTTAATAAAGGGGAGATGACTTCTAAATACGGAATGCAGAACAATAAAGAGGTCAAACATATATAATATATATATAAATATATATATATAATATATATAAACATATAGAGACGTGTGTCTGCATGAGCTGGAGAGTCTGCACCCTACAATTCATTAGGCACCAACAACAGGATGGGGGGGGGTCACAGAAAAGTAATGGACCCATTCACTCCTTGTAAGAAGGACCCCTGTCTAATATGGATTGTAAGCTCTACTGGAGCAAACACTGATGTTGAATCTTCATCTGCTACATAAATAAAGGAGAATAGTGATCATGTCTAGTTACGTTATTACCCATTCACTTTCCAGTTTTTTATTTACATAGAACTCAGTCTCTTTGAGCATTTCTAACCCTGTACTGCACAAAAGTCCAACAAAATCCAGTTGTTCCAAACAACAACTCTGCTGGGAATTACGCAGCGCTCAGCTGCCGGGTCTTCAAGTTACAGGAAGCAACACCAGGAAGCAACTACATGAGTAATAATGGAACATCAAGTATTAAGCACCAGGAGACTTTAGCCAAAAAAACAACAACTTCCCATTGAATGCCCTGATATGTATATATAGGACCACCATACAATCAATTCTCTGGGCTGTAACTGATTATAGACCAGGTTTGGTTGGGTTGTAAGGTTGCTGATTTTGACCAGACTTTCCAACTGTTTGAACATGAATGTCAGATGTGTATATATCGTACAAGTACAAGTTTTCCTAAACAGTTTCAAACATTTGTTGCAAATTGTCTTGGGAAATGTAATATTTGATTACTGGCCTCCCTTAAATGGAAAAAAAAAAAATAAAAAGAAGTATCTCATGGTGCTAGCCAAGTGCCAACTGGATGGGACTCAAAGAGATGAGGTCCAACAACACCAAAAAGTGGAAATGCTGCATTTACATTGTGAAGGATACCTCAGCTATCCCACTATACATTAATAAAATTTGTCAACTGTCCTATCTTCAAAACTAAAAGGACTTGTACCTTGCGGCCAATGTCAGATGAGGCAGCTTTTTGCTGGTGGAAGAATGCCCAAAGCCACCCATTGACATCACTGATGGAAGTTGTTTTTACACTCTCCCTATACCCGTGATAACAGGCACATAACTGGCCATACAAAGGCCAATAATAACTTCTAAACTCAGTCTTTCTATCAGAGTTGGCTGCCTATTGGCCCATGTAGGATAAGGGGTATACGCTGCAAGAGATTGCTTTGTTTTTACAAACAGAACAGATTTTTCAGTGGCAGGCTGTCGTTCATTAAAATATGATTTTATATTTGACTACATTATCCCCTTTAATGAATACATTCAACAAGATGTTCTCCCACAACCCAACAATTTTCTCTGGCGCAAGTGATACTTTCTATCCAGGACCAAGAAGATTTGTTGGTTTTCACTACTGGGAAAAAAGGTGCTAAATGTTAGTGCACATGGAGTTTGGGATCCTCATAAGGAAAAAACAAAGCAATCAAAATGATTTTTTCGTACAGGCCACTGCTTCCTAGTTGTCTCAACTGGGGTGGGGGTCCCTCTCTCAAAGTATAGAAATGAAGAATAATGAAATCCAGTGTAAAGGGCTCCAGTATCAAGAGCTAAATACCAGAGAACAGGCCAAAGGGAAATGTTGTACATGGAGAGTAACAGTGGATTTGCCCATAAAACCTCAGGTCTCCTCAAGCCCCAACCTACAGTGAAGTAAAGAGGTGGCACCATTGTGCTGGGAGGCTGCTTTTCATCTACAGTGGCCTTGTTAAAAAAGAAGGGAGACTGGATGGTGCAGGACAGAGGCAAATATTGCAGAGAACCTTTGTCAGGTGTAAAATATCTGAAGCTTGAATGGACATCACAAGACCCAAATAACACTGCAGTGGGTCAAGAACAAAAAGGTGAAAGTCATATGGTTGGAAATTGAGTAGCCTGGGCATTGTCTAATCTGCAGATCTACCAACTCAGAATAACTAATTTATAATTAGTTTATATTGGAGCAGATGCACCAACAAATAAGTGTTTTTTTTCCTTTTTTCTGTCTGAGATAAGTCAATGAGTGTCCCCTGTTAACTACTTTTTACTTTCCTTACAGTTAGACATACACATATATGTGTGAGGATTGGGGAAGTGATATACCTGAATGCTTACACCATTAGTTAAGTGACAAGAGAAATTTAACGAGGAATGTCCTTATTGGAGCGATGGTTCGTGTCAATGTCCATTGGTTGGAGCATTGGGGCGGCCGTGCCTGTGGAAGTTCTGATATCTGATATCCATGTAAAGATGCTCATATCTCACTGCATTATACTCTCCGACATCTGAACTGACAGAAATAGCCGTTCTGACGTGAGCACTTGTTCTACTGGGAGAGAGAAGACGAGAGGCCCGGCCTCCCCGTTATATTGGCATCACTGATGCTCCAGGGGATCCAGCCAAGCAAAAGGAGGAATGTCGGGGCACTGGCGGGCACATGAGGCGGCAGTGGGTAACCGGGAGCTGGAGGCAAGTATTTTGTAGAAAAAACAAACAGTAATTGATGTGGTTCATTTCTAAAGAAAATGACATTCTGTCCAACATCATAAAAATGAAACATTCAGTGTAACCCAAGGAAACCCCTTTCTACCTAATTATATTTCTTACTGAGAACCAACGTTCTCTTTCAGTATCTGCTCCAGGGGGGTTATATTACTTTTTTACTCCATATTCTAATCCCTCTAGGGGTAACAGGCTTTAGCAAGGAATCCCAGCGGAATAAAGGTGACCATGCACATGCTGATGACTGCACACCCCTCTCCATCTGATTGGCCCACAGGATGACGAATCAGAGACCATATGAGGGGCCAAACATTGGATGGTCTTGTTCTGACAAAACATCAGAAGAGCAGGAACCAGAGAATTGCCGGGACTTCACTTCCCCCATTTACTGGCCAACTTGGTGCATTGATGACCGTTTCTATCCTGCTCAATCCCAGAACCAACCAATATCTGCGTCCTGGACTGGAACATGACACCAATCCTAGGGAACGGGACAAAATATCCAGTATCTTGTCTGCCACAGAAATATGTTCTAGAAAAATCCACAGAACCCAGAGCATTTCATGTGGTATTTAGATTCCATTTCCAGTAAAAGTTAAAAGGCCAATTCGCTGGCACAGCAGAAAGTGTTGCCATTAACAGAATGTGGTTTTATGGAGGTCATAAACGGACAACAAGAAATTGGCATGTGCTCAGCTTCTCCTGATACCAACACAGAATGTCTGTGCAAAGGCAAGTGATCCGTTATTCCTTTAAATGTACAAATGGGAGGAAAAAGAAGGGTTTCAGTAACACACGCACCTATGTGTATCAGGTACTCAAAGCCTGTGCCAGAGACTAGAGAGACTCCCAGGAAACCCAAACTTTACTTCCAGGTGCAAATAGTGTGGGACCTTCTTCTCCAAACCCCTGGAATTTCCTATTCTCCCTCAGAACTACATGGGAAGGTGGGGGTTTATTGGGGTCCTTTATATGAACAATCATAGGGTTGCTATTGGATTTCCCCCATTGTTATTGCAAGAGAAGAGTCACGGAGACAACAGCAGCTTGGACAAAGCTAAAATACAAGAGAAGGTTTAAGCCAAAGCACAAATACAAAGGGAAGTGAAAGAAGGAGATATAGACCCTAACCCCATGATTCTGAAACAAACTGTGGGACACAGCGTCAGCACTGGGCACTCACCTATTCACATTAAAAGCAGAAGTAAAAATAAGATGAAAGGTAATAAAGAGAAATGAAAGATTAAAGCAAAGCAGTTGGGATGTTGTGAGTTTCCTGTTGTTCTTCTCACTTCCTGTAGCCCTGGAACCACATCCAAGAGCCTCGCGGAAACTCCGCACCGCAACACATGAAACCCACCCAACCAACATGCAGACACCCGCCCAGCATGCAAACACCCGCCCAGCATGCAAACACCCACCCAACATGTAAACACCCACCCAACATGTAAACACCCACCCAACATGCA
>CM044448.1:390347-411993 GCA_024363595.1 Xenopus borealis | reverse complement strand
GGGGGGGGGGGGTGGATTTCTGCGCCTGCTGTGGGTCTTTATGCAGAAATGCAACAACACGTTGGGGAATAGTTGGGTCTGTTCCTCAGTAAACTGAAAGTTGTGCATCTTCTTAATGACTCCGCAGAGAGGAAGTGAGTTTCCTCCGCACATCCCCAGGAATCATGTGAAACATAAAAATGCAATTCATTCCCCCCCCTTAGCTTGTTTCATTGAGTCTCAAGTGTCCCATGAGATTTATGGGAACAGTAATTGTAGATGCAATAATTCTAGAAACTGTAAGAGGCACTGATACAATACAGGGATAACCCAAGTGCTAAAGTAGAGGCAAGTGTGATTATTGTAGAGAGGTGTGTGAGACTGGAGCGAAGGCTGGTACCTCCAGGAATGGATCTCTTGTTGGACTCTACACTTGATGGGACAGGAGGAGAGTTTAATGCCAAGCTGTAGCAGCTCTGCCTAATGTTCCTGGAAATCCACCAATGCGGTTTCATTTATTGAGTTTATTTTCCAGCTAAATCTCTCCTCTTCCCCTAGGCCAAGTGCAAAGCATTCACTGGAGGGCCTGCAACCTGCCGGCTCTGATCATACATGGGGCAAACCATTGTGAGAATTCAGCTGCCTCTAATAATAATGGCTACTGGGAGTTTTAGTTGCCCAAACTCACGTCATTCTCATAAAAGTCTGAAGGAGAATTAAAGCTGAACAAAGAATTAGGCTACAAGTAGGGTTGTCACCTTTTCTTGAAAAAAATCCCAGCCTTCCTATATATTTACCTTTTTTTCCTATTAATAACATTGGGGTCAACCATCACATATACTGGTCAGGTGGGTAAAATACCAGCCAGGTGGCAATTTTAGTTACAAGTGCAACATCTTATATTTTGGGGTTGTACAGAAGCCCAAGGCCAGCAGGGGGGTCTGTATCACTTCACGTTTCACTATCTCCCCAGCAGGGGGGGTCCCAAAAGCTTTCACTCACAGCAGCAGCTAAAATCACACTGAGCATGTGCAGAGTCAGTGGCTCAGATATAGTCCAAGATCAGAACATGCTCATAATGTGTACAGTACCACTACTGTTATAAAATTGTGGATCATTTGTGCTGGTACAGTAATGGAATGCCTTATCCAGAATATCCATTATCCATACAGTTTAACAGATTGCTTCCTTTTTCTGTGTAATAATGAAACAGTAGCTTGTACTTGATCCCAACTAAACTGCACAAATCCATAATAGTAGCAAAACCATTGTGTTGGGATGATTTTATGTTGATGTGGTTTAAGGTATTGGGGGGGTGGGGGTCCTCGTGGATAAAAAGCAAGTGGCCGAGAGATGGAGAGAAGGAGATTATGGCTGAGATTGGCTGGCACAGAATGGAAGCTTCACATGAGCTCAGTTTTGGAATTTCTATTCTGCTTGAATAAGGATGAATTTTATCCTCAGATAATACCAAATTGCTCTACTTCCTACATCTGTCTGGCTCTGCGGAAACACCGGCTCTGGTTGTGAATACTAAATAGTCCTGCACTGAACTCTGGGTAACAAACAGCAGCTCTACAGAATCATTAGCAATGCTCCATATCTCTATATATCTATCTATATGTCTGTCTATCTGTCAGTATATCTATATCTGTGTGTGTGTGTGTGTGTGTGTGTGTGTATATATATATATAAGGCCTGTGCTATCCCAATATTTGAAGCCTTCTTCTTTTCACTATATGAAAAGCTTGATACCTGTAATTCATTTTTCCATTTCTTTTGAAAAAAATAATTGTTTTTGGTGAATCGATCTGAAAATGATTTGTTTGTAGTTGTGAATAAGGACTGACTGCTGTGAAGCTTATTCCTTCCAAAATCTGATCAGCTCCTCGTTACTGTCACACCAGCAGAGCTAATTGATTCCTGTGTAACGTTCCTCTCTAGGCAGTGCTAACGTCTGATGAGATGTGTGTCAGCTCTTTAGCTCAGCTCTCCTTACCCAGGAGGAGTCCAGGACTCTTGCAATGTACAGTAAAAATCTGCCGCTTCTCTACCTTTCTAAAGATTCACTGACTGATTGTCATCTCATCTCATTCACTATTGAACTCACAGAACCTCAGCTTTATTCCAACTATTACTTGTTGTTGCTGCATATCTCACAGGTGCATTCTCATCCCATGCATATATATATATATAAACAGCTTCTGATTATTATTATTATTATTATTATTATTGCCCAATGATGCAGCCCTTGGATCCAAAGTAAATACTATTTTACTGTTTATTTAATAATTTAATATAAATAGAATGAATCCTACTAAGCAACTCTTTCATTGGCTGCAATTTAGCGTGTGATTTGGCAGGATCCATAAAGATATTTAGACAGTCTAGGCAAGTTTTAATTATCATAGAAATGCCTCTTTTCCTTGTGTCTCATCTATCAGTAATGACAAAGAGATACTGTGACAAGGTGATCCTCAACCTTGTGCCTCCAGCTGTTAAGGAACTACAAGTCCCACAATGCATTTGCCTGACTGTGGCTGTCAGACTCCTTCATTGCATTGTGGGACTTGTAGTTCCTTAACAGCTGGAGGGCCAAGTTTGAGGATCACCAAGTCGTCACCAGATTACTAATTATGGAAAGGGCTTTGACTTATTAAGCACTGCCATCTAGTGGTGAATTCCCCACACTGCATTTAGTTTTTTTTTGCAAATACCACTCCAGTCTTGATTTTTACTGTAAATAAAATGGAAATGAATGTGTTCCAGGCTCTTACCTTGTATCTCTGTTCTTCTGAAAGCTCTCTGACCCCCTTCGCTGCAATGAAAACTTCATGATAGCGTTCCAATCCTCCGGAATATTGCCCTGCAGAGAAAAACATTTCACCTGAGCTGGGTTGCTACTTATACCCAGCAAAGTTCAGTGTTTTATTGGGAATTTCACTAAATAATAATGCTTTTGGGAGTGCCTGCGGGAATGACTAGAAGTTTGGTCAACAATGTACATCTGGATCCAAAATGCTCCTTTCTCAATGAAGAATTGTTGAAAAATTAATGTATTTGCTAAAGCAGATTTGGAAATCTAGTTGTACCCATGGTAACTTCTCTTCTGGTCACAAGGCTCCCCATTTAACTGGGTCACAGTGGAATGTTGTTCCCCAGAAACTGGATGTTGTTGAACAACAAGTCACTTATTTCATGTCTCTCACTAGAATGACACTCTCTGCACAGCAGTAGTTGATCAGAGAAACCCCAGGCCAAAGCTGAACCGTCCCACAATTAGATCCTATAAATGTCACCGCCATTATCTCCCCTCGGACACATTAGTCTGGCTTTTCTGAGCCACGTGTGGTGTACAAAGTACTTTGAGTTCAGAGAGTACTGTCACTTGCCAGACTATAGGTGGGCTGAATATGATGTACCTGCCTGGAGCCCCCCAAGTTTTGTACCCTACGCTCTACTGCTTACACCTAGTTCCAGCCCTGAATATATATATTTTATCTACTGCTTGACTCTGTTGTACATAGTGTATCATGTTTCTTATTTAATGACTATACATTTACATCTTCAATTTGCAACAACAAAAACAAATGCTCATTAAGATGAAAGTGCTCAGTAACAAACCTTTAAAAAAAGATGGGGCATTTGTTGTAAATAGTACAACCCCCCCCCCCCCGAGTCTGAACTGTTGGAAAATGTTCACCCCCAACAAGCTCTATGGAGAAAGAGTATAACATCTCTGAAAGGAATAAAATGTAACATGACAAGAAAGACAAAGAGAGAGACAAAAGTAAAAAGAGCTAATTTACAAATGCTAGAGACAGAGATTTAGGGTGCTAAGGGCAATATTGTGCCCCTAAAGGCCCATACACAGCTCCCATGTCTAATTCCAGGGGATCCCCATGTTCTGCCCCATCTTTATGGGGAGAGTTATAAATCAGAAAATGACATTTGGTTGTGGTGTAAGAAATAGGGGGGAAAGTGTCTGTTTTTGCACTTTGCCTAATTGTTGTTGTGTTAGTGTATAGGAAGACAAAGAGACATGAAGATGGAAGGCTGAAGAGTGCAGAGAGAAGGTCAATACACAAGAGTGAAAGACGGAGGTGATGTGGCCTATAAATGAAGCACAGTATAAAGGAGAATAAAGAGTTACACATTTTGAAGAAATTGCCCCTCACTGCTACCTGAGCACACAGTTATGGCCACTTGCAGCCTAGCCCATATTCTCTTAGCAATGCCCAGAAAGCCATTGTCACAGTCAGTATGAAGCTCCCCTGCACCCCCGGGTCTGGTCTCCAGTGTGGGACTGGACTGATGACCCCTCCAAAATATCCATGACAAGAGTCTCCCACTCAAGATGGAGAATACTCTGAGCAGGAGCCAAGGAAAGGCTTCCAGGGCAGTCGGGACAAAGAGCAGCTGAATATACAAGGTGTCATAGGAGGACTTATTGGGGGGGTTTAGGGGTGTAGAGCTGCTCCAAGAACTTATAGGAAGCTACACATGGTATGGACCAATGTCGGAGCAAACACGGGTCCCTCACTTATTTGGGTTAAAGCAGAAGAAAAGGTAAAATCAGTGGGTAAGTTGTTATTCCAGTCACTTACCTGTTACCCTGGGTTGCTCCTCCAATTCTTCAAACAAATCAGCAGGCCAGAGTACTGTTTGGGGAACACACTGCCATAATCATTATCCTCATTTTCCAGATGTTCTCTTTAATTACAAGTCACATATATCTATACAGCACATACCTGCCCAGCCTGCTCCATTGGCATCAGAGGGGGGAGGGTAGAGAGCAAATTCACTCTTATATTAAATGTCATTTTACTATATTCACTCCCAAAGTAAAGGGGACGTTACAATTAAATTAATTCCTGTGACCACTGGACCTGTTAGAGCTGAATGGTCACATATACAGGTAGAAATAATAGAATTTACCTGTATTTGACAATTCAGCTCTAACAGTGGCCGATGTTCAGGTGCCTTCAAAGACGCCCAATCAAAACGTGCCGGCTAGAGCGACAAGCTGACCAATATCCAAGTCTTCTGCTGATATTGGTTCAGCTCATCTCCCCCACATACACAATGAATATCGTACAAACCAATATTATTGGTCTATGGCACCTACAGGCATAGAGACGAAACAAGCAGGACTTTCTAAAGATGTATCATATCACCAGGCATCACTAAAACAACCAAACCTAGTTTTGTAATGGAAAATACATTTTATTTCCAAAATAAAAGTCACAGATGCACAAAACACGCCATCATTGTTTAGTCTATTCAGTAAGGGGGGTAAAAGACAATAAAAAGGGGCCTGTAACTAAGCATTATACATAAAACGGAGTTGTCGGAATACAGACAGCTGACAATGAGAATTGAGCCAAAGTAAAAGAAGATGAGTGGAGACGACATGTACCCTCGTCTCCAACTCACAAGAAAGGGTTAAGTATATATGAAAACCACATGTTCATATAAACTGCAGCTGGTAAAGCAGAGAACTTGGATTTCTATGTAGTCAGACAGTATCATGCTGGGGGTTTGTTTTGCCTTTAAAAGCAGGAAGCCCCCCTTGCAAAGGACCTATTGTTGGCAATTCAGCAGTCACATGAGAAGGTCTAGAACCCAAAATACTACAGCAAAAAATCCCTTTATGGAAGGTCACACACAAGGTAGCGTTTGGGAATCCCTGCTTGTAGTAAGGCACTCGGAACTGTTGGAGTGCGGCTACGACATAGAGTTTGCGGAGCACCCAAACTTCTCTTCAGATCTTCCAGCACTCACCTCCACTACAAACCCAACATTCACAAACATACTGCATCGGATACGGATGTATTTAAAAAGATATATATATATATATGTACATATTTATATCTGTGTCCTGAGAGCTGAGTTTTTTTTTTTGTTTTTTTTATTTTGAGTTCTACATATTTATATTTAAAATTTTAAAAACCGTAAGGAATAAATCTAGAAGCAAGAAAGAAAAGTGCCATGGGCTTTAAAGGGAATCTGAGAATCCGACACTGGACAAAACTGCTTAGTTTTTCCCTATGTCTGATGCCAGTCTTTAGAAGCTCCAGAACATTGGGTGCCAATAGCTGGGATGGGCAAGGGATATTAGTTGTGCTGGAACTACAGCCACCATGTTCTCATTGGATGAAGAGAGCTGTAGTTCTTGATCAAGTGGAGTGCTGTGTTTTCCCATGGTAGTTTTGGCTCAGCTAATGAAGAATATATTGTGTGCTATTTCTCTAAAAAAGGATAACTTTGTGCATACTGGTTTAATACTATAGAAACCTTTTAATAAAAAAGGAGCAAATCCAGTTGCTTGGAAAATATCCATAAAAATGACAGTTGGGTTAGCCCGCCTAGAGATCATGTTCTCCCACAAACTGGCATGATAGGGAAAGGCTGGGGTTCTGTATATCCTGACTGCCGAGACTACACTTCAATGAAGAATACTTGGGAGCAATTGATGGTCATGATAAAGACATGATAAAGACATTTGAACCTGCACAGTATAGATATAGAGGCCAGGAAAGCCAAGCAGGAGGCCAAAGCTCTACAACAAGAGGATTAAATAATGTTCCCCGTTTCTCCATATTTTGCAGACATTTAACTGTAAGATAGTTACAAGCCTGAGAAGGGTTTATTCAAGGTGTAGTTTTGGAACAGGCATAACATGCAAAAACATGCATTTTTGTTATAATAGTGTTGTCATTATGCTGGCTGCTTAGGGTTCTCCCTGTGCCTATTGATTGTGCAGTTCATCCAAATCTTCATTAGACGGGTCTAAAGATCTTAAAGTGTGGCCTATATGAACTGCTACTGCCTATGAACGTACAGACTTCCCAGCTGCAGGACGTGCACATCTGAGAAGGGGGGCCAAGATGAGATACAGAGGTTCCGAAATGGACGCAAAACCGCTCATGAGAACATAATGAAGTATCTTAGTTCTTGTAATGAATCTTCTACAGCGTCATGAAAAGGACATGCGTAAAGCTGAAATGACGGGATGTTTTAAGAAATGCATAATGACTTTAAAAATATTAGTCTTTTGAGCCTTAAAAGTTTCAATGTCAAAGGTGGGGGACAGGTAAAATTGTACAAAAATATATGTAAGTGTACAACCCTTAAACACCTCTGCTTAAATATCTGTATTATTTGCTGTCATTCCAGCTCCCATGGCTCAGTTTTCCTTTAATATATCTGGGCAGTTGCAGGAGCAGAGCTAACACAAAGCCTTATCTTGGATTAAATCTTTCATGAGAATATACAGGCCGCATGTTCCATTAATGGGTCATGATAAAAAATATCTTCTGTTTTTGAAAATAGAGTAATACACAACAATTTGCTGTATTAAACAAGCTTTAAAATCATGCTTTTTATTGTGTAAGGCAAAGTAGCTGGTGTTTTAAAGCTGTATAGCAATGTTAATGAGATACTGTCACTAATTCCTATGGGTTAAAGGGGCAGTCTACATGAGCCGAGTACTTATGCCTCAGTTATTTACTATTTACTGAAAAGGTAACCAATTTCACTACAGTCACTTCCTGGTCTTGCCGAGCAGAGGAGAAGCCAAGTAAACAAATTGCCAGTCGACTAAGAAACTCTCTGTATGATGAGCTGCTCTTATTTCACAGGCTGTAGGTGAGGGGTTGTTTACCCAGAGCTCCTTAAATTTAAACACGTTTATGGCAGGAGTGGGTGAGAGGGTTCATTATCCCTTTACAATGTCAAAAAGACTGTGAAACAGTTGCTTGCTGAATTGCAAGGGTCCCTCTGCTTCCCCAGTGGGTGCTGTGTGTGGTGCACCATGGGACTGCTTCACAGTATTATTTAACAGAAATTGACAGTATCCCTTTAACATACGGTTAAAAAAGGAAACAATATTCCCTGTTTATAAAGAGGGGTTCTCTACAATTCCTTACAAATTCAAATGAATACATATACGAGTATGAGCTACCATTCCCCTTATCATATCTGAGACGAGCACAGAAGCAAACATTAGTAATGACTAGCTGCTCCCTCCTATATGCACTGAGAGTCTATTCATAGCAAATAAACAGAAGATTGGATAGGGAATATTGTTCTTTTATGCTGCAGTCACCATTGATGGGGAGGCTCTGACCTACAGGAAAAATGAAAAGAAGGGAGAAACCCTAAAAAGTGCCATCCCTCATCCATTCAAGTGCCTGCCTTGTCCTTGGTCTAACCCATACCCTCGGAGTATGACCGCCAGCCTCTGAAATACAGACTTGCAAATACTGATATTTGGGTCGCACACACAATTATATTATTGTGGCCAACATTAAAAGAAACCCAGCAGCCATATTGTGCTCACCAGCAATGGTACCAATATAATTTGAAAGGGAACTCATACAAGGGAAATTCTATATAGGGTTTTCTTATACTCTGTCTATCTCTCTATCCTATTACCTCTTGCAACTCTGAGAAGTGAAGAGTGAGCAGTAAACATGATTGACATTTAGCCTAATTTGGTTTGCACTTATGGGCAGATGTGGTTAAAAAAAAAAAAGTGAAATTGTACAGGTTGAAAATAGTACCAAAAACAAACAAAATAAAACCTAGAATTCACCATGCACAAAATATCGAAACAAATTTGCGTGAAAATAATTCACATTTTGAGTACTGGATTTGGCAGGGGGTGGGATAAAAAGGGTGGGAAAGCATGTCAGGACTGTGCATGAGGGATCCATTGACTGTTGTCCATGGGCCGCCGGAGCAGTTCTTCCACATGCCGAGCCACATCCATGTCATCTAGATCTAAGTCTCCATCTGGATCTAAAACAGAATCCGGGCTGCAAGAGAATAAGGACAGTATAATGTCAGAACAAAGTAAAGACCATCGCCGTTAACTCTTTATAAGAAGACAAAACACTTGGCAAAAGAATGTTTTTTATTGTTTCTTGAGCTAAGCCAGTAAACATCCGCCTCCCTTCACCCTTTGTTGTGTCTGTTTTGTTAGCAGGAGTCAATTATGCGTGGAAACAATTTGTGCACTGGTAATTTCATCTCAAACATGGAGTTGTTTCAATTTCCCTGTTTGTCCTTCTTCACTACAGATATTTAACAATTAAAACACTTGGCAAATATGTTCCTCACAAACCCTATTCATTGCATTTGTGTTGAACAAGTGGGTATCCAGTCCCTTTTTGAAGGTCTGTATAGATTAGCCTATTAGGGAGGACAAGATACCAAACCAAATTCATGTTGTTGCTAACTCCCACTATAACCTAAAGCTTCCTTGCATAGGTATACATTAGATTATATGAAGTACACTTCACCGAGTCTCTCTATTAGTTGTATGTATGTATATTTGTATTTGTATAGGGCTCCTTGAGGGCAAAGCACTGTACAGCAAAACAATCAATTAGTAGTAACAAACAAGGGGTCACTGCATTAGCAAGTAACAATAAGTGCATTATTACAAATACAATTCACATAATCTGAATTGCAATTACATATTATAGTTAAGTGCTCGATATTAAGAAGACAAAAGGTTGACAGACCCTACCCTGTAAGGCTTACAGTCTAAATAGGAGGGTAACAGACCCAATTCAGAGGGGTATTAAAGTGCTGTAGGTGCTCACTAAGGATTCCGCAAAGAATCATTTAAAAGCAGATACTCACTTCTGTTGGTAGAGATTATAGTGTGACTGACTGCACACAGCAGGGGATGGAGCCTGATCCATATAGGTGCTCGGTGGCATCACGTCACTTGCAACAAACCTGCACAGACAAACCACAAAGATTACGTCTCACAGGTGGGAGTAGAGAGCTACTAACGGTGCAAAAAAAAAACAGCTATTACTATCAGCCACAACTAAAAGGCATATGGTTATGACCAAAATATTACCCGTGAGCTTTATTCCTACATTTCAAAAATGCACCCCTAGTGTTAAATTCATTAACGACCAACAGGACTTTTGCTCTCACAAGGGCTTGATACTGTAACCAAATTTATCCGAATAAGTCCATCCCTCTGGTTTTCAAATCTTTTCAGTTTAAGCTGCACTTGAAGGTCCAACCTTTGGTGAAGACCCCCTTTAAAGGTCTTAGGGCAGCTCAGTGACTCATATTTCTAGGAATATCTAGGACAAAAACGACATATTCACCCCAAATCTAAACCAATCTTACCTTAAACATAGGTTTTCTGTAGGAAAGCTAATGGCCATTCTTCCAGTTCTCATGCCAACTGGCCTTTAGGATGAGGACCATGAAACTGCTTCAAGCAAGCAACCCTCCCTCCCAAGGACACCAGCCCCACAGTATGGGAATAAATGCTCTAAATGATCTAGTTTGAGTGCAAGTTGTGTCTCTAGTACTGTTATTGTTACTTTGCAGAACACTTTAGTCAGTGGTTTAGCTAAAGCACTTTAATTTATTTTCACTGTGTCCTGTGCAATAAGCTGAATGATAAAACCAATAATAGCACACATAGATAACAAATAATGCTTACTCTGGAACAACTTGCTTGATCTGTGGTTTTACATAGCCATCTGTTTTTGCTGCAAAAAGAGAGACTGTGGGTAAACAAGATGCTAAAATCAAGTGAGTGTACAGTCTCCAGTAGTTTAATAAGGCAGACTTACAGGGGTTACACAGAACTGGGGTGTAATATTTTGAGAAGACCTCATCCTTGGGCCTATCTGGATACACATAGATAAGGTAATTGAGGTCCCCAAGTCGATCTGCCAAGGAACGCACAGAGAAATCCCGGGCAGTAAATGGCATCAGATTCCATAATGCTCTGTCCGCTGGGGAGAGAGAAAATCTGGTCACAGTGAAGGTGGTCACAGGACTCGACTTCAGTTCCTCGTCGTATACAGATATCACAATAATGTGAACAGTGCAACAGCATTAAGGGTAAAAAAAATACCAGTTAAGATTTCAACTTACGCAACTCAAATTTCCAGGCTATCGTGATGCCGCCAATTTCAGAGTCGCTAAAGCGCAACAGGAAAGTCCCATCCCTCTTGTTCACCAGCATATCATGCGCCTGTTGCTTATTGACAAATCCCAGGATAGCCCTGCAAACACAGTGCAAATCAAAGGCACATTTCCATTTTGCCTTATAAATACCATTCACTGTATCACGTTTCAACGTGCACTTTGGTATATATACTATTTCACTGCTGATTTAATCATAGAACCAAAACAGAAAGCACGGCCCATATTCAAGCTCACCAAAAAGGTTCTCCATGTAACCATCCAACAAAACATTGTGGTGGAAATACTAACATAAAGAGTGGCTTCACTCACATGGACACAAAGTTCACCAGCTCACAGCTACCAATCTGCAGATAGCAGTGACTGGGCTTTCTTAATGTCAATAGGTGAATGTATGCTGAAAAGCTGTTTAAAATTTAAAATTTATTTAATAATGCAAAACAACATTTTTTGGAGTGAAGTTGCCATTTACAGCAATTGTAAGGAAACCTCATCCATCTAGAACACAAATAAGTTTGTCAGCTCAAGACTTCAAAACCAGGCACATGCAATCCTGGTGTGTTGTTTGTGACAAATAAGGTCATTAAATTTAGAAACATTAAATCCAATTAAGTCTACAGCATTCAACGTAATTCACTGCTGATTAATTATGTGTCTGAACTGGTTTAAATCAGGGAGATGGCAAATATGATAGGTGATTTGATTTACACAGCAGTGTGAGGCAGAACAGCTACCTCTAAATGACTGGCTAAGCCAAGGCATACAGTATATGGAAAACATTATTATATATGAAAATTGACCACGTGCTACAAGAATATGTACAACAGGGCTTCAAAATAAATATGGGTTGTTTTTAATATATGTATTATAAAGAACCAACATATCCTGCAGTACTGTGCAATACAAGGATCTATACCAAATATCAAGCAGACAAAATAATAAACTTAACACATGATAAACAAATCACAATGGATGTAGTGAAAACAAAAGGCTACTGAAAGGTATTGAGGTAAATTAGCAATAAAGCAGTGTTTTTCTTATACTTACCCATCATTCCAATGTGGCTTGAGATGTTTCTTTAGAACCTCCATCACACCATCAAACCACTGCCAGAAGGTGTAATTCCATCCTGGAAGATTCTCCTGGGAACACAAGGGAAAGTGCAAATAATGTAACAATGCAGGGACAAGGCGCACAAGTGCAGTGAACTAGAAAAAACATTAGTTTCATGAAAATAGTCTGGAAAATTTGGTCAAGAGTGGTCATCAGATCTGACAGCCTATAGCAGCCTATGATTATCTTGTTCATGTACATTAACAGATCATGGTTACATTTTAGAACCAGAGTACGCCCACATTAAATTCATAGTCACCCTTTCCACATTTATCATATCAGTGCCACATTCCTGGAAAATGTGGACTGTCACTTTCCCTTGCCTACTTATGATGGACATGCAAGATTGAATTGGTTGCCTGTAATAAATAAGCTTTATTACTAAGGGGAAAGTAAGAGATTGAATGGCAATATAACTTAGATATGCATCAGCCCAGGTCAACTGGTAATTTAATACTCTACCAAAATAATTTCTTCACTTCACGGACATGTTGGATTCGATTATCCAAGTGACTCTGGCATCCATGGTCTTCACTGGAAGTAATATACTTTTCCCACAGTGGAAGTGCCAAATTTATTGGCATCCACAGCGTTTTAACCTTTAGTTCCCCTTTTAACCCATTATAAATGATATTGTCCTATATATTCCCTTACCCTGTTGAACTGGGCCCAGGACACAGTCATGTTGCTATAGTCTTCTTTATGGCTAAGGTTGCTGTTGAACAGTTTCTGTGCCAAGAACACCAGGTTTTCATCGCTCAGTCCACGGTTGCTCTGCACCTCGGCCTTAAATTTCATGTTCAGGGCATCACACAGCTGTGGCCACAGAACCTTGTCTGGAACTATAAATGGTACTCGACCCTGCATTGTGGAAAATACATTGATTGATATTAAGCACCAGTGCCATTACATCTTATAACAATCGTTAATTCCTGCCATGTACAGCTGTACATGTTGCTCTATAAAGAATAGAATAAAATTTAAAAAAAACATACATTTCAAAGGTATCAACCTGTAATCATATAAGGTAACCCTACCAGCCCAATAAATAGAGTCTGTCTACTATGACATATTCCTGCAGCCACTCTGTCATTTGCCAAAGTCTAAAGATTGCTAGTCTGGACCTGCAAGGCAGATTCTGATGAGGGAATAGAGAGCTACGGATTAGTGGGATTAGTGTATACAGTACATTTGTATATCATCTGCGTACAGTTGATATTTAAAGCCACAAACAGAACTAAAATAGATTGCCTTAAATCACCCACAGAGCACAGTGAGGGGAGAATTCCCAAGGTGGAGTAGATGATTGGATCCTATGCTATTGTGTCCACAGAGGAGTTGGATATATGATAATATAATAACCCACAGCAACAAATTAATTGCCTGCACATACTGATCATCTATTTGAAAACAAACATCTGATTGGCCATGATGGATTATAGAAACTGAGCAAATTTTGCCTTTTTTATTATTACATTATCCCCATATTCCATTAACTATCTGGTGTGACTGTATACAAAATGCACTTGTTATATCGTTTGCTTTTAAAACACATTGCTTTTCTCTCTTAAACTTTAAGACTTGACAGTCTTAGACTGTCATAATAAATACTAAAACCTACATCTTCTGTTAAATTAACCGACAAGGTTTTCTTTTCTTTAAAAATTGATACATGTGCATTTGCAAACCTGTATTTATAATTTAATAGATGCCAGTTTCTTCTTTAAAAGTGCAAGCTTTAGTCCTATAAAACACAATATACTTACTGGTTCTGCAAAGGCATTGTCCCACAAAACGGTGGCTGTGGCATTATTATCCTGACTGCCGTGAACAATGACTACAACAGGGAGGGACAACGTCTGCAAAATCAAGAAAATGTTTCATCATACACAGACTTAGTCATTACTTCCCCAGCTATGGACAACCTATGGATTGTATTTCGGCAATAATACAAAAGTGTGCTTTAAAACTCTCACTTAGAAAAGCTCACTGTGAATTAGATATAGGGATGTTCTGCTCACCATTACTTCACTAAAAACTGTAGCCTGCATTAGCATGAATAGGATGTAATGTGGGTCAGTAATTACAGCCCATAAATGTGCATTTCTCGGAGATGTCACCTTGATGTCAGTGAGAAGCGACCCACTGCAAATTACAGGCTTTTAAATCACCGCTTCTTGAAACAGCAATCAAAACAGTGTGATATAGCCTTTCACCTCTAAGTGTGTATAACACTGTGCCATTAACTTGCTACAAATTATCTTGCCACAAATGTGTAAGATATGTTAATACAAAAGCAGGAAAAAGAATAAGTACAGCATGTTTAAACTAGCACCGATGTACAGTTGTGCTTATAAGTTTACATACCCTGGCAGAATTTAGGATTTCTTAACCATTTTTCAGAGAATATGAATGATAACACAAAAACTTTTCTTTCATTCATGGTTAGTGGTTGGCTGAAAACATTTATTGTCAAACTGTGTTTACTCTTTTTAATTCATAATCACTACACAAACTACTCAAATGACCCTGATCAAAAGTTTACATACCCCAGTTCTTAATACATTGTATTGCCCCCTTTAACATCAATGACAGCTTGAAGTCTTTTGTGGAAGTTGTGGATGAGACTCTTTATCTTCTCAGACTTGGGTAAAGCTGCCCATTGTTCCTGGCAAAAAGCCTCCAGTTCCCTGGGTAAATTCTTGGGTGTCTGTCTTGTATGAACTGCACATTTGAGGTCTCCCCAGAGTCAATCAATGATATTCACACTGGCAGGAGACTGATATGGCCACTCCACTTCACTTTATTTTGCTGTAGCCAATGACAGCTCAATGACTTGGCCTTGTTTTTTGGATCATTGTCATGTTGGAATGTCCAAGTACGTCCCATGCGCAGCTTCCAGGCTGATTAGTGCAAATTTTCCTCCAGTATTTTTTGATAACTTACTGCATTCATTTTGCCATCAATTCTGACCAAATTTCCTGAGCCTTTGTAGCTCACACATCCCCAAAACATCAGAGATCCACCACCATATTTCACAGTAGGAATGGTGTACCTTTCATCATAGGCCTTGTTGTCTCCTCTCCTAATGTATTTGTATGGTTGTGGCCAAAAAGTTAAATTTTATTCTCATCACTCCAAATGACTTTGTGCCAGAAGGTTTGGGGCTTGTCTCTGTGCTGTTTGGCATATTGTAAGCAGGTTACTTTGTGGCATTTGTGTAGTAATGGCTTTCTTCTGGAAACTGCACCATGCAGCCCATCTTTCTTCAAGTGCCTCCTTATTGTTCATCTTGTAACAGCCACACCACATTTTTCATAGAGTCCTGTATTTCACCTGAAGTTATTTGTGGGTTATTCCTTGTATCCTGAACAATTTTTCTGGCAGTTGTGGCTGAAATTTTAGTTTTATTTGGTATGGTTTCAACAGAACCCCTAATTTTCCACTTCTTTATTAGTTTGAACACTGCTGATTTGCATTCTCAATTCCTTTGATATTTTCTTGTATTCCTTTCCTGTTTTATAGAGTTCAACTACCTTTTCCAGCAGATCATTTGGCAATTCCTTTACCCATGACTTAGAATAAAAAAACATGAGTGCAGCACTGGATGAAAGATACAAGGGTCTGTCAGGAGAAAGTCACTGACCTTTTATACACACCACTAATTACAAGCAAACAGATCACAGGTGAAGATGGTTACCTTTAATAGCCATTCTAATCCTTTTGTGTCAAGTTGTGTGCATGTTATCAGGCCAAATCACCAGGATCATTTGGGTAGTTTGTGTAGTGATTATGATTTAAAAAAAGTAAACACTGTTGTTTGACAATAAATGGCTTCAGCCAACCAGTAACCATGAGTGAAAGAAAGGTTTTTGTGATATCCTTCGTATTCTCTGAAGAATTGTTAAGAAATCATAAATTCTGCAAACTTATGAGCACTGAGAGAACTGTATGCATGCATGGCTTGGCCTGGCCCTGCTGGAGAGTAAGAACAGAGCTACTTGGCCACAATTGATACAACAGTTGCAGAAACAGGAGCATATTAACTTGTAAAAGGCTCTAGGCAGCGCAGATCCACTCCAGCTCAACCCCACCTTATGGCACATGGGTTAAGAAAACAATAATACAAACAAAGGACTGTACAAATAAGAATAAAAAACTCTTTTTACCTTCACCTGGAAAACCAACTCATTTCCTCCGACACTAAACTGAGACTCAAATAGGATGGTGAATTTCTCCTCTGTTACAGACTCTGCTCCTCTTCTATCTGAGCGCTTGATCCTCTTCAAGGACTTAATTTTTGGATAAAACACAATGACAAACAAACAAAATTTAGCCAGAACAACCAGTATGATTTCTACTAATATAGTGATGCACCAAATCAAGGATTCAGCCTTTTTCTCAGCAAGATATAGGCGAATTCAAGCGCCATGACGAACCAAATCATTAAACTTGTGTGACTATTGATCACACAATCAAGGAAATTGCTATTTTTTTGGTACATTCTTAACCCTTGCTTGTCCTAATTTACATATACAAATTAGGGTTCGATTCGGTTTGGCATTTGGCTCAATCCTTCATGAATTATTTGGGACACAGCTAGTGGGGTCGGTGCATCCCTACTGGTTAAGATAGTAAGATGTGTCTATCTTACTATGTTTTTCCCTTACAAACATGGACAAGGCCTGTAGCATCACAATTACACCAGAAACGCAACAGCACTCTAGTATGCCTTAAATATTATCCAAGCCTTCCTTGAAATCTTCTCCTGGCCCTGCAGAAGAGGCCCTGGCTGGCAATCTGTGGGTTCTGGCAAAAGCCAGAGGGGCTGCTGTAAGTCAATATTTATTGGGCTGCTGGGGGGGCTTGGGCCTCTGTGTGCCAGGGTCTATTGTGAATCCCAGTAGGGACCTGCTGCTGAATCGGCCTTTTCCAGGCACCACAATTGCCTTCACTGTACAAATGCTTGCTAAAGTGGAAGATGTAACCCCCTGTCTTCTAATTGGAAGGGAAGCCCTTGTGCCTTCTCTAAAAGCCTCACAATAAAGCACTTGTCAGACAGCTTATTATGTTCCCAGTTGCTGCTTGTATTATTAGCACTTATAAGATAAGTCTCCTACTCCCTTTTTCTCCTGCACTGAACACATTTTGTTGCCTACAGCACTGGATATCAAACCTGCCCCTGTGACCAGCCAATTATGCATAATTTCCTGGTGTCCAAACAGCAGGAGGATTAATCATTATCATATAAGGCTATTCTAAAAGTCCAAATAACAAAACAGGGCCCAGGTATAAAGGACTCCATGTCTTCCACTTATTTTGGTAAGTAGGGGGTCCTAAAAAGATTCTTCTGTGGGGCCCTGTTACTTCTAGATAGGTGTTTTAGAATCAACCATCGACTAAGTGACCCACATCTGGTGTTTTCTGTTAGCCATTTTCTGGCAGTCTGACTGATGGCAGGTCAGGTTTCCAAACTATAAAAAAGGTGAGAAACTAAAGGCATCTTTGGAATGTTGACCTATATTACTCAAGGGCTTCTGATTGCCAACCCTTTAAAAAGGTTAGCTTGCAAAATATATTACTCAGCAGTATCAAAGAGAAATTAGACTTCATCACTACTGTATCAGAAACATTAATGCAGACTCATAAGTACACATTTATTTTCATGGTTGGCAGGTAGTATGATATGTCTCAAAATTCATCTGTGGTGCCCAAAGCTACTTGTGGCACTTTGTTTTAGGGCCATAAAATGCAGTGTAGAAAGGCAAATCATTCAATGAATAGAACCAAGAGAAAACACAAGTCAACTGGGAATACAAATGTCTACATCAGAAACAATGTCAGACATGCTTGCCACTCACCATGTTCCTGAAGTGAGCACTGAGGGTGCCCGTGGCCTGATGATATTCCATAACGCAGCAATTGTTTAGGATCTCTCCGCTGCTCTCGCTATAACAAAGCAAAACATTTATTGGAAGGAGATTAGAGAAGTATTACAAGAGCAGCTAACAGTTTAATATCATTTATTTATTGTATTTGTGCAACATTTACATTCAAGAAAAAAAAACTTGTGGCGTCAGCAAAACTCATTTCATTAAAATATACAATATAACAATTTTTATTTCATTATTTCTCTTTATATTTGGTTGCGTTTTTTTTTTTTAATCCACCATATTTATTGAGCAGTTACTTTATATTTTCACACATCAGGATGCAGAATTTTGAAAAACTGTTTGTCAAGATGGAAATTGTTCAGGGAAAAATAACAGAGTATAGCGTTTCAATGTAAACGACCCCCTGGTTGGGCGGCGTCATTGCAATGTACAGATAGGAGCTTTTACTGCTTAATATTATGTTGTATTGTTTTTAAGTGTAGAATAGCCCTTTAGAGGTGGTTAGCTTAAGTTTTTGCATTATAAGAGGGGTGCATAACCAGGCCTCTGACAGGATAATGTGTTCATTGTGTTGTTCACCTGTTTCATGGACATATACCTTAGTTCAAAGTTCAAACAAATATTTAAACTGGTGCTTATTTAACTGAATATGTGCATTATCTGTTAAAGGTTAAACACCACTTTCAGACAGTCAAACAGTTGTTAAAACCATTACATGGGCTGATTCATTAGGCTATCTGATAGTTGGTAAAACTGTCAGTGGTACATAAAAAGCCTTTGAATGTGAAAAAAAAGCCTTCAGTAAAGCCAATTTCCTTCAGTAAAGCCAATTTTACTTTTGATAAACCTGCTTCATAGGCATTTTTCTAAATCTTAAGTGTATTAATGAAGTTCTTAACTGAATGATTTTTGATGAGGAGAATACAGTCCCTGAATGCTTGCTGAATGTGTAATCAGCTATTATGGAGCTGTTAGACTTAATATAGTGCGGAGAGAAAAAGACACAGAGTCATTACATGCTGTTATGACAGTTACTTGCGAGTGTTCTCATTCTTCAAAAGTGCTTTGGCTTGCAGCTCACTAATGATGGTCGCCTTCACCTGCGGTGGGTTCATGTGAACATTCAATTTGCCCCCTACAAGGAGCCGAACCGTGGCAGCAAATTTTGTCTGCGTCTTGAGGACCTGCGGGGGCTGCTTCTCTATGATAAATGTACTGCAGTGAAGAGCACAGAATAAAGTGAGGTTTAGTAGAGTCAACAGGGGAAGTATGTTTGCAAAACATGGTTATGCTTTTGATTATTATCATATGGTTTGATGTTGTCTCAGTTATATTCTTTTGAGGTCATTTTTAATACATTTTGCTTAATTTCTTAATGCACATAATGGTCCATGTATTCTATATGGGATCAAAACACACAGCATGTGACTTACAAAATGAGATATGACTTTAAAAGCTGTCATATACCTGCACTGAATGTCAGGGAAAACAACCAAATGAAATATAATAAAATGTTTTACAAAGCAAAGTTCCCAATAGTAATACCTGGCCAAAGAGTCTGGGTGTCCACCAAATCAATATACATATATCTTCTCGTAAAATAGGGATTTAACCCCTAACTGTGGGCCCATAAGTCATATGAATTATTTTAATTTAAATGAGTGATAACTTAATTAATTCATATCTCTTATGGGCCCACAGTCAGGGGGTTAAGTCCCTATTTTAGGTGAAGATACAACCAAATGAAGTGTCACTAGGACTACTTGAGGCATTAGCAAATATGCATATACACTAAATGGCATGCTAAGAGTAGATGGCATGAATTAACAATTTTTTTCCAAGAAGAGCTCAGTTACCTGGTAACTAGGGCAGAAATGATATCTGTAATGGTGGCGTTAAGTTCAGGGAGAAGCTCCTCCACTGGCCCATTGATAGGCAACTGCTGGCATAGGTGCTCTGCTCGTCTTATCTGCTGACGATTCTGCCAGATGATCTCTGCTAGTTTTTCACACCTGGATGAGGATAAAGATATTGTATAAGAGAGATACTTCCACTTCCCTGACTCGAAATATCATGACTTAAAAGAGGTATGCAAAAAAGTAATAATCCTTTTCCATATAGTTCCATGGAGGTTGGTCACTGTAAAAGCCTACAGATAAGGAGGCAACCTATATTTAATAATATTAAATGGCCAATTACAAAACCACCAGATGATTCAATTTAAACCTAAAACAATGACTTACGGCAGTGCTGTCCAACTTCTGTGGTACCGTGGGCCTAACTTAATATTAGAATAGAAGTCAGTGTTGGCCACTCCCCTTTTTAAACCACACCCACATTACCACAAGAACTTTTAAGATCATATCCACATTAATGGTAGTAGCACACCAAAAAACCAAATGGTTGGTGATCACTGCAGAGATATCCCTCATCACTCATGTGAAAAATGTAAGACAGCCATATGCCTTATCCTCCCCTGTGGATAATACAGAAACCCCCCCAACACATGATTAAACACCTTAGGGACCCTTAATAACTATTTCCAAATGCTAACAAACACCCAGAACAAACCCCTACCAGGCGTACATCCCTCAGGTAGCATAGGGCAAGCACAGAATGGCACACACAAGCGGCACTGGGCAAGCAGAGTATGACACACACAAGCAGCACTGGACAAGCAGAGTATGACACACACAAGGCACTGGGTAAGCAGAGTATGGCACACACAAGCAGCACTGGGCAAGCAGAGTATGACACACACAACAGCACTATAAAGCAGAGTATGACACACACAAGCAGCACTGGGCAAGCAGAGTATGACACACACAAGCAGCACTAGACAAGCAGAGTATGACACACACAAGCAGCACTGGGCAAGCACAGAAAGACACACAGAAGCAGCACTGGGCAAGCACTGTATGACACACACAAGCAGCACTGGCTAAGCAGAGTATGGCACACACAAGCAGCACTGGGCAAGCAGAGTATGGCACACACAGGCAGCACTGGGCAAGCAGAGTATGACACACACAAGCAGCACTAGACAAGCAGAGTATGGCACACACAAGCAGCACTGGGCAAGCAGAGTATGACACACACAAGCAGCACTAGACAAGCAGAGTATGGCACACACAAGCAGCACTGGGTAGGGCACACACAAGGAGCATAGGGAAGGCAGAATAGAGCAGGAGACATAGAAACCCATCAGGACCACTCTTAAGATGTGCTACATACAGTAACACAGTGCTGGTGCCCCATTAGGATTTTGTATAAACAGGTGAACAATGTGGGCAGCTTCAGTCTGGGTCTCAGGTGTGAACAGTACAGGACATTAGGTGTGTGAACAATAGAGGTGTTACAAGTGTGAAGAATATAGGCAGATCACAGGTGTGAACAACACAAGAGATTAGTCTGAATTTGAGTCTTACATAGTGCAGGGGCCAGATAATCTCAGTAGTGATAGTTTACACATAAAATTTACACATAGAATTTATCCAATATTCTGTTCAGATTCATGACATCCGCTAATCTGGAGATACATGTGGTTGAATTCTCAGTACTTACCATGTCTGCAACAGGTCTAAGCTACCCTCTGGAGGCCCACCATTCCCTGCAAGCTGCTGTCTCCTTTTCCACTGAATGAGCTCATCATCCAAGATGATTGTCTGCTGTTTCCGCAAGAGTTG
>CM044448.1:351066-386567 GCA_024363595.1 Xenopus borealis | reverse complement strand
CTGAAGGTGCTTCTGGGACATGGTATCCACAAGGCCACCAACTGGAGAACTGGACTGTAGAAAAAAAACACACACATGCTGTGATGCTTGTAGATAACTAAAAGTATGACTAGTGTTTAATTTCACATTTAATGTTAATTAAAACAAAGGATCAGTGCTGGCCAAAGTGGCCATGCATCAACTAACTGATGTAGTCTTTAACCCAACAGAATTTTTAAACCTGATTGATTCAAGTTGGTTGGGAGATCCATTAGACGGCCCTATAAACTGACAAATAAGATGCTGGCTTCATCTGAAGGTGTCAAATTGGCACCTTAAATCTGCAATGTGTGGCCACCTGAAAAATAACACACACTCAACCACATCATATTAATGACATGCAAATTAACAGATTAAAAAATGTTCCATCTCTGTGATTTTACAGCAAATGACCTGAAAATGCTGTAGGCGGTATCAACAACCAAATAGTACTACAAATATGATTAAAATGATGGGAACAAACTATGAAAAACTTATCAGAAGTTGAACATCCCTTCAATGGGACACTAAATGTTCCCATGCTTTATTATGCTTTGAGGGGGTTTTCTTGGATCTGATAATGCACTCAAAATATTGTCACACCTGCAACAATTTAATTGCTAATTATTAAAATCATGCCTTTCCTCAGTGCCTTGCCTTACATTGCTTGCTTCCCGGACAAGTCTCTGCTCATGATACAAGATGTGTTGGATACATCGGACCAGTTCCATGGGACATCGTTCATAAGTGTTCTGTGAAGGACGAGTGCAGACGTTATAAGTCGGTTTAAAGCTCAAACAATCTTACATAACCTGTTTCTTCTGTTAAGTTAAAACTTGCACAGGAAAATGCCTTTCATTAAAAATATCTACTTGACAAGATTCTTGCTCATATTGATGAAAGCCCTTACTATACCACTACAATGCTTAATATAAATATCAATTTTATACACACTGAATATTTGAATCCCCTGCATTTTCAGTGTAACGTAAGGAAAAGCCCACCTTAAACTGTGTAGCATAATGGCCAAGTTTAATCTTTAACAAGAAGCCGTCCTCGCCCACTTGGTGTTCTGCTTTCTTCTGCAGTTCCTGCACTAGACCTTCTAGCAGCTGTGTGGCCTTCAGATTGTCCTGTGGGTTCTCTGGATCCACTGAGTCCCTAGCAATGAAGATTGAATCAATTATATAGTAGATAAAATACAACTTTATAAATGGTGTTTAGGGGTGCTTAGTAAAGTAATTTTGTATCTTGTAATTTATAGAAATTGAGTATTCCAAGAATGTATTCATGATACACTGCACCACAAAAATGTATGGGGGTTACTCCTTCAGTTACAGATCCTGGGCAAACTTACCGCAATTTTTTTTTTTAACATATAGGGGCATATATCCTATAAAAGCAGTGCAAACAGTGATAGAACTAGTGGAAGGAAGACTTATGACTCACATCTCTATTTGGGGAACATCACTAGGGAAGTGACGGGCTAGAATAAACTATGAAATGATGAGAAGCTGCTAATGGGGACAACAATGAGGCAGTAACACAACATGCAGACAGGTCCCCCCACCCCCTGTGGACCCAGTTTTCCATGCACCTTCACATTGGAGCATGCATCTGGAGAGCCCCAAGGGCGTGCAGGTCTGGGTTTGATCTCACCCCTGCACCCCTGGTAGTTAAACCCCTGCAAAGAGGGTCAAGTGAGGGATGGAGTTTCTACACAGGAACAAGTGGGGTGGTTCTGTATAGACAAAGGGAAATGCTAATTTTATTATAGAAGGAACTATACAGAGAGGAATGGTCTGAACATGTAACTCCTTCTTATTTTCAGAAAAGTCTATTTGCGGATGTGCCTGGAAAGAAAGAAAACGACTGGTACCAATAACATGAAAATATTGTTACTCTACTTTGGGTTATAATGGTTTATGCTTGTAACCACTGCAGAACAATGTTGGTCAGTAATGCAATATACATACCATGCTTGTGCCTCTATCCACTGAGACAGGTAATGTCGCACCTCTATGGGAAAGTGCTGTCCATAGAGCGCCTGCATTTGGCGCAGGGCATCACCCTGAAGCTGCTGGGCCTGGATCCAAACAGCCATGGTCTCACTACCTGCACATATGAATATAGGAGAATGATAAGAAGTGGTGCTGACATTCTGGTACACAACATCTGCTGTCACAAACACAATATTTTTGTTAGGGAAACAAGAAGTACATAATCCCCCCTTCTAAAACATTTTCTAAGCAACAACATATATTAATTGTAAATTTAATTTGTTGCTGTATATTGAAAGCAGTTGCTCTCTGGGTTGTGACTACATGTGCAACCCAACCAATATTTAGCTTTACCAAGTATCTTCTTACACCTTGAACTAAAATGTATCTTTTCTAGCACCGACTTGTTCCTCTTTACTAATCCTACATATGGAAGGAGAGGTAAACGTGATAGATGCAATATAAAGTAACCCGACAATGAGAGCAGGAGTGTCCACACTATATAGATGACACTCCTTCCTCTTTAGCTTTTATACACTTGCCCTGACTGGCTGATCATGTTCCATAGTGTAAATGTATATTGCGCAATAAATGTAATACGTTAAGGGTTAAAAGACTCCAGACTCAGTAGTCCAACATCAAGAAAGGATATGACTGTCTCCAATACAGTCTATATTAAAACAGAGCTGTCAGATTTCCTGCAGAGGGAGGTCCATATATTGCAGCATTCACATGTTCAGGGATGATGAGAACAGGAAAGGATTTTCCATTTTCCCACAACCCCATATTTGAGTTAATTTAGGAAACTTTTAGGCCTTTTCATTTTATTGAGAATACATTTTGATGCTACTTATGTAAAGCAGGGGTTGAAGGATAGGGGCACAAAACCAGGAGACTCCTGAACAAACTAGGGGAGTTTTAATGCTTGCTAAATGCTATATATTTAATGTGAGACATTGATGGAGCAGTACAATATTATTCTGCATTGGGAGCTTTACTTGTAGCTTGTCTACTACATTACAGATACATGTAGAATAGAGATGGGTCAAGAAAGGCAATGCAGTGAAATTACTGTAAAAACAGGTTTTCAATTATGCAAAAAAATGTAATTTCCATCCTACCTCCCATTTGAATCCAGGCTACAAAATAAGGTAATTGCACCCTGATATGTTGGAGCAAATAAACTTTATACACTGTCTCCTTTTGACTTTTGAGAAAATGCAACAAGAGTTTGATTGATGTTGAAAGTTTTTTTCATAAACAGCCAGTTCAATTCATGAATACTTTATGTTGTTCACATTTGATTCATCTTTGAGTAGTATGTAGTGATATTCTAAAACAATTTGCATTTGGTTATCATTTTTTATCATTTGTTGTTTTTGTGTTATTTCGTTTATTTACTTTTAATCAGCAGCTCTCCAGTTTGCAATTTCAGTAATCTGGTTGCTAGGGTCCAAATTAACCTAGCAACTATGCTTAGATTTGAATAAGAGACTGAAATATGAATAGGAGAGGCCTGAATAGAAAGAGGAGTAATAAAAAGTAGCAATAACAAATGTGTAGCCGTACAGAGCATTTGTTTTTAGATGGGGTCAGTGACATTTGAAAGCTGGGAAGAGTGAGAAGAAGATGGCAAATAATCACTATAAATGAAGACCAATTGTGAAGTTGCGGTTATGAACAAGTGTCCTCAGTTTTGCACTGTTGCAGTGGGGGGCCATTCTATAACATACTAAAAGATAACTTAAAGGTGAACCACACCTTTAATGTAAAACCACTGGCATCATGAAAAAAAAACAACTCCAAACAGTAGTTCTCCCAAGCTATCTAACACAAATGTACACAAAAATAATCCTCCTCAGTGAAAAGTGGGTGCTCTCTTGCACGCAATTGCACACACGCGTCCTCAGTTGCACGCAATTGCACACACGCGTCCTCAGTTGCACGCAATTGCACACACGCGTCCTCAGTTGCACGCAATTGCACACACGCGTCCTCAGTTTGCACACACATGTCCTTGGTTGCACTGTGCTGCAGCGGGGGACAAAGTAGCCAGGTGCCTGGCCCTGCAACAGAGAAGCAACATCATGTAGGATGGCAAGCAGAACATGTTGATCCATCTTGTAGACTGCAGCCTAGTAATAGCACAATACAGAATCTTGGTGCTTTATATTTAACCCGTATGTATACAAATGCCTTTACTATGTTCCCAGCACATCTACTGGAAGGCTAGTCCATGCATTGATCATCATATTTCTGTATTTGCTTCCCTACTAAACGCTTTCAATTCCCTGGGTATACACGTGAATACGTTTCATATCAGCCCTCTCCTTCTAAACTGCACACATTAAGGTCATGAAGTCTTTCCTGATATGCTTTGCTAGTCAGACCACAAATTATCTCTGTTGCCCTTCTGTGGACACTTTCTATGCTCGGAATATGTTTGTGTAGACAGGGCCTCTGGAGCCAAGTAATGCAGTATATTCAAGGCCTCGGTGACCTAGAAAGGACAAGAATACCATGACCCTTTCAAGAAATCTTCCTATATAACATATGTTTGTTTTCCTGACACTTTATTGCTGGCTCACTTTTAAGTCAGAAATAATAATCATCAGATCCATTTATTCTATATTTTGTGTTTGGAATTCTATGCCCTCATTTAAATTCTACCCTGAAGTAGGGTTGCCACCTTTTCTTGACAAAAATACCGGCCTTCCTATATGTTTATCTTTTTTATTGTCACCCCCATT
The DNA here is from genome assembly GCA_024363595.1 of Xenopus borealis. Taxonomy (NCBI): domain Eukaryota; kingdom Metazoa; phylum Chordata; class Amphibia; order Anura; family Pipidae; genus Xenopus; species Xenopus borealis. The sequence goes on along the minus strand of CM044448.1, from coordinate 381,799 downwards.
GCCTGGGCTAACCCTAACCCTAATACATGCAAAGACGTTTGATTCCCTGGGAAACATTTGGAAAGTAGCAAATACCTGGTGGCAGATACATGACAGCACAGGATTGGAGGCACAGCAGGGGTATTGGCAATTTCCCATTAACACTTCAGGAGGAGTCCAGTTCTAAAAATACCAATTGGCAAAAGTGAACCATGAAATGACTAGTGCTGCTTTTCCATGTAAGGGTCCTTACACATGGGCACTCCCCTGCTCAGGTTTTGCTGCGTTCAGCTGCAGGGGTTAAAAACGCCCATGTGTAAGGGCCCTAATGCTAGCAAACAAAAGCTCAGTTCCAATACTTTATTAATACATAGGCTACATTGGTCAGAGAGTGGGCAGGGGGCACTTGCCTACTGAGTGCCAACCTCTGCACATTAGGGGACAGAGAAATGCTTCCATTATTTTATATGACTTCACTATATTATTCACTGATTACAATGGGCAAAGGTTTGTAATATATACAGCACCTTTGTATATACTTTCTGTATAGTATTAAAGGGGTTGTTCATCTTTGAGATAACTTTTAGTATGATGTAGAGAGCGACATTCTGAGATAATTTGAAATTTGTTTTCATTTTTTATTATTTACAGTTTTTGAGTGATTTCGCTTTTTATTCAGCAGCTCTTCAATTTGCATTTTAAGCAGTCTTGTAACTAGGGCCCAAATTACCCTAGCAACCATGCATTGATTTGAATAAGAGACTGGAATATGAATAGGAGATGGACTGAATAGAATGATAAGTAATAAAAAGTAGCAATAACAATACATTTGTAGCCTTACAGACCATTAGTTTTTTTTAGAAGGGGACGGCGACGCCCATTTGAAAGTTGCAAAGAATCAGATGAAAAGACAAATAACTATAAAACTATAACAAATAAATAATAAAAACCAATTGAAAAGTTGCTTAGAATTGTCCATTCTATAACATAATAAAAGTTACCGTAAAGGTGAACCACCCCTTTAATTCACTACATCAATTATGGTTAGGGTTATACATTATGGTGTATAATTCATTTAATATTGATCTCATGTCTACGTATATGAAGTTATTTTTGCCGGTGTATGATAGAAGAAGCAAGGCACGGGGAAAGATTGTTTTACACACAGTATATGCAGACATGTGGGCATCAGTAAAACATGGCTTTCTCTCTCTATATTTAAGACATGAAGTATACTCTGGCCATGGATACTGACCTTACTCAAACACATGCATACAATAACAGTACATGCTATTAGTACAACTAACACATACACTTTGATTCTATATAAAATACAGCTTCTGACAAACATTTTCACAATTGTTTCCTAAGAACTTTACCCAAGAAGCACCCACTCACCCAAGCCTTCTTTCTACCCTCTATATGTGGTCCCAGGGTTCCCTCAAATCCCCCTTGCTTCCAATAACTCATTCCTTTCCAGTCACACTTAGAGAAATGTTCTGATGTTGCTCTGTTCAAGGCCAGCAGAGCAGCGATATCAGAACACTTCTGTTTTGCTTCTGAAGGTATATCTCTTTGAATGATCAGTTACAAGAACTGACCTGCAGATAAGTAGCAAAACTGCTGAGAAATGCAACCCTGAGCTGTGTTTACATAATTTGTTAAGGTTTAATTATGCTGTAAAAGCTCATTGTCCATCATAAGGTGTGTCAGATCTTAGAGGGGAATGCTGAATAATAACTTGGCTATTTTAGAAACTGCACCAAAATATGTAGAAAGGTTTTATTTACCATGAGCAGAAGCTTAGATTACGTTTTCATCAGCACTAACTATTACTTCATGTTGTAAACAAGCATGTACTGATCCAAATTCTGGTAATGAGCAGTCAACTGGTTTTAATGTCCTTCCCTATTCTTTCTCTGCCAAACCAATGAAACACTGAGGTTGCATTAGCTCTAGACAAATCAGTATGTCTTCCTTACACAATAACGTAACTCGAGGTACTTAAGAAATAAACCGTGTCCATTCTGGGGGAATCTGCACAAACTATAATAGTAAAAAAAGAATTCTTACAAATACAGTTCCAAAAAGGCATCAGTGTGTGCATTGATCTGGATGTCAGGCCAATCATGTTGTGAGAGCGGACATCCCAAAATAGACAGGGCATAAGTGGAAGTAAGGGATGGAGAAAGAGGAAGTTAGCAGGGTATAATAACTTACTGTGCCTTTCATTGTCCTTTCTATGGTAGGTGCTAACGATGCTCCTGCTGCACAGCTAATTGTTTAAATATAAGTTCAGCATGTTGCCCTGCATGTGCCATAATCTGCATGCTTTAGGGCAATAGCCATGGGTTCTAGGCTTCCCATTAATGAGATATCGGCTCCTGTTTTAGGACACACTAAGGTGAATTCCTGCAAAGTCCTGCAAAGGGGCGCTTGAGAAGTAAGTTCTGTTGATGTTAATGGGGAGTGATTGTAAGCCTTTTGTCATCGTCTGCTGAGATGGAAATAAAACACTAGGATTGCCCCTTCCACACTGTCCTTAATTGGACTCCTGCAGTTCCATTATCCTGAAAAGTATGTATGTGTAGTTAAAACACGTGAGAACTGTTGTAAGGTGGAGGAGGACATGAAGGCTTGTGTGAACTGGAGCAAGAGAAGACACAGGGAGGCCATTAGAGCAGAAGAACTTGACAAAGGAGGGAGACAGAGGAAGAAAATAACAACAGAAAGGAGGAGGATGAGAACTGGCAAAGAAACAAAGCAAGAAAAGACAGAGACACACAACTGTTGTGTTTTATCAGTAAACCACAGGCCTCATTTAGAGGAAACCCGATCCATGTGTAGGTGAGAAAGCTGAGACTTACAGTAAATTGTAGGAGATTTCCTCCCATAGACTGTCAGCCCCCCTCACTTCTACCTCCCAGCACATCCTCACCACAACTCTTACCTTCTCTGCTCTCCACCCACCCTGGGGCAAAAACAAACACTTCACCTGCCAATCTGCACATTGAAAGTCACAGCAATTGCATCAAGTGAAAGTTTAGAAATGAAATATCTGTTTGCCAGCACCTGAAAAAAATCTACTTCTTGGCTGCCTCAGCCTTATTTAATATGAGAAATATTTAGTAAAACATTTTAAAGAGGGCCCTACACTGCATTTACCCCTTTTTTATCCCTACATTGAGAGAAAAATGTTTTGTACAACATTGAGAAAAATGGTTTTTACAACAAATCGGCTCACCATCAGTAATACTTTTTTTTTTTTATAATTAGTCCTGTTCTGTAGTCTATGGACATAAAAGATCTGCACTCATACACTAACTAGATGTAAGACTAAAGCAGGCCATAGACGCAAAGATCCGATGAATTGAGGATTTGTACGATTTTCGGATCGCGTGTCCCAACATTTGTCCTGTCTTGCCATGCTGATCGGTCGTTCAGTCAATGGGACAGGTTAGAAGACTTCTCTTGGCTACTGGTCATATCTCTGCATGTATTGCCGATCTGGCAATTGTCAGTGGGAGATTGTCACCAGCTTTGTCAGACATAAACTTTTATACGATTGCTGTCAGGGCAGAACATTGGCTGATCTGTTCTTTTACTAATTTATTTGACAGTGGCAGGTTGAGAGATTGGATGTATCGTTCGTCCAATATTGCAGGTAGATCTGTGTCTATGGCCAGCTTAGGCCTGACTTTATTTTGGCCTGAAGTCCCTTTCCATTCCATGACCCACACCTGGCCCAACTCTGGTCTTATGAGGTCATAAATGAGCAGGACAACATGATTACATCATCAAAGGGGAAGGACCCAACTTGAATCTTGACCTGTCACCCAACCAGACCTGGTCAATCGTGCAATAATGAGAAAACTTGACGCTAAACCATCTTTCCATGTGTTGGTAGTTTCATCATATCACACTGTGATCCCGTGTAACCCTAACCCTAACACCCTGTCAATCTGTCAGAAAATAGTCATCACATCAGACCATATGGACTTCGGTCACCCCAAAATGACAAGGAAAGCACCTCCTCCATTTCACTCCCTTCTGCTCCCAACTTTCAGTCTGTAGGTGGGAAAAAAAAGAGGACTTCCCCAACCCTTATACCTAATGCATCCCTTGTCCAAAACAAACTGGCCAGTGACATCCTACATTTGTGTAACAAATATAAGCCTAATATTGGGCTCTCAATTCAAATTTATATACCATGTAAGATAAGCCAAGGAGACGGTCCAGTTTTACAGGGGTATGGTCACAAACCTCACTGAAATAACCTCAAGATCACTAAATTATAGTAAGTAATGCAAACCTATTCATAAATATTAAATACCGTCCCAACTTCTAATTCAATTAAAAATGGTTTAAAAAAGTGTGGCATGAATTATGAGCAATCAACAAATCTAAGAGTGAGTAAACACATGCATAGAATATAAAAGAGATAAGAGAAGAAGGGTTGCAGAATCAGCCCTTTACCCACCTGCTGTACAATGTCAAGACTTCATAAAAGGAGACCAAAGATCAACTGATCATGATTTAACCATAAACCTGAACAACAAGATTTTTGGAACTCCCTTTTGCAGCATTATCTCTGGGATTGGCAGGGCTTCTTGCGAATCCATCGCCCTTTTGTACGGACAAACTATTTTCTTGCCTGTCTGACAGATGGGGGCCAAAAAGAATTACTCTGCAATCTTACTGAAATCGAGAACAGGACCCCATGGAGAGAAGGTTAGTGCTCTGCCAAGAGATCATTAGCAAGGATAAAGCCAGGATAAAGGTTTGAAATCTCCAGTATCAGAAGACATGCCATCTGTGGCACTTTTACAGCTTCCAAAAATTCTCTTGTATCAGGAAAGGTCCTTTGTTACTTTTATTGTTCTGAAAAGAAGATGCTTACATAGGGAGGGGTGCACCTGTGAGCACATATCAAGGCTTACTAATTATATTCCTTTAAATGGAATAAAAATTGTTACTATTTTAATAAGAAAAAGCATATAGCAAGTGAAGCAGTAATTAAACTGTGTGCGGGAGCTTAGGGGTCCAGCCAGCACACCACTTAAGGTGAATTTGGGAAGAAGGCCTATTTGCTCCCCTAGACACACCTCATACCCTGCTTGAAAGTACATTGTGGTGAGATCTGAGGTAGAAACATATTTGGTATCCTAGATATTGCCAGAACTATGGCTGAAAATCTAATGGTAGATGGTACTGATGGCCCCCAATAATTGAATCACTTATGCAGTATTGTACAACGTGTTTCAAGAATTCTTTATCGTGCAAGATTCTGCTAATGAGAAGCTTCACATTGTTCCAAGTCATTTAGAATTTTATAGTGTAGCTCTTTTACCCTCAGGTGAAAGCATCCGCTATATATTTTATTATGAATGTTCAGCAATGCTTAAAAGCACATCGAGCTGCATACAACATGTACTATTTGTATTTATTATTATTTGTATTTATTATTAGCAAAACCAACATAGATTAAAGATCAGGGACAATGCTGGATTTGCCTCATTCTGCCGAGACTACATTGCAATCCACCCATAATCCTTGTCATTTATTTTCTTTTTTAATAAAAACACTTATTTTGCACCCAAGGCAGACAGCTGTTAGGATTATTAGACATGTATAGGTTACACGGCTTCATGCTTTGAGGGAAGATGAAATATATACATTCTATAATACCAGCACAACAAATGATAGACAGCTTGCTTTATTCTGCAGTGCCATAACATTTCAGCTGTAAGTATCTCTCAGACACAGGATTAACCAGGATTTACTCAAAAAAGGCCACGCACCCAACACTCATGTTCAAGTTTGTGTTTTTTATTCACTGAATAACCTTCAAGTTAAATAGTAATGATAGGAAGAGACATCCTTATCCATTAAAGAAGTGGACATAGGAGCCCTTATCCAGTAAACTCTTAATTATGGGAAAGTCATCTCCCATAGGCCCCCATTAAAACTAGTAATTCTAGTTTTTAAAACCAGCACAATCAGCTGTTTTGAAAAGAATCCACATATAGACACTGTATCACGACCTTGGTAGATTTAGTTTATTAAAGTGGCACAGTGTATCGGGATATAGTATCAAACGTGCTGAGCGAGGATGTGCCTAATCTGATTGGTGTGTCTTGGTAAACAGCCGCAGGGATAAACATTGATAGGAGAAATTAGAGTCAGTGTCTGCATGATAAACCCTAAATTAATCCATGGATTTAAGGATTAGACTCGTGAGCCTGAAAACCAGCCAGGGGCTAAAGGTTATTATGAGACGATGTTCCAATGAATAGGGGGGAGGGTTCAGCAGGGGGTACAATTTGGTTCTTAATTAGGAAGGCAAGGCAGTTTGTGAAGAGAGAGGACATTTAATTAGAGAAGATAAGAAGTGAGAGAGTTGATAAAGCACACTTCCCAAGCCTCCGGATTAGAAGGGGAACACGCACACCCTCATTATGCTCTATTATTTAAAAGAGGAAAATCATCAGTGTCCTCTAAGCAAAGCAATGCTCCACTTTCTTACAAAAAGCATGACATTTCCTTCTTCCATTCACAAATGTAATAATGTTTGATAAAAGAATTCCCACACCCTCTAAACGGCAGAATTCTGAATTCAGCTACAGTAAACAAAAACAAAACGTTCATTTACACTCAAAATGGAAGTTTGCACTTTTCAACACACTCCCAATTTACCCCATTGCACCCACAATGCTGGTGGAAACCACTATATTGGAACATGAGGATTGCCCGAAAAATGGCACTTTGAAGTGTCACGTAATCACAATAAAAGGCAAACCATGGTTTCTAGATTAGTTGCAAGTCATTGCTTGCTATAATGATTAAAGACATCAACAAGAACCAGGCTTTGAGGAGGAAAGTGAAAGAAACTGGCCTAAAAAGCAAAAAAGAACCACAAATACTGTGGAGGTTCTTGGTGTAGCATGGGGAACTGCTCATTGTGAGTGGTAGAGGTGGTCAGGTCAGCTTAAGAATTGTGCTAAGTGAAGCTACAAGGAAGCTGTAAGAAATGCATCACTTGAGTCTTCATTATGTCTCAAGAAATCACATTTTTGGTTATTAAATATTCGTTTTTCTGCAGTTTGGGTTTTACGGTTTCATTTTAATAATAATAATAGATATGTTTGCAGATGTATGGCTTTGAATGCTCCTAAGGCTTATGGCACACATCATTCACATTTCAATGAGCCTATTTGAAAGCTATGAAGTGTTCTACATTTACAAGTATCAGCCACATTATCATGAAATATCGATCACGATTGCTAGATACTTGCTAGGGAAAGAGTCCTTTGAAAACAAAGCAAGAAAAATCCAAAATACATTGTAAAAGGAATCATCACTCAAACGGGCAAGGGTTTGCCGGAGAATGCAGATGTTTGTATACAAAAGGACACCTGCTGTTATGCTGATCCTGTATTAGAGCTATTGAGAGAATATTTAAGTTATTGCAAGAGTATTTCAGTTATTTAGAGTGTATTATTAAACCTCATTTACTCAACAAATTCATTGTCTGACCCACAAATATGGAAACTGTTGAAGACCATGGGAACTATTATGCCTTTCTCCCTTGTAATATCAAATCATTCCTACTAGAGAATGAGTTCAAATATGGAAACTGTTGAAGACCATTGATAGTAACTACTGGGGGGAGCAGCGGGTGCAATTGTGCCTGTGCTCGCCACCCAAGTAAGGCCCTCCAGAGTCGCTTATTCCACCGGCCCTAAATTAATTTGAACCCTATAGTAACACAGAAGGCAACATAAAGAATCAAACAATATCCCCTACTGAATGCACAATGAAAGGGCTTGGGTAGTAATGTCCCAAGTTCTAGAAGCCTACAGCTTGTTGAAAAAACTGATCTGCAGTTTGTGAGTAAACACCTTAAACCCAAAAGTTTCTGTGACTCATTCTTTTTGACATTCACACCAATAAAGGGGGAATGTAATAAGGTTTGGTCCAGGTCTAATAAACCACAGCAACCACTTAAATGTCAATTTTCAAACAAACAAACCAGATAGTGACAAATGGTTAGTATGGGTTAGTAGAAGTTCAGCAAACTTTGCACCTGTCTGTACATAAACTCAAAGCAGGATTGTTCATATATATTGTATTCTGTGGCTTAGGGCTGGGAAAACACCAGCAAATAAGAGGATTGTCCCTGTGGTTGGGAATTACTTGCAGTTGGTAACATTTTGTAAACCATAGATCCGCAAAATATGCACATTCCAAAATTATAAAAATTTGTGAGGTCAACATACTGCTAAGAAGCCTTTACCATGCAAAAACCTATGTGGCTTAACTTATTTAATTAATCACTACATGATGTTATTGTCATTGATACAATAGCATTTACTATTGTATGTTGAAGATGAAAACAATAAATAAAAACTAAAATCTTGTAGTAGTCATGTTGTGTGAGCCATGGATATTTGCAGTGTATTTCTGCATGCTACATGCTTTGGTAATCCTATGCATCAGATACATTTTAAAGGGGTTGTTCACCTTCCATACACTTTTTTCAAGTTACAAGTATAATGTTCCTGTCTCCGGTGTTTGAGTCTGGGGCAGCTCAGTAATTCAGGTGCAGACGCTAAACGGTTACAATTTTGCAACATTTAGTTGATCCATTTCTCAGCAGCATCTCTGGAGTATTAGCAACTATTGTATCAATTCTAACAGCCGCCTGTAATGAAACCCAGAGATTCTGCTCAGCAGGGACAAATATAACAAATGGGTCAACTAAACGTATCAATTTAGAACAGTTTACAGGGTCGGTTACCCCTGAAGGTGAAAACTGAAATGTTACACTTAAATATTAGAAAAACGATCACACACAGAAAATAGAAAGTAATTGGAAAAAGTCATTATTTCTGGTGATATATCTAAAAACAACTTTTTTTTTCGCTTTTCATTATGCAGTGCTCCAGTTTGGTAGGTTCCAAATTACCATAGCGACCATGCAATTACTGTCGCAGTACAATGAGAATGCCTGCACCATACACTGCTGCATACACTATTTCTCTGCATCTCACATGCATACAGTATATACTGCGGCAGTGGTAAGTTTGTAATATATCAATGTCCCCTACACTTAGGGGCAGATTTTTCGAGTGAAAATTAAAAATTAAAAAAATTTGAATTTCAGTGTAATTTTGCTGGTACTTCGACTATCAAATTGGCCAAAATTAGTTTTGAATTGAAAAAATGTGGTATCCCCTATGTGGACTGGCCATCTACAGGAAGCTTTACTTGGTAATACACCTAGTTTTTATGCAATTAAAATATGCCTCCAAGCCTGGAAGTCAAAAATAGGCACCTACTTTGTGTAGCTGGTGAGAAACATATTGCTCACAAGCCTCTGGTTGGGGACCACTGACTTTTATGACTCAGGTTTTAGGTGGCCTCACTTTCACTTCATCATTTTTCAAGTTTTCTTTTGGTAAAATGTACAGAATGGCAGAGAAAACATTTGCAAAATCCCAGTTCATCATTGACAATGCCATAGCATGTAATCCAAGGTTATGCAATTATTATTATTATTATTATTAATAATAATAATAATAATAAAATTAGCAATAATAATGTACATATAAAGCCCACCATACAGAGCTCACAATGAACCCAATAAAAGACTTTGTGATGAACTCTATAAAACACAATCCTCTGCCACATAAAATATTCATCCAAGAGTGAGAGAATGGAGTGAATTTGCTGCTGAACATATACCGTGTATCAGCACTCTCCTTTCCTTCACCCGTGGTTGAACTTATCAAAGTGTCACATATAAATGTCGCCTGCCTTTCTCTTTTGTGTTCAAGCAATTTTTGCTCACCAATGGGTCAAGCTTTGTTTGTATCCGACAAACTATGCAGTACATAAATACACTAGCATTTGTCTTCCGGCTTTCCTTAAATAAAGAACGAAGTTGTCCCAGTCAGAACAGCACCCTCTGTAGTAGTTGCACCTTCTTGTGCTGCCCCCAGACTAGGCAGTTACTTGGGTCTTGTAACCCCCACACACAGCACAAACGTTTCCCTAAAGCCACTATTGACACTTCTTATTTCACCATTGCAGACAAAGGCAACAGTTATCATTCTACGGAATGGAAGTTATAAATAGTATATACATTGGTGATCGTTAACACTCCATACATATTCATCACCTATTTGCCCTCCAACTTACTAGTGGAATTCTACCATAAAGGTAGTTTGTTAGACCTGTCACATTATTACTGCCCAAGTGTGCCCTGACAAAATGTTAGGCCTTAAAAGGATAATCAACCTGAAAAACTCAGACAACTACAGTTTTATGTGAATAAGGGAGTAAAAGGTGTAAATCTGCTGAACTACTGCACACCATGTGCCACCAATATGTACTAAGTGCACATAACCAGCCAAATAAATACACTCTTTTACTACAGGACACAGGCAGGTCACTATATATGATTATAGAGAGGTCACTGTATATACACTTGTCCTTGTTCTTGTTTTCTCACAGCAGAAGTAAACGGCAGGTTTCACAATCACTAATCTGATTTTTGAAATCACATCAGCAAAATGCTTTTCTGACATCTGCTGATCTGCTCTCCTACAAATCGGTCCCTGCTTACTGCTGACACATGCACCTACAGCACCCTCTCTCTATTTTGTTTTGTAATCCAAACAGAACATTAAATGCAGTCTCAACTAGTGAAGGTTAAGCATATCTTTATAGGACACAGGTCATTATGGACACAAAGCTGTGATGGGAAGAGATTTATTTATGAGGTGGTCACTTACAGAACAGGCATTGGCTCAGCCACAGTGGTTAAAGATCCCATGTGAAACCCATTGTTGCATCACTGCAAGAGTTTCAGAGCTCAACACAAAGGTCTTCAGATGAAATCTGTGGTCACACTTAAGCTTGGGCCCCCTTAGCTACGGATATGACAAACATGTTCATAAACAGTAGTCTTGTATGGTTTTCTAGTTGTACAACACAGCATCTACAGTCATGATCCAAAATGTGGGCGCCACAAGCCATACAAGAAGTTTTGTTGAAAAGTGAAGTTGTAGAGGAAACACAATTATTCTAGACATGGTTCAGCAAATATGAATACACAACTACTATTTCCTTGCTGAATAAAACAGACTGGATAGTAAAAAATGTGGCGTGTGCTTGGTTAGCAGAAACTGTATCCTCCTAGCAGCCGACATTCTTCCTTTATGAATTTACTGCAACTCTTCCTTGCTGAACCCATTCGGCCATCTTGCCTCCAGCTACAATTTCCTAGTAACATTCCAAATCCTTCAATTTTGCTTTCTTAATGCAGGTGATTGTTGACTTTATATCATTGGTAGCAATACCAAAACATTTAGATTTTTGTTATTCACCCACTTTGGGACATAATCTTACCGCACTAGGTGCCAAAATGCCTGTGGTTTATCAAAGTCTTGTTTTGTTCAGATGTCGCCGTGTGAGATGAAATTGCAAGAATGGTTCTGGTTTTGATTTGAACAATCCTGAAGACCCTTTGTTGTCATTGGGGATTTATGCTTCTCATACCTACTCAGCCTATGGAAAATATCTTCTTGGCCTTCCAGTTCTTGCCCTGACTAATCGTCTTAACTACTACTAATACTATCCTGGATAGATGGCATTAATCAAGAATGCTACATTGAATACGCACCATAGGTTCCTATGTCCTTTTCTGTTAAATATGGCATTGATTATTCTACATTTATTTGGAATGTGACATAAAGCAAGGACAGATTATTGTGAGGGGGAGAGAAAATACATTAATCTAGGTGCCAAGTGTAAAGCAAGAACCTTCTAGTAAGAGTAATACTTGAGCTGGGTGGTGCCATCCTTTCATAGACTGGAGTATAAATGAAATAGAACCCCAGCCTGCTGAAGGATTGGGCCAGCCCAGCATGACTGATGAAACTGAGATTGCCACTGGGTTGGGGGAACTTTCTTTGCAAAAAGAAAAGAACATATTGCTCAGTCCATACCTCCCAGCTGTCCTGTTTTGTTTCTGAAATGTAATTAAAAAAAAAAAGAGGCCCAAACACTGAGCAGTTGCACTTTAATACACTTGTAACAATTTAATATAAGGTCTCTTGGAAGAATGGAGGCAATTTCAGCTTCATTAGCAAAACTGTAATAACACATAAAACATGGCCCTAAAACTCCCAGAAATGTTTTCAAACTTTCATAACCTGACAAATTTTGTAAAATGGATACGGTAATTAGGGAGTGTGGCCATAAAATGGGTGTGGTGAAAAATGGTATTTGTCCCTCTTAACATTTTTTTCAAATGCTGGGAGGTATGTCAGTCTTTTTAGTAATACAGGCACATTTCAGTTAAAGGGGTGGTTCACCTTCAAGTTAACTTTTAGTATATTGTAAAAGGGCCAATTCTAAGAAACTTTTCAATTGGTCTTCATTATTTATTTTTCATAGTTTTTTAATGATTTGCAATTTTACTCTGTTTCTTTGCACTTTTCAAATGGGGGTCACTGACTCCATCTAAGAACAAATGCTCTGTAAGGCTACAAATGTATTGTTATTGTTACTTTTTATTACTTATCATTCTATTCAGTCCCTCTCCTATTCATATTCCAGTCTCTTATTCGTATCAGTGCAGGGTTGCTAGGGTAATTTGTACCCTAGAAACCAAATTGCTGACACTGCAAACTAGAGAGCTGCTGAATAAAAAGCTAAATAACTATAAAACCAAACAATAAAAAATGAAAACCAATTGCAAATTGTCTCAGAATATCCCTCTCTACATTATACTAAAAGTTAACTCAAAGATGAACAACCCCTTTAATGTTCATAGAGATGTGTCAGTATCCCTTTAATCTCACACAATACCTGTGCAACATGCTACACTAGTAAGGATGCAGGAGCTTGGGGAGAGTAATGTATAGCTTTAAAACTTTTTCCTTTTTAGAAATGGGCAGATGCACTTTTTTGGAGCAACATGCTGCCTATCAATGCAACTGTCACATCAATTTTGGAATATATGGCTGGATGGCTAGTCTGCAGGAGGCGGAGGCTACAAATATAGGTTACTGAAAGCAATATTGGATTTTGATTGGCCTAGATAGGAGGTGGGTACAAATGTAGGCTTAACCCAAAAAGGGAGGGCCAGAAGCAGTAGTATACGACTATTGGATTTAAGTGCAACAAACAGCACAGCAGCAATCCTTTATTCGTGTTCAATATCCCTAACATTGGATTAGTGATAAGGCATTATGGGAAGAACGTTCACTTATTGTAAAAGAGAATAGAACGGTTAATTACAGACGTTCCCTACACACAACTTCATGATAAGAAAAGGGTTAACAGCTTTGCAGACTACAGAAATCTTAATTATGGGGGGATTTTAATTACCCAGACGCCGAATGAAAAGAGCAATTACCAACACAATAGCACACGTCTCCAAACTAAATGCTATGGAAGATATAGAGGAATAAAGATCAGCTGAAATCTAACACAGATGGCAAAATAAATGGTCAGTAGTGGACAATACTAGCCAGAATATATTTTTGTTGATATATCACAAAATAACAAACATACACTGGATCTACTACAACAACAACAAAATGTATGAAAGTATCACTTTTGGGACAAAATACACTGACAGAAAATACATCAAGTGTCATCAGGCTCAAACCTCCGCGCACAGCATTGATTGACTGATTGACAGGACGGCGGATGCATCGCTCAGCGCGAAAACGAATGCGACAGGAACAAGGTAAGTAATAGAAAAGTCGGATGGTGTCGCAGGGTGGATGCAAAACGACACGACTGTCGGATGAAAATGCAAGCGGCGTCTTTATCTGACAGTTGTGTCGCATCAATCCTGCGACCCCATCCGACTTTTCTATTACTTACCTTGTTCCTAGCGCATCCGACTCATCACATCCGCCGAAAACGGAGGTCAATTGTCCGTGTAGTCCTGCTCAAATAGGCTAGAGATAAGTGATGCTTAGATATATATAAAATCTATTTTTCTAAAAAAAAAAAATAATGGTTTCACCTCTGTAACTTATGAAGTTAGGGCAGTGGCCCGTGTCCTGTGTTTGGGGATGAGTAAGACGTCTAGTTTCAAACTGAACGCCAAGTTATGTTATGAGCTGTAAATTGCAGATTTCTACTGTTCATACGCACAAAACAGTGAAACGAGAATATCATTAAAACAGTTTACAGGAAAAATTGTTTAGCATAAAAAACCCCAGCCAACCCCACAAAGTAGTACTGGCTTCCCAGGTTACCAAACTGTTCTAATAGGATGCCATACTACTTTGTAAGCAAACCATGGTTGGTATCAATGGGCAGCTCTTGTACATCACATTCTAATGCAACTCAAGCCCAGACCTGTGCCAGGGGAAGGGGGCACTAGGCAAAGCCAATAGAGATCCAGTATGCTCACATGGTGAAGAGCATAAGGTGGGTTTAAAGGGAAACTGTCATGGGAAAACATGTTTTTTTTAAAATGCATCAGTTAATAGTGCTGCTCCAGTAGACTTCTGCACTGAAATCCATTTCTCAAAAGAGCAAACAGATTTTTTTATATTCAATTTTGAAATCTGACATGGGGCTAGACATTTTGTCAATTTCCCAGCTGCCCCAGTCATGTGACTTGTGCCAGCACTTCAGGAGGGAACTGCTTTCTGGCAGGCTGTTGTTTTTCCTTCTCAATGTAACTGAATAGTACGCAGTGGGACATGGGTTTTACTATTGAGTGTTGTTCTTAGATCTACCAGGCAGCTGTTATCTTGTGTTAGGGAGCTGTTATCTGGTTACCTTCCCATTGTTCTGTTGTTAGGCTGCTGGGGGGGGGGAAAGGGAGGGGGTGATATCACTCCAACTTGCAGTACAGCAGTAAAGAGTGATTGAAGTTTATCAGAGCACAAGTCACATGACTTGGGGCAGCTGGGAAATTGACAATATGTCTAGCCCCATGTCAGATTTCAAAATTAAATATGAAAAAATCTGTTTGCTCTTTTGAGAAATTGATTTCAGTGCAGAATTCTTCTGGAACAGCACTATTAACTGATGCATTTTGATACATTTGATACATTCTTTCCCATGACAGGATCCCCTTAAACTGTGCTATATGTGTGTGTGCGTTATATATATATATATATATATAGAGAGAGAGAGAGAGAGAGAGAGAGAGAGAGAGAGAGAGAGAGTGATGTTCAGAGGCAATTTTTATTCAACAGTTCTCCAGATTGCTATTACAGCATTCTGGTGCTAGGGTCACAATTCCCCTAGAAACCATGCATGGATTTGAGACCAGAATATGAAAAGGAGAGGCCTGAATAGAAAAATGAGTAATAAAAGTAGCAATAACAATAAATGTTTAGCTTTACAAATCATTTGTTTTTAGATGGGGTAAGTGAACCCCATTTGAAAACTAGAAAGAAGCAGAAGAAAAAAAACTATAAAAACTATACTATAAAAAAAATAATGAAGACCAATTGAAAAGTCACCAGTTTACAACATATGAAAAGTTAACTGAAGGGTGCACCACCCATTTAACTGAGACTGGAATGAAAGTAGGAAAGATATTTAATGAAAGTATAAATAATTAAAAGTAACAATAAAAATAGCAGCATTTGGCTTCTGGGGTCAGTAACCATCCGATTTGAAAGCTGGAAAGAGCCAGAAGAAAACCACCAATTGCAAAGTTGCTTAAAAAAAGGGATATTCTATAACATAGTAAATGTTAACATAAAGGTGAAGCGCCTCTTTAAACAAGGTGGTATTACTGCCCCCACACTGGTTTTCCCCAGGTGGCCACAATAGAGGCATGTCCAGCCTGAACACAAAAACCATAAAGCACTGAACTGCAAAGTTTATCTAACTGAGCACAAAGAAGTTTTATTTATGTACCTATAGACCAGTACAGAGTCCTGCGCATGTGCCAAGTCTGACAAGATGCAGGGAATACCAGGGAGGGTGGCATTGTGCTATTGCTTTAAGCACCGCTCTGTAGAATGATGGCAGTGCAATGCATTTGTAGGTGAATAACTTATAGTTTCCATGTGTGACATCATACACACACTTGCTATGAAACGCTGCAATTGCATCTTCACTCCAGGTCAGTTTCAGCCTCTGGCCAATGATTTATGCTGCCACCCTGTGCTAAAAGCATTCCTGTGCTTAGGGCCATGGAGACAACGGTTATTTTTTTAATGAACAGCTTTAAATAAATTAATTCCACATAAAATGGGACCTCCATCCAAAAAACGAATTTTTTTTGGCATAATGAAAAAGAAATCCCGCACATCACTAGTCTGCACATGAATTACTGAGCTGCCAGACTCAAACATTTCAATTTAAACTTAAGATTTTGGAAAAACAGTAGAAAATAAATTTAATGTAATTGAAAAAAAATCTTTATTTCTGGGGAACAATCTGAAAACAACTGAACTGAAAAAAAGGTTTGGAAGGTGAGCAACCCCTTAAAGATAATTGTAACTAATACATTCCCAACACTGCTTGTTCTAATTCCTGAAACAATATAGCAGGTGCCAGAAGATTTATGTACCTGGGAAAAAAACAGACTTCTGCTACATTGTTGCAAGTATTGCAGTTCAACTTGTAGTTTAGCACAGACAGATGGTGGTCCTGTTTGCGAACTCTTTACCTGTGTTTACTCTTTTTATATCATAATCACTACACAAACTACCCAAATGATCAAAAGTTTCCATCCCCTGGTGATTTGTCTGATAACATGCACACAACTTGACACAAAAGGGTTAGAATGGCTATTAAAGGTTTGCTTGTAATTAGTGGTGTGTATAAAAGGTCAATGACTTTCTCCTGACAGACCCTTGTATCTCTCATCCAGTGGATTTTTTAATCTGCTTTTTGACCAGATATCTATTGGACAGGCCATTGGGGAATGTGAAGGGACCAAATCAGCTGCCTCAATCTGCCCATGTATGAGCAGTTTTACAATTTATTTGTCTCTTGTACAAGTCACAAACCCTGACAGTCATGTTGGAAGTGGTAGAAATGAGGTGAGATAGGAGCGGATTGTGACAGGGGAGGGATTGAGGAAGCATGACAAAGTAAAACCCAGAAGCTCTTCATGGATCCTTCTTCATAAAGCCTACAAGACTTGCTTACCTATACGACAATGTTGTACCCTACACATTAATATATAAGAATATCACTAGTCACTGAGGATTACCATCTGTCTATCAGTCTAGGTTTGAGGATCATGAACTCAAAGGAGCTTCTAATATCTTTTTATTTCAACCATAGCGCCTTGATTTTAAAAGGATACAAAACTTAATTCTGAATTTGGGTTAGGGTTTGGGACAACTCAGTGAGACAAAGCACTCACCTGTGTAACTGCTACAGTTTGATACATTCATTGAGCTGAGCAATGTATCCATTGATATATCAAATCTGAACAGTTCAAAGGGGGGCTTAAAGGGGTTGTTCACCTTTGAGTTAACTTTTAGTATAATGTAGAGAGTGATATTCTGAGACAATTTGCAATTGGATTTCATTTTTTATTGTTTGTGGTTTTATAGATATTTAGCTTTTTATTCAGCAGCTCTCTAGTTTGCAGTGTCAGCAATTTGGTTTCTAGGGTACAAATTACCCTAGCAACCCTGCACTGATTTGAATAAGACACTGGAATATGAATAGGAGAGGGACTGAATAGAATGATAAGTAATAAAAAGTAACAATAACAATACATTTGTAGCCTTACAGAGCATTTGTTTTTAGATGGGGTCAGTGACCCCCATTTGAAAGCTGCAAAGAAACAGAAGAAAATTGCAAATCATTAAAAAACTATGAAAAATAAATAATGAAGACCAATTGAAACGTTTCTTAGAATTGGCCCTTCTACAATATACCAAAAGTTAACTTGAAGGTGAACCACCCCTTTAAGTCAGAGGGAAACAATGAAACCAACTTAAAAATGACAGCATTTAAGGTTTGAAACAGGAATGTTTTGTGACATACCAACAGAAGCACCGGTGATAATATATAATATTATATATAAGAGCAATAGCAGCATTTTCTAAGGTTATTCCAATGAATGGTATATGGCAGACCAGGGGAGATTCTCCATTATTACACTATAGAAAAAAGGGTTTTATTGTATGTTAAGATCATGAGATACAACAGGTTTGTTAAGCCTTCGATTCCTACAAATGGCGTTTGCTTCTGAGACACATTAAAGGTGAACACTCATTTCTAAGCATTTTTTCATATACATTACACATTTTCAGTGGTTGTAAAATGAAATGTAATTTTTGTAATGAAAGCATTATTTATTTTTCTGACTGTAGCAAAAGCCTTCTCTCCTGTTACCACAATGACTTGCACTTGCAAAGGGTTGTTAATCAGCAGGCTTCTGCCACATTGTGTCACAACCAGAACTACACACAGCAGAAAGTGACACGCAAGTGCTGCTCTCAATATGAATAACTTCATTTGAAATAAATGCATATTTGAAAGTTGTTTGTTATTATGTTCTCTTTAAAAACTATTGTTATGGCGTTAGTAATAGATCAACCCTTCAGTTCCTCATACCCCTAACTGCACTCTACCCTTCCATAGAACTCCATGCCCACACGCATGCTGGAAAATAGGATGTAAAATGAGCAATGAACTTCCTCCTGCCCTAATAAATATTAGGACACTTCAGCACCCTGCAACATACACAAGATATATGCAACCTTCCTTAAAGGGACACTGTCATAATGTATATGATGCCATTGTTATTTATAATTGCAAATAATCCACTCTACCATATAAAATGTCATCCTTGTGCCAGCAAGTGTATTTTAGTTGTAATATTAGTCTGTAAGGGCATATCAGGTCATTTTGCCTGGTCATGTGCTTTCAGAAAGAAAGGATGGAACTGCTTTCTGGCAGGCTGTTGTTTCGCCTACTCAGTGTAACTGCATGCGTCTCAATGGGACCTGGATTTTACTATTGAGTGTTGTTCTTAGATCTACCAGGGAGCAGTTATCTTCTGTTAGGAAGCTGCTATGCCCATTGTTCTGTTGTTAGGCTGCTGGGTGAGGGCTGAAGGGAGGGGTGATATCACTCCAACTTGCAGCACAGCAGTAAAGAGTGACTGAAGTTTATCAGAGTACAAGTTGCATGACTGGGGGCATCTGGGAAACTGACAATATATCTAGCCCCATGGCAGATTTCAAAATGAAATATAAAAAATAGGTTTGAGAAATGGATTTCAGAAGCAGCACTATTAACTGATGCATTTAAAAAAAAAAAAAAAAAAAAAAACTTTTTTCCCATGACAGTATCCCTTTAAACAGGGGACTACAATGAGGCTTAGATGTAGAATTGGCATGCAATATAGGATTTAATACGAGTGTCTCCTAAATAAATGGCATACAAAAGATGTATTTCTAGGCATTGGTGTACAGCTTGACATGGGATTCCTTGGTAATGCAGTATTCCTACAACTTCCAGTGCTTTGTTTTAGGGCCCTTACGGGCGTTTGTGAACTGCGCTCCCCTGCGTTCCGTTTGGCTGCGTTAACTAGCTGAGCACTTCAACAATTCCCAGGCCTCAATCATACAAAATTCCTGTGTAGCAGTCAGGGAAACCCCTACTGATATAGGCAAGGTCTCCATACATATTCCAAGAAGTCCCACTGATCTGAATGTATATCTTCACCTCTGTGCTCTGGAGAGGTAAAGGTGAAAAAATGTCAGCAAGAAATTGCTATAACAACTGAAAAATAACAGAAAAATCTTAATCCACAAGACAAGCAGGTGTCATATAAACAGTGCTTTCTCTTATAATGCAGCAACATAACATTTGCCATGCACTCTTCCAGATCCTGATCCGATATTGGCACAGTCAAATCCATATTGCTAATTGGATACTCATGGCTGAGCTCCAGCGCCCCTTTAAATTATTGAAACTGGCAAGGGTGCTCCCACCATGAGGCAAAGTGAGAATTCTCAGGCAAAAAGCTTCTCCTGCTAAATTAAAGGAGAACTAATCCCTACAAATTAATAGGGTTAAAATTGTCATTTTATATACTAAATGTATTGCACCAGCCTAAAGTTTCCCCTTGTCAATAGTAGCAATGTCCCATGTGACACTCACATGCTCATCTTAGGGGTTGTCACTAATTATCCAGCATAAAATGAAGATCCCTGGCTATAATATATGCTGATGCTACAGGTTTGAGGATTATTAAATTCTGATGCCAATTGCAGAGCTGCCATGTAGTAATTAATGATCTGTATTAATGACTAATAATCTTTATATTGTGACTTTTCTATTCTATGTGTACTGTATATTGTGAGTAGATCCCTAAGCTCAGTAAGTGACAGCAGCACAGAGCATGTGAAACAGTGAATCAGCAGTTAAGTTTTAGTTCTCCTTTAAAGGGATCCTGTCATGGGAATCAAAATGCATCAGTTAATAGTGCTGCTCCAGTAGAATTCTGCACTAAAATCCATTTCTCAAAAGAGCAAACAGATTTTTTTATATTTCATTTAGAAATCTGACATGGGGCTAGACGTATTGTCAATTTCCCAACTGCCCCAGTCATGTGACTTGTGCTCTGATAAACTTCAATCACTCTTTACTACTGTACTAGAAGTTGGAGTGATATCATCCCCTCCCTTTCCCCCACCCAGCAGCCTAACAACAGAACAATGGGAAGGTAACCAGATAACAGCTCCCTAACAAAAGATCCTAGATTCGTACGATTTTCGGATCGTGTGTGGAGTGTTCCATGCGGATCGGTCGATCGGCCAGGTTAGAAAATTTCTGTCGGCTGGCGATCATATCTTTGCGTCTATTGCAGATCGTACGATTCAGTGGGAGACCGTCACTAGGTTTTTAATCTTACAACTTTTGTACGATCCCTGTCAGGGGCAGAACGTCGGCTGATCTGTGCTTTTGCTACTTCATTTGATCTGAAGGTTAGTGGCGTCTATGGCCAGCTTAAGAACAGCACTCAATAGTATAAACCCATGTCCCACTGCGTACTATTCAGTTACATTGAGAAGGAAAAACAACAGCCTGCCAGAAAGCAGTTCCCTCCTGAAGTGCTGGCACAAGTCACAAAATGTCTAGCCCCATGTCAGATTTCAAAACGGAATATAAAAAAATCTGTTTGCTCTTTTGAGAAATGGATTTCAATGCAGAAGTCTACTGGAGCAGCACTATTAACTGATGTGTTTTTGAAAAAAACATGTTTTCCCATGACCGTTTCCCTTTAAGGGCAATGGCAAACCAGGAGCTACATTGCTGGTGCATAGAGCAGGTTTCCTTGTGAGCCAGGAAGGGGCAAGGGGCGGCAGTGGAAAAGCTGCCTTTGGGAGGCCAGGGAATCAGAAATACCCCTGTAAGGCATGTAGAGCCGGGACAGAATACGTGCCACTTCATCATACTATGACATACTTAACAATTCCATGCATGCTGCTTTGTGGCAACAGTTTCCTGTTTCAACACCATCATTGTTATTGAGGTTATTGAGATGGGAATGGAAGAACCTGACCAGTGCCCAAGCAATTACGCAAGAATGGAAAGAGATGTCATCTAATAATGTTCCAACGTCCAGTAAAATGCCCTCCCATTAGATGACCACAACTGACAGCTGCACCCGCTGCACCCATAAAATCAGAATATGAGCGGGAGAGAAATGCGCAGCGTAACATCCTTCATCAGCCATTTAACATTCTGGTGGCCAACCAGAACAACAGCTGTCAGGTCTGACGTGTCAAAAAAATGGATATTTGCAGTTTAAAATGGTTTCATGTCTTTAAAAAAATAAAATGTAAATGGCAAACTTTTTTGAGGGGCTGGATTGACTTTACATGTATTTTTTTAGCAGCTGAAAAGTAAGGCAGCTGACTTCAGCAAACTACTTGATCCACTAGCATGCTGTAAACAGTTAACCTGGGGTCCCATGGGTTGAATTTCACAGTGTCCAACCAACTAACCCAGCTGCACATTACTGGCCTGGTCACAGCTAAAACTGCCAATTAGTACTACTGATTAATTAGCTGTGTTCTGTTGTGAATTCTCAATAAATCACACTTGCGTATAACTGAGCTCTCTTACAACATTTGCCTGCATCAATTTGATGGGATATTTTGAATTAAATTGATTAGATGCTAGCTGCCCCCCACCACCACCACCAACGCTGCACCCCACAAATGCTGGGAGATGGGCCGAAGGAAGCTTTTCTCAATGAGGTATAGACTGTGAGAAGGAAACTGTAGCAGAACTACACATCCCACAATTCCATGAGGTTATGTAACACACAACATGACAGAAAGACGCTGCAGGGTAAGTCTGTAATAAACAGGCCACAAGTTCTACAAGGTTTCTAGCCCACAAACTGCTTGTGCTGATGATGTTCTGAAGTCATGTACAGTATCAACAACCAGATTATAAAATGTATTGCAAACTTCTGCCAGTGAAAATGGTTACGTGTTTGTATTAGATATAAGACAAAGTATATAGTATATTTAGCATTGCCACAGGTTTTACATGTCAGTCATTCCCTGCATTCTCTCTGCCCCTTGTGGCCTCTAGCTGGGGCCTCTAGCTGGGGCCTCCTGCATAAGGAGAGTAAGGAGAGTAAGGCCTCTGTATCTCCCCATGAAGGAAATAGCAAAGTGCTGCAAAACATCCACAATACAGTCAAAACCTGCACAGAAAAACTACTATAATCTCACATCTTTATTTATGCTACAGTCTTACGTTCTGAACTGGCATCAAAGTACTTAATAATTTATGTATATATATCAAATCTACATTTATCTATTTGTTATAAATATCTATATCTAAGTATGTAGAAAAACATTCCCCCACAGTGCTATGGCCCGGAGCTATAAAACAGGAGCAAGTGAGAGAGGGGGGTCATATGTTCATATTTGTTAGATCAAAGTACTGTAAAGTAGATACTGTGATTGGTGGACAACAGAATATTTTATCTGTAGAAATAATTGCGGATACAGACTATGGGGCCCCTGCATCCCCTGGGATAGAATAGGGAATCAGAATTGCAGTTTGGCATTGCTGAACTAACATTTTTCACATAGTGATAAACAATATGAATTTTGATTAAATTGTTAGGCCTTTATGCAGTAACATGGAATGGCTAAAACTATGTTTTTCGCACAAAGAAGGCAAATACAAAACTGCATAGACAAGGAGTTTTACATGAAAGATTTGTATATAACAACCTACAAAAAGTATGCCACCCTACTATACATCCAGTAAAGCAACACTGAACCCCAATCACCAAACATATACTCTGTACACCTCAGATGGAGAGAAAAAAGTCAATGCAGTTGCTTAGATTGTAAGTTCTACAGGCAGAGAAAGTATAATTCTATTTATTGTACAGCGCTGCAGAGTATGTTCTTTATAAATATATGCTCATTTATTGCAAATACTGTATATTCTTTCCATTCACTTTCATACATTTTACTTCTTCCTCCTTAGTAAGAATAATTGGGTGTCCTGCCCTTCCTCCCACTTTCCTTTTCTGTCTTCCTCTTTCTTGCAAAATGCAAAAGGTCTGTCAGTCCCAGTAGGGCCCATTCTTAAAACATAACAAATCAGGAGGGCCCAGCAGGCACCTTGGAAGATCAGTAGACTGGCATGAAAATCCTAAGATTACTCAAATGCTCCATAATTGAAGTTGGCTTAGAAACAGTGGTAGATACATGTTGGCATCAGCAATTCAAAGGCCCAGGCCTCACGGCCCATTTCAATTTGTATTTACAAGTATCTAGTTTCAGTGCAGTACAGATGCATATCAGCCATCATGTATAAGGGTTAGTACCTACTAGCAACAGAGGACCCCTGGTCTGATTAATATATGTGTGAGTGTATTTTCAGTCAATTCCAATGATTCTGAGATTAGTAACTGTGTGGGCAGGGAACATTCCCAATTTTAAGGTAATTGTAGGCCACACACCATTCACATCTGTCAGTGGCAGACAGCCACATTGTATTGCACTGTAATCACACTGAATCTGCTCAATCTTGGGCTAATTATTTTAATTATCACTGCAAGTGCAGAAACGTTCAGCGCATCACCACCTTGAAACTCATTTTTCTGGCTGACATCAAATGTTAATTGCCATTTGCAAAGAAAACTGAATAAACAAGGGGGGCATTTTTAAATCCGGGAAACATGTTCCCGGGGGACCCGCATATAGCATTTATTTTCTCAGCAATACAACAAAGCAACAGCATTATAAGTGTGAGCCTTTATGTCCTACAAAAACCAATTCATTATTTATGTTATCTGTAAGGAAAAAGAGGTGAAAGTAACAAAGTTGTCATGACCTGAATGGAATAAAGAGGCCATGAGTCTTGATAAAAACTCCTTCCATTAAAAATTCCACTGCTCATAATTGTATAAAAATTCCTGTCCTAATCTAAAACAGGTGTTAAAGTTAGGGCTGGGGTGCACCTTCTGATGCTGCTTTTTGCATGGAGAGCCAGACCTTTGATCCATGACATTTGCAAGGGAGTGTAACTGACCAACACTATGGGGCGCACCACTAGGAAGACCCTTTGTATGTTTAGTATGATCTACGGCCATAGGCAGTCGCTGGTAGAAGACATTGTTTAACATGCCAGCCTTGGATGGAGGAAAACGGACTATATTGTTCCATTGTACCAACATTCAGAACCAGGACTGCAGAAACGCATAAAACACTAGGACAATTGAAAAAAAACGAGTTTAAGGGGTAGTAACATCCCTGAGGATCCTGGGCCTGAGAGCAGTACAATGCCTACCCTTTATTTATAAAGTTCCAACATATTCCTTGGTACTTTAAGTAGATTATACATCCTTCAAATCTGTCCCTGCTTTCATGGAGCTTACAATTTAAGGCAGTGTCTTGTAGCAACAAATGTCAGCTTGACTGCTTCAAAAACAGAAGACCATAAATACTACCTGCTAATTGGTTGTGGGTTACTACAGCTTATGTAAACTCACAGGGGGTACGTTATCAAAAACTGGGCAAATTTGCATCTGGGCAGTATCCCATAGCAACCAATTAATGATTAGCTTTTTTCAGCCAGCCTTGAAAAGAATAATGTAAGCAAAAATGTGATTGGCTGCCAAATCAGAAAATAACTTGAATGAATCTACTGCATGTAGAACAATGCATACACATTTTATATTGTCTGCTACAAGTTACAAATCAGGTGCAAAGGTGTGCCTTGTTAGTAAATAAGCCCGACAATTCATTCTTGTATTTCCTATTAATGAATCCGTAACAGGTGGATGGCAAGGGTTAAAAAGTAATTTTATACTACTAGATAGCCCTGATCTCATTGACAGATTATCTCATCAGTTCATGTGCTGAAGTGCCATGAGACAGCCATTCATGTAGTGAACACCATCAAACAAAACACATGTTTTTAACAACTAAAGATAGCCTCCTGCCCAGGATTTACTTTCTGCTTTGAGTTGATGGAGCCAAAGCGGATCTGGAACATATCTGAAGGGGTTATATTTTAAGCCGAATTGATCACAAATGGCAACAAAACACCGCCTGGCCACAACAAAGATTAGACTAAGCATGCCGGCTTCTGCAGAAGGGCTTGTGAAGCTTCAGGATAGCTTACAAATTATCCATGGTTTTGTCCAAACGCTTCTTTTTCAATTCACTTATTTATAGAAGGCAATACTGATTTCTTGTAACAAATTGGTTTATTTTATTTTTCCCAATGGATCATGTTACACAACAGCACAACATTTTGCCAAATGATACAAAACCTGATCCTGGATGCTGTAATATAAAATCTGATCAGATGAAGTTGGAAGGTTTCTACATGTCAATGAAAAACAAACATTTATCAAACGTTTATCTTGTTGTATGATAGCACAGTGTTCCTCCCAACAGTCAAGTGATCAGACAGTAAAACATTTCTTGGATCCACAACTAGCAGTTAGGAAGATTTAATTTGATGGACGTGTGTCTTTTTCCAACTTAACTTACTATATCACTTTACAGATCACATTTAAATATCACTTCCATTGTTGGAACAAGTGTGTCCCTTCATGTGTCATTCAACTTATTGTAACATTAGTTGATTTATTTCTTAGCGATATGTATCTGCTGTGACAGTTTAAAGCTCAGTAGAGCTGTGGTTAGTAAAATGTATAAATGAACGTAGCAATTCCACGTACAATGTGCCAAACACAATACTCCATAAATAAAACATGTTGAAACCACAGATGGCATGAAGCATTTTATACAGGCATATCTGGCCAATGCTTGTTCTTTGTAAGACTTCAGCTTATTGGCCAATATATGGGGCCCTCTGGAAGGCCCGCCCGACCAATAACTGGCCAGTCAGTCTATGGCCGCATCAAGGCTTGCAGTATGCTCCAATTGTTGTTGACTGTGCCAGTTACCAGGTCCCAGTCCATGGGTGGCAATATCAGGCCAATTTGATTACTGGCATATCAATGGAAAAGATGCTCCAGAAGAACAAAGAAAAGGTGTGCAACATTACAGTAACCGTGACACTCCCTTCTATCATTTCTTTAAACCCTGCTGCTGCTGCTGCCAAATTATTCATCTGAACATTTACTTTCAGGTGCTGGTGTCAGCAAAATGATCACGAAGAGTCCAGGAGTTGCCAACCCCAGGGGGTATGCAGAGTTTAGTGATAAGTAAAGGAACCCTGACGTGTATACATGTGATATGGACCTTAGATTGCAAGCTTCACCGTTGCAGGGACTCTTAGTAATGACAACTCTATAAAGTGCTGTGGACTATATAAATGATAATAACCCTAATATTTTCTCACAATACATAGCCTGAGATAGTGAGAGGGGTCAGAGCTTGGAGGTCCCACCAGGTTTCCGCAACCAACTCTGCTCAGAGCTCTACAAGCAATCACATCCCAAAAACCCCATTTTTATATTCAGATAGCAGCCTAAACATCCACATTGTGCTCCTTTCAGAACATTTAAGAACAATCAGATAAAAATTAATTCAGGCTTAGACAAGATCCTCAAATTGACGTGCCCACAAACTTCAACGTCTTAAACCCCCCACAAATTTAATGGGAATGTAAACCCCAAAAATGTGGCTAAATGAAAGACGAATATCAGCAGAAGCAACTTTGCAACACTCATCCAACATCAAAACGTGTCAGTGTTATTAAAGATTATTAGTAACCGCAACTGAAAGCCGCAATCGTTGATCCCTTTCTGGTGGAACAATGTTGCAGAAGTCAGTTCTCCCCCAGGTCTGTTAATCAGCAGGCTTCTGTTACACTGTTTCAAATGTCAGACCCCCCCCCTCCCCTCACCAGGGTAAAGAATAGACAAGGGACAGACAAATG
Source organism: Xenopus borealis (assembly GCA_024363595.1). NCBI lineage: Eukaryota > Metazoa > Chordata > Amphibia > Anura > Pipidae > Xenopus > Xenopus borealis. The sequence continues at coordinate 354,448 of CM044448.1, read as the reverse complement.
CTATAAATAGCAATTACATGGCCAAATATCTTTAAGAACTGCTGAATATATGCAATGAATGAATATGAGAACGTTGCTTAGTTCATTTTATTTATCATTAGGGGGTTTCTTTTTTTAGTTTCACGTGGAACAGTAACAACGTGCACATTAAACTTTTAAATGCACTTAAACATAGTGAATACAAAGCAAAGGCAATCTTATACATTTCCAAACAATGACAAGCTGTCAGCATCCCCCCCCTCTTATATTTAAAGGGGTGGTTAACCTTTCAGTTAACATTTAGGAGCAGATTTATCATTGGTCGATTTTAGAATTGAAAAAAATTCAACCATGGGAATAGAAAGGGAAGTAAAATCCTTCTAATTCAAACATCGAATTCCAAGGATTTTACTGCAACGATCGAATAGGAAAAATTAAATTGATTGGTAAATCGTTCTAACCGATCGATTCGAACAATTTTTTCGATCGATCAAATTTTTTTTATTCAATCAAAAATAAGGAAACCCAATTCGGTAGCTTTGATCTGGCGAACTAGGAGGTCGAATATTCAAATGAAATTTTATTTGAATCATTCAATTCGATCGCATTTACCCTAATTCTCAAACTTCCAATCCTTCATGTGAATTTAGTAAATCTGCCCCTTAGTATTTTATAGAATGGACCATTCTAAGCAACTTTTAAATTAGTCTTCATTATTTATTTTTATTGTTTTTGCATTTTTAACCTTTTTCTTCAGACTCTCTCCAGCTTTCTAAAAACAAAAGCTCTGTAAAGTTACAAATGTATTATTATTGCTACTTCTTATTTAGTCTCTTATTCAAATCAGTGCGTGGTTGCTGGGGCAGTGTAGACCCTAGCAACCAGATTGCTTAAATAACAGAATGTTGCTCACTGCAGCATAGTAAACGATTACTCAAAGGTGAACAACCCCTTTAAGATACCACAATTAAATGCTGAAGAAGAAAATGATACAGACAGAAGGGACCCCGCCTAAACCTCAAGTGCGATGCTGTCCAGATTATTACATGTCGCGAGCCAATAATGTCTCATATGTTGTTCCAGGGTCAGATGAAATGAAATCAGTGAAGTCTATGGAGCCTATGAGCAGGCTGGGGGGCATAAATATCCTTTAGAGGGGCATAAATATCCTTTAGAGGGGCACGTGCAACCCGTGGGCCTCCTGTTGGACAGCTGTGTTCTATTTGATGCTAGAAGTCATAAAGATATACCATGATGTTGCTTATCCTGTCCATGGTACTAATGAAGGCTTAGATAAAGAACAAAAGGGATGATGATGATGAAGGGCCAGTGATGGAGATAAAGGCAAACAGTTCCCAAGCAAAAGCAGCAAAGTTCTGCAAAGAGGCACAGCAGGGTCCCACTGGAACCACACAGAAATAAGTAAGTCCCTAAAGACTACGCCCCCCACACACACACACAGACAGACAGACAGACAGACAGACAGACAGACAGCCACATGGCACAACATGGTGTCGTACAGATAAGGGCCACAGCAATATAAACAAATAAACAAGTCAAGTAAGTGTGTGTGTGTGTTACAAGTGTTATGCATCACGACATTGCTATCAAGCAAAACCTACTGCCTTTCAATGTAACCCTCCCTTTCCAAAGGATAAAGCATGAACCCTGAGAAGAAGTAGAGGGAAACAGGGGAGGCTGCTGGGAATTGTAGTGAAGGAGTCTGAGGCCTGGTCACACAGGATTGTGGGTATGTGTCAGTACATAAGCTTCCAATGAAGCCTCTCAGTGGAAAGTGAAGGAGCAGAAAGGTGTCAGTCTCCCCCCTGCTGCTGCTGCTGCCAATGTGACAGTCAACTCTCCACTAACTGTCATCTCGGTCCCCGCAGTAGCAGTAGCAGCAGTAGTAGTAACAGTAGTAGTACTAGCAGTAGTAGTAGTAGTAGCAAGTTCCTCTCGTGAGGAGCCCCGCCGCGGCCAATCACTTTACCTCAGATAAACACTTACCTCAGGGACTGCTGCACCCGCTCCCCCCACAGAGGTGCTTGAGCCCCCGGGAGTCGCCCAGGAGGGAGAAGAAGAAGAAGAAGAAGAAGGAGTAGTAGATGAGTTGGAATGTCGGTCAGTGAGCTCTTTCCCTTGTCCACCACTTTGAAATCACTCCGCTGCGTGTTTATTTACTGGCGCTGCAAGAAAAATAACCTCCTGTCCCCTGTCCGTGCCGCAACAGCAGCAGCAAAAACACACACACACATACACACATACACAACACACACATACACAACACATACACGGCTCACTCAGCAGCGCCACCTGCCTGGGGCAATGTTCCGCAGCAAGCGGCCAAGCGCGCACCCGCAATCGTAGCCACTCCCTTTGCCTGTCACCAAAACCTCTGGGACAGTGGCGCGTGCCCGCCTTCCCCGCCCCCTCCAGCGCGCATGTGCATGTCTACACGCCATGGAACCCAGGGAACGTTCTGTTCTGTAGGAATTAATAGCAGTCCGTCCCCCTGGTGTTTTTCATCCTGCGAGCTTTATAGACAACATCAAATGTAAACATTTTGCATGGTTGGTTGATGTTTTTAGGAGGTCTGTGACCGACTGTGAGGGTCTCCTAGTACAGTATAGAATATTCTAATTTAATAAGGAATGTTATTAGGGTTGCACCACACCTATGCAGCTGCTACCACATTTTCCCTCACGTTCACATTACCTCAGAACTGCCTCAGGACTGGCACCACTGATTCTCCATTATTACCTCAGAACTGCCTCAGGACTGGCACCACTGATTCTCCATTATTACCTCAGAACTGCCTCAGAGTCAGGACTGGCACCACTGAGCCTCCATTATTACCTCAGAACTGGCACAACTGATTCTCCATTATTACCTCAGGACTGGCACCACTGATTCTCCATTATTACCTCAGAACTGCCTCAGAGTCAGGACTGGCACCACTGAGCCTCCATTATTACCTCAGGACTGGTACAACTGATTCTCCATTATTAGTTACCTCAGAACTGCCTCCTCAGGATTGGCACCACTGATTCTATATTCACATAAATCCAAAATAATTTTTTTATTATTATTATGAGCCTCTCTCAGTTTGGAGCTGTGCAAAGGTACTTGAAATTAGTGAGAATTGTTTTTTTTTCTTTACAACATGAATATCGTATTAAAATTTGTTTTGTACAATATTATCTGTGTGTCTATGACCACATAGTTACATAGTTAAATTGGGTTGAAAAAAGACAAAGTCCATCAAGTTCAACCCCTCCAAATTAAAACCCAGCATCCACACACCCTTCCATACTTTCCCATAAATTATATATACTAACTGTTTAGTGCATTCCACAACCTCACTGTCCTCACTGTGAAGAACCACCTACTCTGCTCCTTTAAA